>CM074738.1:118082920-118552920 GCA_037367245.1 Phrynocephalus guinanensis
TCCACAGTGAGCACAGCTGCTCTATTTAGAATAGCTTTAGACTGAAACCAGTTCAGGCTGCAGATAGCCAATGTTGTATAAGGACATGGCACTTGAAGAAGAAGAAGAAGAAGAAGAAGAAGAAGAAGAACAAGAAGAAGAAGAAGAAGAAGAAGAAGAAGAAGAAGAAGAAGAAGAAGAAGAAGAAGAAGAAGAAGAAGAAGAAGAAGAAGAAGAAGCAATATAGGAGCCTCGTGGCACTGTGGTTAAATGCCTGTACTGCAGGTAAAACTGTGCTCATGACCTGGGGTTCGATCCCAGGTACCAGGCTCATGGATGACTCAGCCTTACATCCTTCGAGGTCAGTAAAATGAGTACCCAGCTTGCTGGGGGGGGATGTGTAGCCTGCCTATTGTAATTAAAAAACTGTAATCCGCCTAGAGACTACTACGGAGCAGTATATAAGCAGAACACTTTATATAAAATCCCATGGGCAGAAGATATATAAAATCCCATGGGCAGAAGAATCTATTCTGGAGCCCCAAATTGGCCTCCAAACCAAACTTGATTCAAATCTATATCACCTACACAGAGTTGACAACATTTCACCTACCCCATGAACTCTCTCCCCCACCCATGCTGTCTTATGACCTTACATCTTTGCCTTTATGGATTCCATGGATTTCATGTCTCCCATTTAAATACAGCTCCACTAAAATTTGAAGATTAAGAAGCAAAAACCATTAGTTATGTATTCAGGGGACAAGCACCTTTGCCTTAAGACAGGCATGTCCAAACTTTGGCCCTCCTGATGTTTTGGACCACAACTCCCAGAATTCCAAGCCTGTATTGCCAATGGCAAGGAACTGTGGGAGTTGTGCTCCAAAACATCTGGAGGGCCAAAGTTTGGACATGCCTGCCTTAAGAAAAGAAAATGCCCTGTCAACATGTCATAAAATGATCCATCAGGTGTTTTTAATGGCTTATTTTAAAAGGGGGTGCTATGTCACACAGATCACTCCCTTCAGTGTCTCACAAGCAGAGATGGGCACGAATAAAAAAAAATGACGTTTCATTTGTTGTTTGTCGTTTGGAGGGTCCGTTTCGGTTCGTTTCCGTTTTTTGCAAATTTTTGCAAAAAAATTGTTTTCATTCGTTTCGTTACCGTTTCATTACCATTTATTTCAATTTTTTGTGATTTTTTTTTTTGCATTTAAAGCAGTTCACTGTATTGCAGTAACGGAAACGAAATGCACGACAAAATTTCCGGTGTTTCTGTTCGTTTCATTTCATTTTGGAGACAAAATTCGTTTGTCGTTTCATTGCGTAACGAAACAAAAAACAAAAACGGAAATGAAAAATTGTTCGTTTCGTGCCCATCTCTACTCACAAGATAATTTAAAGAAGAAAATGTACTTAGATAGATGTGCACATGTAAATTGTATGGTGCCATAACAATCAGCTTTGCACTGTAAATGACTAAAAGGCCATTGAGTTGGCTAAACAGGTCTTCACCTTTTGCTACAGAATACCAACTTGATTCATTGCTCAATGCCCCATTTCAAACCATGGTTTCATCCAGGTTTGTTTCACCAAGTATGGCCAGAACAAACAATTTCACCTCAAACACAGAGCAAAATGTTCAGGCATGGTTCATATATTATGGTCTCAGTATATCACAGATTTTTCTTGAGAGAAGCAGACTTCCAAAGAGAGGTTTTTAACTCCCTCTTGACACCTCAGCAAACAGATCTTGGGCTCCTGGTAGCACATGCCAGCAGCAGCAGCCCCAGATCTGTTTGCTGAGGTGTCAGGAGGGGGTTAAAAACCTCTCTTTGTAAGTGCACTCCAGCAGAGCAGACTAAAGTCAGTTTGCTGAGGTGTCTGCATTTCGCGGATTTTCCTTTATTGCGGGTTTTTCTTTATAACTCCCACAATATACAGAAGAGTGCTGTTTCCAAATTTTGTATGCCTTGACCCCCTCAAATGTTGCCACTGTTTCTACTCTCGGATATGTATTGAAGTGGCTGGGACTCAGGGCCTTTTTACACGACCCCTAAGATCCGCTGGCCACTTAAATTCGGACCAGAGATCTTAGGGGTTCGTCGCTCTTCCTCTGTCCCCACCCCCCTCCGCACTTCCTGGTTGCTGGCTGCATGAGGGAGGGAGAAAAAAGAAAGAAAAGAATGCCGTCTTACCTCCGTTCTGTTCCCGGCAGCATTCAGAACTCTTAAAGGGGCGGGGGGGGGCAGAAAAACAACAAACAGAAGCCAGGAGAGCCCCACACTCACTATCCTTACACCGGATCAAATATTTTTCACATCCAAAAAGCAGGTACCTGAAAGCTGTGCTGGGACGTGCTAAAGTGGGCAGGGTTGCACTTAATTTCCTGTTAACTCCGGAGCTGGTGGGTAAACATTTTTAATCTCCGGAGCTGGGAGCCATTTGCCCCGGAGTTTAGGGGTCGTGTATAAACGCCCTCAGAGGACGAGAAATCAGATCAGGATGTGCCCCAATGTGGCATGTTGGGTTCCTGAATTGGAAGATGCTTGCTGAGCCCTGGAGGAAATCAAAACAGGCTTGCAGATCTAGAGAGGGTATCTGTTAACCATTCCAGAGCCATCATTTCTGTATTATGGAGATGATGTACAGTGGATAAAACTTAAGACTTCATGTTTACGAAGCTTACTGAATGGAAATAAAACCGTAACTCTTGGCCTCATTTCTGTGGAATTCAGTTGGCTATTTTCATCCAGAGCCTGGTCTTCCTATCAGGAGCCATATAACGGTCTGAAACAGGCCCAACCAAAGCTACATTTGGGTGAGATGGATTTATCAGAATAAACATCACATAGAGAGATTGAAAGGGTCTTGAAGCAGAGAACAGTTTAGGGCTGTCAGTGGTAGGTCACCCCCCACCTGTTTACTATAAATTCTAAACTAATTAATTAAAAAAAGGAAACTCTGTAGAGTTCTCCGTTGTAGCCTGCCATGTGTGAAATTCTAATTCTCTCCGAGTTGAATGGGACATCTCCCACTGAGTTCTAAGGATGCAGTATTTCACCCAGCATGGCATGGCAGGTTGCAGGTTTTTGACATGGGGAGGCAACCCTAACATCAGAGGCAAGCCAGTGAATGAGAAAGCAACAGTCTGGCGTCATCTGTAATAAACAGATCCAGAGAAGATCAAGGTGTGTGTGTGTGTGTGTGTGTGTGTGTGTGTGTGTGTGTGTGTGTGTGTGTGTGTGTGTGTGTGTGTGTGTGTGTGTGTGTGTGTGTGTGTGTGTGTCATTCTCCTCATCATGGATGGTGCTGTCTTTATGGATAAACTATGCAAGTTCCAGTTTGAGGCTCAGATTAGGAAGAAAGACTGCTTTTTAAAAAGGTTTCTTACAAGAAAAGTTACATGACAGTGAGAGCTGTTCGGCAGTGGAATAAGATGCTGCCCCAAAGGAGGGTGGTGGAGTCTCCTTCTTTGGAGGTTTTTTAAGCAGAGGCTGGATGGCCATCTGTCGGAAATATTGTGATGGGGTTCCTGCATGGCAGGGGGGTTGGACTAGATGACCATTGAGGTCTCTTCCAACTCTATGATGCTATGATTCTATGAAAAAGAGGGTACTTCAAGGGCCAGATGCAGGGGAGTAGTATCAGGAGACAGGGGGTTGGACTAGATGGCCCTTGAGGTCTCTTCAAACTCTATGATTCTATGATTCTGATTCTAAGAAAAATGCATGCTTTTTTCTGCGGATGTTGTGGCCCCTCTTGAATTTGGCATAGTTTGGAACTACAGGGCAGCCAGATGCCTCTACCTGCTCAAATGGAGAAATCAAATCGCATGTCCTTCTACAAAATTAACAATGAGCAGAGGCGTGTGACTTCAGTTTCATGGTGAGGCCAGTTTCAATTTTAGTCTCAAATTCACAAGAGCTATCCATGGTGCTGAATCTATCCCAAACAAGTTCTGTGCTTTGGAGAGCTCTGTTAAAATTTGGATGAATATCCGGAATGGAGCCACCACCATGTGACATGAAAGGCACAAGTGTTGACTGTCTCCGACTGTTGGGAAGAGGTGGGCACGGAACAAAAAATGAAACACTGTTTTGTTGTTTCATTAGATAACAAACTACTTCATTACCTAACGAAATGGTACGGCGTATTTTGTTTCATTTTGACAGAAAACATCATTTCCCCCTCTTGAACAAAATGATTCATTCCAGAGGAAATGGCAGGGGAGATTCCTCAAGCACACAAAATTTGGAAAGGTTTGGGGCTCAGGGGGCTGAGTTATGAATCTCTAAAGGGGGTGCCCCTAGGAAAAATCAATCTAATTGGATTCAGAACTTTTGAAGCCAAGCCGCAGGTGAGCAATAGTGCTGCCATGGCTTGACTTCTGATTCCAATTAGAATTTTTTTCCCTAGGGGAACTTCCTTTGGAGCTTCATAACTCAGCCCCCTGAACCCTAAACCTTTCCAAATTTCAGGGGGTTACCTAGACTTGCTTGAGGAAGCTCCCCTGCCTTTTTGGTCCTTTAAGACCCAGGGGAGTATAGTGTTTCATTTCATTTCGTTTTGTTTTGTAACAAAACTACTTTAAAATTTGTTATAAACAAAATGAAATGAAACGACTACAGAAACAAAATGAAATGAAATGATACACTATTTTTCCACTTTGTGCCCATCTCTAGTAGAAAAGTAACTCCATAGATGGTTTTATAACTTCTGTTTGCACTCCCCCCTTTAAAAATATGCCATTCTACTTTACTGGCTTTCCTTCATTGCATGCATCATTGAAAGAGAAACTCACTGTCTGTTGGTCACTGTTGATTTCCAAATGATGGCTTGCCATGCTGCGTCTCATCTGTATTCCTCTGTATCATTTTTGGTTGAAAGAAGAGGGAAAATAAAATAAAAGGGAGGAATATGAAGGAGATGGTATCAAAACAAGAGCAAGGGAAGGCTGGGCAAAGGTTTTTCATGTGTTCCATAGATATTTTTCTCATGCTAGAGAATGCTTGTCAGAAGGCCGGAGCAAAGTAGCAGTTGCTGCATATGTTATGCCAGGGTTTGGAATGCACTGCCACACAGAAGTTACCTTCTGCCATGTGAAGCAATAGGATAGAGAATTTAAGGCTAGTTCTTATCAGACCACGTGCCAATCATCACCATCTAGTCGACAGCAGCAGCAAAAACAGTAATTGTCAATATTGCAGCCTGCTCACATGCTGAAATTTCTCAACTGTCAGGGCTGATTGGCTGTATTTCAAATACTGATGTCCACCTCTTTGTACTAAATGAAGTCTGTGCCAATTGTGCATCCTAAAAACAAGAACAGTACCTAAATTAGAAATATATATCTCTCTCTGTGCATGGAATCACCAGTGTCTAATTTTTGCTAAGGCAAAATTATCCAGCTAGGGCAAGAGGGAGGTATTGTGTGTCTGAAATCATGCATGTGTGTGTGTGAATTTGTGTGTGTGTGATAGAGACAGATCAAGAGAGACAATGAGAGACAGCAAGAGTGAGAGAAAGAGAGAGAGGGGGGAGAGAGAGAAACAGAGAGAGAAAGAGAAAGAGAAAGAGATAGATTTTGTTGTGCTTTGCATAACTTTCATGGGATTTCTTTAGCACCTTCTCTGTGCTCTGAAGCTAAGCATGCACACACATATGGGAAGTGACACCAACTAGACTGCTTGCTCATAAAGACTCAAATAACCCATCCAATGCTTCTGATTCTTGTGAGTCCATACAAGAAGGCAGGAGTAAAATAGTATGTATTTACACAAATGTGCAAGCACAGTCTTGCAAATTGTCCCCCAAAACAAGATCACACCATCCCTCAGGCAAAAAAGAAAAAGGTTGCATTTTCTTCCTTTGAACAAAAATGAGATAAATGATGATTTATAGTATATCTCTAACCTAAAATGTTTTCCCCTGCCCCAAATTTTCCTTCAGTGCAATTCATTCTTAGTTTCACATCACTTTATTTCTCACACTTTCTCGATTTCTTTCTTTGCTGAGTAGTTTGTGGCTAAGGACAGCCTTTAATTGGGTACATGCATTGTTCCAAAAAACAGTGTCTCTGTTTCTCCTCCTCTGCCACCCACCCAAATGTCTGGTGATACAAAATGTGATGCAAGAACTCTTAATGCTGCTTTTTGTGTGCTTTTCCTGCCTCCACAGCTAACACTCAAGGGTTTTTTGAAGTAACATCAGCAAAAATTCTGAAGTTAGATTAAAAAACATGGATAAGATTAGCAAGCTTCTGTGGAGTAAAGGGTCCATAAAGCACAAACAAAAGCAAATTGTTCTGCTCATAAACTGCCCCATAGTGCTTAAAGCACTCTCTGAGAGGTTTGCAATTTATTTATACAGGTTACACAGATTACGCAGCCAGGTAACTAAACCATGGTTTGGACATGAACATCTAGACAACTTCTTTTGTGAGTTCTGGAATTTTATTTGTACAGTATGTGGTCTATGGGCACCCAGAAGGAATCATCTGAGTTTCCATTCTTTCTTATTGGGAAATTTGCTTTGATGTATGAGCGCTTTGGTTTACAAGCAAGTTTCCGGAATGGATTATGCTCGTAAACCAAGGTATTAATGTAATTCTAAAAATAGGGTCATCCCAAACAAAAACAAAAAACACAAAAAAAACTTATAATAGTTAAACTGGACTTCAGTCCAGAGCCAAATTTGGCATGGGTGTAAGTGACAGCCTGCTTTCACTTGTTCCCTATATGGGAAAGTTTGGGCAAAAGATTTTTTTAAATTATGATTTTAAAAATAAATGATTAAAATGCATTATCTCCCTTGTTCAGGAATAGCAACCATAAATATCCTCAAATGTTTAAAAGCCAGGCCACAATTACCTTTTATTTATTTTCCTTTGAAAACCAACACTTCTCAGTTGATAACTGTAAATTTGCCAGACTGATTCTAAAAAAAATTGTTCAATACCTTTCCTCTCTAAATTCAATAAAATCCCATGGTCTTCTTTGTGAAATAATGGATTCATATGATGATATCAATCACAAGAGATCATGGTAGAGGAGTAGGTGGTAGAATGCCTGTGGGTATCAACAAACGGCTTCCATCCACAGACGGATGACGCAATCTTTAATTGGGAAATGTTTCTTAAACACTCTACCCTACATTGGGACACACGTCTATTGAATTCTGCCAGCTTTCAACAAAGCAATGTCCATTTGAAGGATCTTTTAAAATTATTCAGGTTATGGGCAAAAAACTAGTGTTAATCTAAATTAGGGTTACAATAATGTTTATTGTGTGCCATACAGTCCATTCTGACTTATGGCAGCTAGACATGGGCACATTGTTTCAGAGGGGGCTGGTTCTGAAACAAAAGACGCCAGCACAGCTGGAACACAGTCCCACCCTCCAGAACCAAATCAACCACTGTCTTATTTATTTATTTATTTATTTATTTATTTATTTATTTATTTATTTATTTATTTATTTATTTATACAGCTTATATACCGCCCGTCTTCCCAAGGGAACTCCGGGCGGTTTACAACGACTATGCAACACAGCAAAATTACAAAAGCAACAAAGTAAATAGTAACTAAACTAATAAAAGCAGACAAAAGGAACAACAGCAGATGGCGGGACTGAGGGAAAAAAAAAACTTCCGTTGCTTCACCTCACACTGGCCGAAACTCCAACCAGGAAGCAACCTTCAACGCATCATCTTTCCATCTCCCTGGTGCTGACCAATCAGGAATTATGCAAGGACATGCATCATCCTGCCTCCCTGTCTGATTGGCCAGCGCCACATCAGAGGCTGATTCCTGGTTGGAGTTTCGCCCCGCACGAGGTAAAGCAAAGTAACACAGTGGTTGATTTTGTTCCGGAGGATGGGACTGCATGCTGCGGTGGCGTGTTTCATTTCGGAACTGGCCCTCTTCCAAAATGAAACACCAATCTCTAATGGCAACCCTTTCCAGAGTTATCCAGGTGGAGAACACTCAGAAGTGGTTTCCTGCCCCCTTCTTCTTCAGGGGGTGCCACAGGTCTGCACAGTTTGTCTCGTTAGGTGAACAAAGGCCTAGGGTACATGAAACTTCCATCCATCCAACTGTTCCCAACACCCACTAAGTATGGGTCATTAGCTGTTGCCTTCCTGGTGGAGGTGTGAAGTGCTTCTGATTTATCTGGGGTTCTATGAACTTCTGGTGTAGTGAAAATATTTAGTTTTAAATGGAAAAAAATAAGGTGGCAGATGGTCAATATGGTAAAAAATGTAAGGGGACAGAAAAGCAGTTCTTACCTTCTGTCATACCACAGAGAGAGAGAGAGAGAGAGAGAGAGAGAGAGAGAGAGAGAGAGAGAGAGAGAGAGAGAGAGAGAGAGAGAGAGAGAGAGAGAATGCATACACAATCTTTGGTAGGAAAATGGAAATGAGGAAGGGACTATAAAACCCCAACACTCTTTGAAGCCAACTGGAGTGGTCTGGCTGCATCATTTCTATTGATGCAGGTTGTTGACCTCAACCCAAGGGTCCACCAAGGCCAACAGTCAACTTTGAGCGTGTTTCATGTGGAGCCTCTATACTGTTATACCTTTCTACAGTGGGATCCAGTTCACAATCTTGTGACTATGTCCCCCCCCCACTTCAGCTGCTGACTGAACAACTTTCATCCATGATAGACCACCAACCAAATCGTTCAAAGTAGAAAAGAAGCCACCTCTAGATTTTTCGGATGAAGGAAGGAATGTTAAACCTGTTCAGGTTTTTCAGATCTAGATTAGAGATGAGCTTTTTGTTTTGAAAGTGGTCAGCTTCCAAAATGAACCGTGGGTGCCCAGGTGGCATATGGAACTGGAGGAGCGCAATCAACCAATCCCTTACCTTGCACTGGGATTAAACTCAAATGTGGAAGAAGCCTCTGAAGCCTCCAATGTGTCATCTTTCCTTCTCCCTGGTGCTGGCCAATCAGGAGCTGTGCAGAGAAATGAATCATCCCACCTCCCTGTCTGATTGGCCAGCACCAGGGAGAAGGAAAGATGACATATTGGAGGCTTCTTCCTTGTTGAAGTTTAACCTCGCATGAGCCCAGCACAAGGTAAGAGATTGGTTGGTTGCATTCCTCCAGTTCTGAATGCCACCTGGGCTCCCGTGGTTTATTTCAGAGGCTGACCACTTCCAAAATGAAAAGCCCATCTCTAATATAGATTTCTTAAACTGTGATCCTCTTATGGGTGGCAGTCTGTTAAAATCAACTGGCATGAATATAATTTTTCCATCAGATAGATAGATAGATAGATAGATAGATAGATAGATAGATAGATAGATAGATAGATAGATAGATAGATAGATAGATAGATAGATACCATTTCTCAATTGAAGTTATTGTGAGTTCTGGCCTATTCAGATTCTCTTGGCTTTTTGCTGTGACTGTGTGTCACTAAGTGTTCTGTGTTTCTGTTTTCTTATGTCCTACCAACCCGAAGAATTCTTAAGTGATAGGAAGATGGAAAAATGCAGATGGCATAATTAAATATTTTGCAGTTGATTAATCACCACAAAACATTAATCACATTTGGTGTAACAATAGATAATCGAATTCTTTATAGCTGAAATTAAGTTGCTTTCTGATAAGGAATGGCTTCCTTTAGGATATTGACACGGCTTTCTCAGCAGCTGTTTTGCTTCCATTCCACATCTGCATTTGTCTGGAAACTGCTTTAGGGCTGTGGGAGAAATATGGCTTTAAGGTTCATCGCCTACTTCCAGGCATGCACGTCAAGAATGGCAGAAGGAAGCCTAGGAGAGATGTCTCCATAGCAAGATAAGGTTGATATGTTTCAACCTGGCCATTCTCCAGTACGGATTAAATAGATGGGGCAGAATCCTCTTTGATCATTCCACTCATGCTGCAGTGTGAGCAGAACATTTACTATGGAGATTGTGTAACACTATCTATCTATCTATCTATCTATCTATCTATCTATCTATCTATCTATCTATCTATCTATCTATCTATCTATCTATAGTAGGGTACAGTAGGACCCCTGCATCCACTGATTCATTATCCACTGATTCAGTCATTCACGGTTGGCAGAGGAAAAATACATTAAATAATTCAGCAGCAACAAAGCAAGCTATTATCACAAACAGCAGCTGTAAAGCAAGCTATTGTCACAAACAGCATCTGTAAAACAAGCTACTGTCTCAAAACAGCAGTCATAAAGCAATCTACTATCAGGAAACAGCAGTTTGGGGGTGGGTGGGCAGGCGTTCTCTCTTATCCATGGTTTTCATTATCCACAGGAAGGCCTGGAACCAATCCCCAGCAGATACCGGGGTCCTACTCTCTCTCTCTCTCTCTCTCTCTCTCTCTCTCTCTCTCTCTCTCTCTCTCTCTCTCTCTCTCTCCCCATCTATCTATCTATCTATCTATCTATCTATCTATCTATCCTAAGAAGTCTCGGGGTGTGTGTCTCCTTGCACAGCTATGCATATAATGTAAACAGCTCAGCATGTAATAAATAATGACTATGTCGTGTCCTTAATTTAAGGCAATTCACAGTGTTTGTGTTATCGTAGCATAAGTAGGGTAGAACATTTGAACAATGGATAGGAAAATCTGTTATTTCATGAAACATGTTATATTATTTATTAAATTTAAAAGTTATATTAAATAATATTTTCAAGGTTTTATTGAAGCTTAAAGCCGTTTTTAATCCATCATATTTTAATCCATCAAAATCTGAAAGTAGAGTAATGCATAGTAGAGAGCAATAGGAAGGAAGGAAGGAAGGAAGGAAGGAAGGAAGGAAGGAAGGAAGGAAGGAAGGAAGGAAGGAAGTGATACAGAGTCCCACTTTGGGACCCAACATGACCCAACCAAATCCATGTTGGCTGCATCGATAACACCATCAAACCATCTCATTCTCTGCTGTCCCATACTACACAGTAACAAATACCATCTGTTGCAGCTTATCCTTCAAGGAAAAATAGACAGGATGCCTGACCCAGGGTGTAGAACAGTGTTGGTGAACCTATGGCACTGGTGCCAAAGGTGGCACTCGGAGCCCTTCCTGTGGGCACCTAACATTGCCCCTTCACAGGCCACCTGTATTCAGGTCAAATTGCTGTATTGGCACTTTTTGTAAAATTAGTGGGTTTTGAATCACTGTTTGGACACTCGGTCTCTAAAAAGTTCTCCATCACTGGTGCAGAAGAACATTGTTGCTTAGCTTAACAATTTCAGCCAATGGTTTGCAGTGGGCAAGAATAATAATAAGAAGAAATACTGAAACACAATGATTCTCATATTAAAAAATAAAACAAGTAAAATCCTTAATGTAGATAGCACCTGTCATGAAATAACAATTAGCCGGCAGAGGCCTGCCAGAACACAGCAGTTTTGAGTACAGGGAGGTATATGATTTGTGTTTTGTTCGTTTTTTTACTGTAAGATATGCATTCTTTGTGGTGAGGTGAGGAGCAGCAAAACGAAATTGCTTTCAAAACACTAGCTGGCTACTGGGGATTGAACCCCGGGTCGTGAGCAGTTTTGGCTACAGTATCACAAGTTTAACCAGTGAGTCATAAGGTAGATGAAATTATTTAGTCTGTATAGCAGTCACAAAAATAGCTTCATAAGAGAAGCAATAACTACATTGTACAATCTATCACAATACTATGATTCCACCCCAAGCAACAGTAAGGAGCAGGTTCATACAATTAATCAAATAATAACATCTTTAGCAAAAAGCTATCACTTTCTGGGCATAACATTTCCCCTTATTTTGAAAAGAATTTGGAATTTTTGACACTCAAACGGGCCTCCAACGTCATTTGGGTTTAAAACAAGGCAAATAAAACTCACAGAACCCGGCAAGTGAATCCCTCATGGGCAGAAGGAAATTGCAGAAGGTATATATCTCTGACTGAATGTGTTAGTCTTGATTACCAACAGCTAGTGCAAAGTATTTTTAATCAGATTTGGGCTGTTTTCCAAATGCTGAGGTTTTGTTTTTGATTTGTTCCAAGCAAACACTGTGTTTCATGGCCTCCTTTTGACAGCTGGCCAAGCTGAGAATTTCAAAGCTATTCCTTTTTTTTTTGTTCATGCTTTCTAAAAATGATTATTTTAACTGTTCTATCAAATCCCATCTATTTAAGCTTTCAAACAATGCTCTGGGGCATGAGAAGTCTGTTTTCCGAACAAAAAATTTCGCACTGAACATGAGCATGTTTTGAAGCATGTCTGAAGTGTTTTGGATGATAGGGAGACAGTGTGCTACAAACTAAGGCAACTGACATCCTTCCAGTGAAAGACACCAAGGCCAGTGGAATAACACTGCAAGGTTTGTAGCTTGTGTTGAAGTGAGGGGTTGGATGCACACATACACACACACACAGAGAGAGAGAGAGAGAGAGAGAGGGCTCGGTCCCACGTCCCTTTAAAAACAGTTTAAATTACTAAATAAACCGAGTCCAAAAATGCCGTCCCCAAGGCCACTGGGCTTTTTGAAAAAAGAAAAAAGAAAAAAGAAAACCCGGTAATGATCCCTTAAGTGAGGTTTCTGTGACTCACTTATGAGGTAGAGAATTTTTTGCCTCGCTTTGAAAATCCAGCTTTTAAGGAGTCAGACGCCGTGGGACCATTCTGAGAGAGAGGGGGGGGGCTTTCACATGACCACTGCAAAGAGCTTGCAGATGCAGAACATAAAATGGTTTTCCAAGGAGAAGCAGACTTAAAAAAATACAGTGGTACCTTGTATAAAGGAATTAATTCGTTCCAAATGAAATTATGGAAAGCAAATTTCCTTTATGCAAATTTCCCATAGGAATGCATTGAAAACAGAGTGATCCCATTTTTATGTTGTATAGATTCACCCCATAGGCAATTATGTTAAGCAAATTTCCCCCATCTCCAGAATTTTTATGTTGTACAAATTTTATGTTATACAAACCATTTGTTATACAAGGGTCCACTGTATATACAAAGTGTCACCACGCCCACTTAAGCACATTTTACAAGTACCTGGTCTCGAGGTGGTAACATCCTCGTAGCTGTTCCAATGCAGATTTTAAACCTTTACTCAAATCCATGGGAGCACAGGAAATCTGCACCAAAACTTTTTCACCCCCGTTATGTTGTCCTTGCTGCAGTTCTTAGTTGTGGTATTGGAACGGTTGTGGATTTTCAAAATGCAACCATGCGAACATCCGATCCGCGGCATCAACCATGTGACTGCTCTCTCTCTCTCTCTCTCTCTCTCTCTCTCTCTCTCTCTCTCTCTCTCTCTCTCTCTCTCTCTCTCTCTCTCTGTGTGTGTGTGTGTGTGTGTGTGTGTGTGTGATCCAGATCAAAGTTTGCTGTGGATTTTAGTGGTCGTGTGAAAGCTGAAAGAGAGGGGGAGGTTAGTGGGTAATAACAAAAAACAAATATGCCTTGTGTTGTTGTTGTGTCCACCACAGTATGCCTTTTTATCTCAAAAGAGACAGAAAGGCCACTTCTATCTCCCAAGACAAAGTGGGGGACCAACCTACCTAAATCAACCAGTTTCATACAGCTGATGAAAATATCCAAGATGCAAAGAAATTGAGCCCAGGGATGATCAACAGAGTTTTCTAGATGGTTGATTAGGATAGTACTTCTCTTCAGACATCTATCCTTTCATGAAATCTTAGAGTCAGAGGAAAATGGAAGGTGCTGAGAAGACCATAAAATCCAATGTCCTGCTCAGTGTAGGAGTCCAAATCAAAGCAGATCTGGTAGACAGTTCTCCAGTATTCTCTTGATCACTTCTAGTATTGCTCACTGCCTCGGGAGGTAATTGGTTCCATTGTTGTGTTAACTGGCAATGTGTGTTGGGAGAGTGGAGGCAATTAGGGAGTTAATACCATAAACTCCCTTATTTGCCTCTACACTCCTAGCACACTTTGCGAATTAACTACTCCCAGACCCTTTAGAGCTTCAGAACTAAGTCCCCTTACCCCCAAATATTTCAAAATTTCAGGGGGTTCCCTAAAATTGCTTCAGGAAGGTAGCCCTGCTATTTTGGAGCCCCAAGGTAGGTAAATAAATTTTGATTGCAGTTTTTAAAAATAATAATTTTAGAGTGCATATTTTTAATATTTTTTTATTTTTAAATAAAATTACTTACCTTGGGGCACCATAGTAGCATGGGTACCTTCAGAAAGTGATTTTAGAGACCCCCTTGAAATTTGGAAACATTTGGAGTAAGGGGGCTGAGTTATGAAGCTCCAAAGGGGGTGCCCACAGGGGAAAAAAACTTCTAATTAGAATCATATGGAAAGCAAAGACAGCACTATTGCTTACCCGATCAGCTTCTGATTCAAATTAGAAGTTTTTTTTCCTAGGAGCACCCCCTTTGGGGCTCAATAACTCAGCTCCCTGAACCCCAAACCTTTCAAAATTTTGTGGGGTAGGTTAGAATCGGTTTCTGAACGTACTCCTGCCATTTCCTCTAGAATGAATTATTTCATTCTAGTGGAAATGCCAGGGGTACGTTCAGAAATTATTTCATTCTAGAAGCGGAAATGGTGTTTCGTTTAATTTCATTTGTAAGGAAATGCTGCTTCCCCATTTTGTTTGGTTTCGTTCTGTTTTGTTAACTAACAAAATGATAAAACAGCATTTCATTTTTTGTTAGGTGCCCATCTCTTTGTTGTTGTTGTTCAGTCATTCAGTCATGTCCGACTCTTCATGACCCCATGGACCAGAGCTCACAAGGCATCTTCTACAAAAGCACAGAAGGAAGTTTTTGCACCAAAGCTGCAGTTTTGTGAAAGAAATACAGAAAATAGGGTGGGGCCAGCTTGGTGTTCTGGAGGGCACCTTTGAGTGGTGGTGGGGAGGTGGTGGTAGTAGTGGTGGTTGTACCTCTCTGTACAGTAGATCTGAGAGTGGTTGTAGTGGCTGGTGTCTCCAGTTGTAGGCATACTTTCAGTCCCATTCAAATTTTTTGTCTCTACTTTGCTGAAGTTATTCAAGGTTCTAAGCTTAACAGGTCAGGAGAAGTTAGTACCTTGCAGAGATCAAGCAAAGCTCATACAAAAATCCAAGGTGAACTAACAGCACCTCTGAAACTGAGTCAGCAGCTACCACCAGATGCAGGGTGGTGGAGCATAGTCCGGCATGTATGTACACATCCTTTCTGCAGCTCCTTCTGTATATTTTTAAATAAACACAAATGCTACAAATACTTTGATGCTTTGGTGGTATCTTTTTTTCAATTAAAAGGATGCTGCAGCCATGTCGGTGCTTTATTCTCAAAGTTCCACACCCTTTGGGCCCCGACGGGACCTTGTTGCCCTGAATATACACCACCCTTGAAGACCAGCTGAACAACAAGAAGCATCATTGATTAGTCAGCCCTTTTCCTGCCAAAGAATATTCCTCTTGCGCGCCTGACGGACTCAATTTGCATGTGGAAGCTCCAGGAGCTCCAGCATTTGATATTTGTGTGTGGCGGGAGAGGGACAGAAGGGTTGGGCGTTCTTTGTGTATTTGTGGAAGATAAACTGCTAAGGGGTGACAGGCAGTTGTGGGAATGAAGGGGGAAGATGAAGAGGGAAGGCACTGAAGGAGAGTGAAAGAGAGATGGAAATCTGGCAGCTTTTGACAGGTGTGCATAATTCTTCCTAGAGGCTAGAGGCACCTAGGGAAACAAAGCGAAAGAGGCCATTAAACCTTGAGAGATTTTTTTCCAGGTTTCCTCAGAACACAGAAGTTTACAAGAAATGGAATGCCTTGTCTGAATGCAAAATTGAGCCTGCAATGTGCCATGCATGTTGCGTGCAGTGATGCCCACGGATGGAAGTAATAGCTATTCCATGGAGTGATACTGGCTCAAAATGTAGAGATGGACGGTAAACATCAGAACCCTGTGTTTTAAAAAAGAAGAACAACAAATCTGGATCGATATAAATATATGGCTGTTTATTCATGTTATTTATATTATTTAAAATATTTTAGCCCATCTTTCTCCTTAGAAAGAGCCCACGGTGGCTTGCACATTCATTAAGGTGATGAGACAAGGAGAAGGCAGGAAAATGACAGAGAGTTGGGTTTATGCCTCAGGAATCTTGCACTTTGTTGTCACCCATCTTGGAATAACTGTTCCCATCATGGTCACCATCATATATAAATTGTGTTATATGGAGGTCACCTGCCACAGTATTGTTGACGCTCAAGGCAGAATTAGCTGCAAAAAGTCAAAACACAGGGAGCTGTCTTGAACTAGGAACACAATTATAAGACTACTAAATGATGGGCAGAGGAAATATAGGAGACAGGAGATAGGAGACCTACCTGAATGTTATGGCCTAAGCCTATTCACATAGAGTGAAAGCCCCTCCCTACCCCCCATGAAGGATGCAGGGTTACACACTGGGAGTCCCTTTCAGCTAGAGTCGAACAGGATACATTTTTGTTTTTTGTTTGTTTGTTTGTTTGTTTGTTTGTTTGTTTGTTTTGTTGGTTGGTTGGATGGATGGATGGATGGTTGGTTGGATGGATGGATGGATGGATGGATGGATGGATGGATGGATGGATGGATGCATTGATATACCACATAAACCATTTGGCCCGAAGGCCACTCTGGGTGATTTACAAAATTATAAAATACAAAATTATACAGTGTAGATAGATTTTTTAAAAAAACAAAAAATGAAATCAAATTAATATTAGCATAAACTATAACATATAAACAAATCACAACCCAAAAGTAAACAAACAGGGAATGAGAAGAAAATCAAAAGGTTATCTAGACAGAACAATAAGGCTATACAAACTGGTTCAGCATCGAAGAACAAAGGCTGTACAAACTGGTTCAGCATCCCATCATATGATGACTATACCTTTTCAAGGGTTCAGACACACATAGATAGTCCTGTGTATTCAGAGCTATGTTAAACTTTTATCTAAATGTCTGTGAAGATTCTCAGTCATCCAGGTGAGTTTATCTGGAAGTTTAGTCATGGCTACTGGACTTCTTTTTGAGAGATAGAAACATTTCGCTGCTCATCCAAATAGCTTCATCAGTCTGAATACAGCTAGTGTGAGTCCTCCATCTTATAGTCAGTCAGCTTTGACCTCTTGTCACCCTGATCTGAATTAGGCTCATAAGATGAACAATGGCCTGAATAGGCTTATTAGGGAGACAATAATATCCATAGCCTTAAGGTGAACAATGGCCTAAGGTGCTGAAACCTATCAAGAATGGGTTGTTAGCTATGGCCTTGGTCCTGAAGGCTTTTTGATTTGTCTGGGTACTTTGGAAAGCACACCCTGATAAGTAGCAGATAGACTATGCCTGAGGCCACCACCTCTGTTGAGGGAGGGGGTTTCGATGCTCACATGAATGGCTTCCCTGACTCCTCTCTCAAACCACCTATCTTCTTTATCTAATATGTGTACATCCTCATCTTTGAAAGAGTGCCCTTTGTCCTTCAAATGGAGGTGTACTGCTGATTCTAGTCCTGAGCTGTTACCCCTCCTATGTTTCAAAGATGAACTGGCATGTGTGTGTATATGTGTGTGTGGTTACAGGATTGACTGACTCTTTCTGACTCCGTGTCCTTACTGGAGTGGCTTGCCAGTTCCTACTCCAGGTGCCTACAGCATCTGGTATTCCCTGGTGGTCTCCCATCCAAGTACTAGCCAGGCCCAACCTTGCTTAGTTTCCATAAACAGGCATGATATCACCAAGTAACTTATTTAAAAAGGAGTGGGGGTGAGCTTCATGACTGAATCAGCAACAGCCAGAAGACTGGGATATTGTGCCATGGGGGATCAGCAATATATATACTGAGGCCACTAGTTCACACTCCAGAGTGGGCAAAAAATGTGGAATGGAACACACACAAACAAAATAATAATAATAGGTCCCTCCCTATTTTATTTTATATACACACATATGCACATACACATATACACAAACAAATGCACAAGTGCATGCACACACACGCACACGCACATACACACACTGGGCAGTTTACAACATAAAATCTCAACATAACAATAACAACAGCTTTGTAATGAAAATACAAGCAACATAATGAAACAAATAATAACCAACTAAATCAATAACAATAAAATGAAATAAAATTACAATTAACCAAGTAATGGATGAAATAACAACAAAAATTTAAGATAAGCGGTAAAAGAAGACTAGCATCTTCCCTGGCTTACAAGTTTAGCTCAATTGGCAGTGGTGAGGGAAGTGTGTCATCCCACATATGTTGTCTGACACCTCCCCCACCAAAAAAAAATCATAACCAAACTAAGATTGATGAGGGACACACAAGGGACCTTTGGACAGCTGAACACTGCCTCAGGCTGGTGATTATATGGGAACAACAGGACCCATTATTATCACACACCTTGGACATTTAGTCTAGATTTCAGACTTCTATATTTGTGGCCTGGATGCTCAGCAATGTCTCTCTGTTGTCCTTTACCCACCTGTCACTGCACAATGTGACCAAAATGATCCCCCAAAGGCAAAACCTCATGGCCAACTCAAGATTCAATAGAATGAAAGCACAGAATGCAGAATAACTTATTGGACATGAAAACAAGACTGGTCACTGAATAGAGTAGGTAAAAAGAATCACAGGGAATCCAGAGTGGAGCAAATATTCATGTGCCCATAAGAAGGTCCATCAAACCCAGTGGTTCTCAACCTGTGCATACCCAGATATTCCTGGACTGCAACTCCCAGAAATCTTGGCCAACTCAGCTAGTGGTGATGACTTCTGGGAGTTGCAGTCCAGGAACATCTGGGGACCCACAGGTTGAGAACCACTGATCTAACCCTTCCCAACCAAGGTGTGCAGGAGCTAATACTCCAAGATGTACGGGAGGAGAGGAGCTCTCTTGCCTAGCTCTGAATTCCTCTTCTGGTACATGGAAGGCCAGCACCACCATTTCCCTGCTGACTGACTGCCTCATCTTCAAATGGCACCCTTCTCCCTTTCCCCCCAGCACAAATATTGCTTAGGGAAGATGCTGAAAGATCAGTAAAGATGAGCAAAGTAGAAGCAAAAGAAGGGTGAGAAAAGAACACCCTTGTTTTATAATTTGCCTGTCCTCAACCAACATCTGCTCCTGAAAACCAATGGTGCCTAGAAAGAAATGCTGCTTTCATATGCCAATTATAACTGAGCCATGAGCTGAAACATAAAATAGATCTCAGTCCTGAGCACACTTCAAAGTTAAATCTACAAATCAATACGACTAAGTTCAAAGAAAAATATGTTTATGAACGGCCTGTTAATCTGGGATGGATCGCTGTTCCTGTTTCAGTCGTCTTGCCTGTCTGCCATGCCCTGCCTTCGAAGAGCCCAGACAAGTTGCGTTTGCAGAATACACTCAACATTCCCTAGCCATCAAGAGGAGACAGGGGATACTGGGGGTTGTCATACCCAAAATATTTCCCCTCCTAAATAATTATTCTGAATTTCTTGAGGAATGAAGTAGGGCAAAATAAATAGGGCCTGTTTAATCTAAACCCATTTGTCTGCCGGTCACAGGTGTCATCCCACAAACAGTAACATTACTGCAATGAGACTGGCAAATTGCCATAAAGACAAACAGAGCTGTGGAACACCAGATTCTTTCAAGAATATAGACTTCTTTATTGCAATAATTGAATCAATGCATTGGTGGTGCTTCTCTAGAGAATCAGAAAGAGATTAGAAAGCTGTATTTATACTTTTCACTTCAACAAAGACACGTCACATATTTCAAGACAAGCATGCACATAGGTACACGTATCCTATCTGAAATTTAGAAAACAATTATCCAGTATCTAAATAGCAGAACAGACTGTCCATGTGAAATTCAGATGTTTCTCAGTTAACAAAACTTCCTCATTACCTGAAATATTTGCATATATTCTTAGTTAAGAGAGCAGAAAACACTTATTTTCCAATATAGCAAGCTTATGGGAAGAAAAGATCGTTTCTGGTCAGCGAAGGGAAGTTACTCCAAGAGAGGGCCTCTTAACACACATCTTCCCAGCACAGAGACACGTAAGCTTTAAGAGCCTTTATACTATAATATAATATATAATGAATTATAAATTTCTTATTGCCAATGGTTACACAGGGAACACATAACTCCCCTGTTACAGCAGCTCTACTGGATGTAGATAATTTTCTGGGTATAATTCAAAGTGCTGGTTGTAGCTTATAAAGCCCTAAACAGCTCGGACCTAAGCTGTATGATGAACCACATTTCCTATTATGAGCCTGCTTGGGTGTTACAATCGTGAGGGGGAGACCTTTCTCTTACTCCCACCACCTTCACAGGGGCAGTTGGTGGGGACACGGGAGAAGGCCTTCTCTGTTGCTGTTCTCAGACTGTGGAACTCCCTCGCACGGGAGGCCAGGTTGGTCCCATCTCTGCTGCCCTTCCACAAGCAGGCAAAGGCCGTTCTCTTTGGGCAAGCTTTGCTTCAGTGACTGGCTTCCTGAGTGAGTTTTTTTTTAAAGGGATGGTTGTCCCTTATTGCTTTGACTGTGTTTTGGTGTTGTTTTTTTTAGATATGGCATTTTTAGTATTTGCATACTCAGTGCTATCATGCAGTCATTTAATGATGTAAGCGCCTTGGGTCCTTTCCTTTTAAAGAAGAAATCCAATGTATGTATGTATGTATTATGGTGAGGCCCCATCTGGAGCATTGTGTACAGTTCTGGTCACCATACCTCCAGAAGGATATTATGGAAATGGAAAAAAGTGCAGTTGATGGCAACCAGGATGATTAGGGGACTGGAACACCTTCCTTACCATCTGAGGCTGCAAAGGCTGTCCTTCTTCACTCTTAAACGGCAGCACCTAAGAGGTGACCTGATTAAAGTTTATAATGCCATACATGATGTGCACAAAGTAGATAATGAAAAGCTGTTTTCCCTATTGCACAACACTAGAACTAGGGGACACTCCATGAAACTTTTGGGTGCTAGATCTCAAACAAATAAGAGGAAGTACTTTGTCACCCAGACGATCTCTGGTCTATGGAACTCCCTGCCAGAAGAAGTAGTGACAGCTGTCAGCCTTGACAGCTTTAAGAAAAGATTAGACAAGTTCATGGAGAACAAGAGTATCAATGGCTATCATTATGGATGCCTAAGGACAACCTCCAGGTTGGAGAGATAGGCAGGATATCTCTCAATGCCATTTGCAGAGAATCTTAAGCAGGTGAAGCCATCTGCTTGGGAATACCCTGATGGAAATGGTGAGCCACTGTGTGAGACAGAATGCTGGACTGGATGGGCTGTGGCTTGTTCCAGCAAGGCTGTTCTTTATGTATGTATGTATGTATGTATGTATGTATGTATGTATGTATGTATGTATGTATGTATGTATGTATGTAGAAAGAAAGAAAGAAAGAAAGAAAGAAAGAAAGAAAGAAAGAAAGAAAAGAAAGAAAAGAAAGAAAGAAAGAAAGAAAGAAAGAAAGAAAGAAAGAAAGAAAAAGAACATTGAGTGAAATGCTGAAGAACATTTCATGATGAATATTGATTGTTTTAAAAGCATGCATTTACTTGTTGAATCTACACCCTCCCTTTTCTTCCCATCAACCCGAAGCCCTTGTTCAGGGCTTGCCTCTTCACCAGTGTATCCTAACAACAATCCTTGAAGGTAGGTCAATCCGAGAAGGTGTGTGATGGGCTCAAGGTCACCCGGGCGGTTTGCGGAAGTTTTGCACAACCTTTGACGAAGCAAAGGCGATATGATGTTGACTTCCAAGCAGGAGCATCAAATGCCTTTGCCCCCAATCAGGATAGCATCAGTTTGCATAGCCCTGCTGTTATCAGCAGAAGACAGGTATGTCAACATCAGAGACAGGCTTGATTTAACGGATGTGTACAATCCATTGTTTGATGGGATATCAGTAAAAGATCAGGCGAGGTGCAAGTCACAGCGTTGCCTCCTGAAATGTCTATCATTGCATTATCTTTTCAAAACAAAATTGACATCCTGATTGGCACAAACAAATGACTTCATATGATTTTATAGGACTTCAGGGTGCTTAAAAGGCTTTTCACTGTTACGTTAGAAAAAATCATGACAGCATTTGAGGGCTGCATCCACTCATCTGCCTCTACTAGAGAAGAACCATTGACAGAATGGGATGTAGGTAAGCTATGACAACAAGTCCCATTCAGTCAGTGTCTTAAATCCTGTTGCATGGTGTAGTCAATTACAGTTGAGTGTGTGTGTGTGTTGTGTCGTTACAGTCGTGACCGACTCTTCATAACTCCATGTCCATGGAGTTTTCTTGACAGGAATACTGGAGTGGTTTGCCAGTTCCTAGAACCACTGATTTAATGGGGATTTGGTGAGTCAATGGTTTCATAAGTTACACTGATTCCATGGGTCTACTCTAGTGTGGTCTACTTTACTATGCAACAGGATTGTCTGTTTTAGTTGCAGTTAACAAGGAGCTGTGAGGTGTAGTAGTTATACTGCCCATACCTGGGTTCAATCCTTGGTAGCCAACTTAAGGTTCACTCAACTTTCCACCCTTCGAAGGTTGGTAAACTGAGTACCCAGCTTGTTGCTGGTGGTAGGGCAATGTACAGTCTGGATAATCAAACTGTAAACCACTCAAAGAGTGCTTTAAGTACTGTGGAGCAATATATATGCAGCACACTTTGCTTTACTTTTGCTTTAGATATAGATGGTAATTTTTGTAGCAATGCATAGGCTGCAATTACTGTACCCACTTTACAGATAAGAAAGGGTACAACTAAGGGCAGCCTGATTCTTCTAAGGCCGCACCTGGAGTATTGTGTACGATTCTGGTCACCGCATCTCAAAAAAGACATAGTACAACTGGAAAAGGTGCAGAAGAGAGAGATTAAAATGATTACTGGGCTGGGGCACCTCCCTTATGAGGAAAGGCTAAAACATTTGGGGCTCTTTAGCCTGGAAAAAAGGCGCCTGAGGGGGGATGTGATTGAGACGTATAAAATAATGCAGGGAATGAGTAAGGTGGATAGATGGAAGCTCTTCTCCCTCTCACAAAATACCAGAACTAGGGGACATACACTCAACGTGAGGGCTGGGAGAGTAAGAACAGACAAAAGAAAATATTTTTTCACCCAGCGCGTTGTAAGTCTATGGAACTCCCTGCCACAGGATGTGGTGCCTGGATGCCTTCAAAAGGGGATTGGACAGATTCCTGGAGGAAAAGTCCATCAGAGGTTACAAACCATGATGGAGATGTGTCATCCCTAGGCTTAAAACTGGGGTCCTTCAAGGGCCAGATGCAGGGGAGTGGTATCAGGAGACAGATATCTAGTCTCGTGCTCTCCCAGATGCATTTATCGGGGCCACTGTGAGATACAGGAAGCTGGACTAGATGGGCCTTTCGCCTGATCCATCATGGCTCTTCTTATGTTCTTATGTTCTTATGATCGAATCATAGGCTTCCCAGAAGCAAGGAGGGAATCTGGACCCAGTGAGAAGAGAACAGTGGAGGATGTGGTAAACTACCAGAAAACTTTTAAGAGAACTGAAGCTGCAAACTCCTGCTGTAAGCTATAATTTTTTCCCTTTCTTCTCTGAGTCGCCCCCCCCCTTCCTATTTCACTCCATTGCCATCTCTTTAAATACATTCTTCCCTAAATTATCTTGTAATTGGGAAATGCTGACTTTTTTCTGTTTAACTCCAATGTAAGTTGCTTCCTGATGCATAATTCATTTTCACTTTGTTCCTGGTGCTGCGTGTGCAATTGAAATTTTTTTTGGCAGCCGAGTGGAGGAGAGGAAAAAATCAACAACACCATATAGGGGCAGAGAATGAAATCAGACTGGACGGCTCAGAGGAAGAAATATTAAGGGTGTCACCATATTGTGTACTCAGTCCTCCCAAATGGAGAGGGGAAGGGAATTCAGCCCTGGTATTCTTAATGGGAGTGGATGCCATTTAGGGGGGGGGATATGTATGGTTGATGTCATACGGGGGTCGCGTATAATTGCTTTGCACAACACCACTCCTGAGGTCTTTTCAGCACCTCCCAGACTCTGAGGGCTTTTTTTTCTCATTTAAAAAAAGTCAGCAAGCTCTCAAGATTCACTAATTTGTGTTCAGAATCATGATATGTACCACCCCATAGTGCTGAAGCACACTCTGGGCAGTTTACAATTCATTTATGCAGATGTCTGTGAAGATTCTCAGTCATCCAGGTGAGTTTATCTGGAAGTTGAGTCATGGCTACTAGACTTCTTTTCTGAGAGACAGAAACGTTTTGCTGTTCATCCAAACAGCTTCATTGGTCATTTATGCAGACTACACATTCCCCCCACCCCACCCCAGCAAGCTGGGTACTTATTTTACCACCCTCAGGGGTGGTGGTGGGTGGGGTGGGGTGGAGTGTTCAGGGATTTTTATGTGTGTTTGTTGAAGGGTTTTTTAATGTGTAAGAGAGTGTTTGGAGATGTGTGTGTGTGTGTTTGTGTGTTTGTGTGTGTGTGTGTGTGTGTGTGTGTTGAATCTGGTCTCTGGGTGTCTGAATTTCGTTGTATGTGTATACTGTGTATATACACACAATGACAATAAATAAATTATTATTAGAAGGATGGAAGGCTGAGTGAACCCTGAGCCGGCTACCTGGCAATGAGCCCCAGGTCATGAGTACAGCTTTGGCTGCAGTGCAGCAGATTAACCACCACACCACAAGGCTATAACATTCAGTGCTGGATGCCTGGGTCAATGGCATAGGGAGCTGGGTGGCGATTCGGAGGTCGAAAGTTTGATTTGCCATGCTGTGTCCCAGAAGGCCTGCCTATGTAAGCCTTAGGCAGGCGGCACAGTTCAAAGGTGCCCACAGAAGAAGGGGATATTAAACCACCTTCTGTATTCTGTACCTGGTAAACCCTGAAGAGTGGGACCCATAACTCAGAATTGACATGCCGGCACATAACAGCTACTCACTAGATGGGCGGTGTAAAAGTCTAATAAATAAATAAATAAATAAATAAATAAATAAATAAATAAATAAATAATATTTATTTATTTATTTATTTTATTTTTACAACTTATATGCCGCCCACTACCCAAAGGTCTCTGGGCGGCTTACAATCAAAGAATTAAAACAGTTAAAACATCAGATATCAATAAATAATTAAACCAATAATAAAAACCTTACACTAAAATCATTACACTAAAATTGCCATCAGATGACCCACAGTCTATATTGTATCAATTAAAAAACGTCTGGAACCGGAAGGTTTTTACCTGGTGCTGAAATGTCATCAATGTTGGCGCCAGGCGGATCTCTCTTGGGAGGGCATTCCACAATCTGGGGGCAGCTGCTGAGAAGGCCCTATGTCTGCAAGCCATCCCTCTCACCTCCTTGAGGGATGGCTCTTTCAAAAGGGGGCCCCTGGCTCAATCTTAATTGCCGGGTAGGTTCATATGGAACGAGGCAGTCCTTCAGGTATCTAGGTCCTATTAAGTAATTCCATTTGAAATTAACTCTTGTTCAAGTTCTGCTATAGATCAGACCCAACTGCTACTTTCACACCAGCTTGTTAGGAATCCCTGAAGAAGCAGTCTTTTCCCTTCACTACCTACTGCTAACAAGGGATGTTGGAAAATCCAAGTTCCAAGTCCAAATCTGAGTTTCTGTTACCAAGTACCAAGTCTGCATCTGAACAGTTGGTACCAAGTCCTGAGTCTCAACCCCTAAGTCTTGAATAAAATAAGTTTTCTCCACAGGAAAAAAAAATGGAAGGCAGGTGAATTCCAAGTTGAGAGTTGAGTCCAAGTCATTTGGCGTGGGGAGGATCTAGTTGAGTTCATGTTAAGACACCAGTGTGACTTAAGTCTGACTTGATAGTGAGTGCTATGACTTGAGTCCCAATCCCTGCTGCTGTCACTCTTATTATCAGTAAGAATCAGACAGAACACCATTGGCACGTTAACTGTTTGCACTCAGAAGTTCAGTTTCTCTTGTCAGTATCTCCATTTTGGAAAAAGCTTGTCCTTAGCGCCCAAGAGATTCCGATAATCAATGTGAACTGTGACCATCAAGATCAGGCATGTCCAGACTTTGGCCCTCCCAGAAATTCTAAACTTAGATTACCAATGACAAAGGACTGTGGGAGCTGTGGTCCAAACATCTGGAGGGTCAAAGTTTGGACATGCCTGAGCTAGATGAACCAATGGTTTGATTAGAGATGGGCACCTAACAAAAATGAAATGCTATTTCATCATTTCATTATGTAACAAATTGTGTCATTAGGAAATGAAAGAAACTATTTCATGATGAAACAAGCAAACCACCTTTTTGGTTTGGGAAATGAAACAGGGCACCTCTTCATGTTCTTCCCTATAAGCCCCCCCCCCAAATTTGGAGACATTTGGTGTTCAGGGGACTGAATTATTCGCACCCAAAGGGTGATCATAAATGGCCTGTCATCAGCTTGGAGAGACGTGACCAGTGGGGTGCCCCAGGGTTCTGTTCTGGGTTCAGTGCTGTTCAATATCTTTATTAATGACTTGGAGGAAGGAATAGAGAGTATGCTAATTAAATTTGCAGATGATACCAAATTGGGAGGGGTTGCTAATTCCCCAGAGGATCGGATGAAAATCCAAAAGGACCTTGACAGATTAGAATGCTGGGCCAAAGCTAATGGAATGGATTTCAACAGAGGGAAATGTAGGGTGCTACATCTAGGAAAAAAGAATGAATTGCACAGATATAGGATGGGGGACACTTGGCTAGAGAATAGTACCTGTGAAAGGGATCTGAGAGTTTTGGTGGACCACAAATTGAACATGAGTCAGCAGTGTGATGCGGCGGCCAGGAAAGCCAATGCGATTCTTGGTTGCATCAACAGAACCATAGTGTCTAGATCAAGGGAAGTGATAGTACCACTCTATTCTGCTCTTGTCAGACCCCACCTGGAGTACTGTGTCCAGTTCTGTGCACCTCAATTTAAAAAGGATGCTGACAACCTCAAGCGGGTACAGAGGAGGGTGACCAGGATGGTTGAGGATCTGGAGGAAATGTCTCATGAGGAACGGCTTAGGGAACTGGGAATGTTTAGCCTTTCAAAAAGAAGACTGAGAGGGGATATGATAGCTAAGTTTAAATATTTGAAAGGATGTCATATTGAAGAGGGAACAGGTTTGTTTTCCATGGCATCAGAGACTAGGACTCGGGGCAATGGTTTCAAACTATAGGAAAAGAGATTCCATTTGAACATTAGGAAGAACTTCATGACAGAGCTGTTCGGCAGTGGAATATGCTGCCACGGAGGGTGGTGGAGTCTCCTTCTTTGGTGGTTTTTAAGCAGAGGCTAGATGACCATCTGTCGGAAATATTGTGAAGGGGTTCCTGCATGGCAGGGGGTTGGACTAGATGTCCCTTGAGGTCTCTTCCAACTCTATTATTCTATGATTCTATGATTCTATGAACTGCAAAGAAATACTGCCTCCAGCAGTAATTGCTAGAGATGGGCACGACTTAGCGGTATTCCCGTTTCCGTTACTCGTTTCCGTTACTCTACGGAAATGGTAACGGGAATTACTCCACCAGACTTCGAGCTCGAACCGACGAACAAACAATTTTGGTCTGATTTGTCGTGCTCGTTCCTTGCATCGCGCGATCGCGCGATGCCACGCGGCACAGAAAAAAAGTTTTTAAAAGTTAAAAAAACCCGGTTCCCGGCCGAAAAGCAGGCGGAAAAATGCCTGCCGTGCCTCAGGGCACCTACCAGAGGGGTTGTTTCTGGAGGTCCCCGGCCTCCCCCCCCATCCCCCGTCCTGGGCTGCTCTGGTGGGACTCGCCGCAGGCTCGCAGCCAGCCAGGAAAAAGCCCAGTCTCGCCGGCCGCCGGCCGCCGCAATTAAAGCGCAAGCAAGCGGCACGGACGGCACAGGAAAAAACTTTTAACTCTCCTCCCACCCATTCCCGGGCCAAAAAAGCAGGCGGAAAAATGCCTGCTTGACTAAGGGCGCAGGGCACCTACCGGAGGGGTGGTTTTTGGAGGGGGGGGTCCCGCCTCCCCCCCGTCCTGGGCAGCCGGACTCGAGTCGCCATGCCATGCGGTGCGGGCGGGGGATCCACAATGGGGCGGTGAACGCAATATTGTTTTTGAAATCGTGGTCCAAAAACACACAAGCACAACAGAAACACGCGAAAATTTATAAACGGCCAGATTTTTCACAGTAGCAGTGGGTTTTTTCTTGCAACAAAATGTCTCTCCTCTCCTCCTCTGTCCTCCATTGATTTTATTTTTATTTATTTTTTTTACACCTGCGCAATGATGGGCTGGCCGAGTGGCCAGCCATGTGGGAGTGGACGACCATGCAAATTTTTGGAGCCATCCCACCAATCGCATGGCCACTTGGCCATGGAGACTTCTGGGATGTGCCAAAAAGCCCCCTAAAACCTGCCCTAGCCCCCTAACCCTAACCCTAACCCTTGACTCCGTACCCATACATCACAGACTGTCCTTCTTAGTGGGTCAGAGAGGCACCCAGAGGTGCAACCCACTAGCCCACGGTAACCTTACCCGTCACTAGCCTAACCCTAGCCCTAACCCTAACCCACCTTAACCCTAAGCCAGATGTACTTGCATTGCACTACACGCAAGTACAATTCCCTTCTGTGTGAGACATGGTGGTGCGAGAGCCTTAGTTAGGCATCTCCTATGGCTCTGGCTTCAGTGCCATCCACTAGTCTTCACAGTCACTGTCTGCACAACTGTTATGCAATATCCATATGGCTATTGCATAGCATTTTGCAGCAGCAGCAGGTGAGGAGGGGAGACCCCCATGTTGAGGGGTCTCTTGGAGCCTGCTTCCCCTTCCTAGTGGGTGAGGATAGGAGGCACCCACGGGTGCCTCCAGGAGCCCACTTTCCCTTTATAGCGGGCCAGAGGAGGCACCCACCCCAGAGAGGTGCCTCCAGGAGCTCGCTCCCCCCCCAAAACCCAGTACTAACGAAAATGAAAAAACGAAAAAACGAACCAACTAATTTTACGAATTTTCACGAAAAACGGAAACGACCCGAAACGGAACCGGCCCGACTAACGACAACTCGAAAAAATTTTTTTTCAAGTCGTGCCCATCTCTAGTAATTGCAAGTAGATATAGGCATGAATTAAAAAATGGTGTTTCATTTGTCGTTTGTCGTTTAGGGGGTCCGTTTCGGTTTGTTTCTGCTTTTCGTGAATTTTTGGGGAAAAATCGTTTTTGTTTTCATTCGTTTCATTACCATTTCGTTGCTATTTATTTCATTTTTTGTGATTTTTTTAAGCATTCAAAGCAGTTCAATGTATTGCCGTAACGAAAACAAAACGGACAACAAAATTTCTGGTATTTCTGTTCGTTTCATTTCATTTTAGAGAAAAAATTCATTTGTCATTTCGTTGCATAACAAAATGAAAAAACGAAAATGGAAACAAAAATTGTTCATTTCGTGCCCATCTCTAATTGCAAGTGCTGTGCATGTGGTGTGCCAGCAATCAGTCAATTTATTACTTCGCCTTGCTTAACCCCTTTATTGTCAGTGTGCACCATACACATTTCTGCAATTAGCTAGGGAGACCCTCCTCGCCCCCTAAACCCCAAACCTCTCCAAAATTTGGGGGGCTTACAGAGAAGAGTGCAAAGAAATTACACTGTGATTTCCATGCTGCTACATGCCTGTGATCACTATTTTCAAGAGAGGTGATTTGAGAAAGAGGTCAAGGAAGCCATTCATGTGAGTATTGAAAACCCCGTTCTCAACAGAGGTGGGGGGCTCAGGCATAGTCTGTCTGCTATTTATCAGGCAATTATTTTGAAAACCCAAAATTAGTTCAAACCTCCACCACCAAGGCCACAGCTAACATCCCATACTTAATGGGTGTTGGGAAGTTTAAAGGTGGGACTTTCATGGAACTTAGGCCATTGTCCACCTGATGAGCCTATTGAGCCTATTGTCCACCTAAGGACCCTAGCAGGCCATTTTTCATCTTATAAGCCTATTTCAGACCAGGGTGACATGAGGTCAAAGTCACACAACATCACACAACAGTAGAACTAGGGGGCACTCCATTAAACTTTTGGGTGCTAGTTCTCAATCAAATAAGAGAAAGTACTTTTTCACCCAGAGGAGCATTGGTCTATGGAATTCCCTGCCAGAAGAAGTGGTGAGAGCTGTCAGCCTTGACAGCTTTAAGAAAGGATTAGACAAGTTCATGGAGACCAAGGGTATCAATGGCTATCGTTATGGATGCCTAAGGACAACCTCCGGGTTGGAGAGAGAGGCAGGATATTTCAGGATACTTCAGGGAAAGGAATGGATGACAATGGTAAACCATTCCTTGAACACCTTACATGCTGAAAAAAACTCAGGGACTTCTGAGTTCAAGTCTCTGCTCAGCCATGAAAACTCACTTCAGCCAAAGGAATGGATGACAATGGTAAACCATTCTTTGAACATCCCACAAGCTTAAAAAAAAACCCTCCGGGTTGGAGAGATAGGCAGGATGACAATGGTCTTCCCATCCTTGCCCTTAATGGTGGCAGGTGCACCTCGTTCTTGGAAAGACAACATTTACTTTGGCTCAGGGCTAATTGCAGCGAGAGGCAAAATGTTCAGTGGCTGACGAATATCTCAGACATCAACAAAGAGGAAATGAAAGAAGCAGGGGGAAAGAGGAAGAGCAACCAAATACATTTGTGAACAACACCCTCCTGTGTCTGAAGAGGGACAATTGAGAAGGTCAAGAAGTGCTCCAAAAACTTTGGAGATTAAACCCACAGGAGGCACTGACCTATAAGCTTGCAAAAGATTCATGGAGATGGGCCAGAATCCAAAGAGAAAAAAAATAAGAAAGGAACAACAAACTCTTTCCTTTTGTACCACATGATACAATTATTTTCCTAATGCATCCTCCATGTGATCTTTGGAGGACGACAGGTGTAGAAGTAGTTTTAAAAGAGAGTCAGTAGGTTAAGCACAGTGGATACTAAGCTGCTGGTGGTGAAAACCACTCAGAGCTTAAAGGTTTCTGAGTGGTCGGTTGAAAGAAATGGAAAAATAAGGTGTCCGAAGACCCAAGATTGCTTATAATCTGATCTGGAAATCAGCTGCAACTTCCAAAGGCTTTTCTAGGAATTGTGTGCAACATTCCAATGATTGAAATCAGATATGACATGCTGAAGCCCATCAGATGCACATGGGGGCTTTGTTTACCATTTGGGAAATAGAATGAGTAGAGATGGGCACAACATTATTAGTTTGTTTCATTATTCATTATTCGTTATTTGTTTTGTTACGTAACAAAACGAATAACGAACCTCAGAGTGGATTTAGAATGAAATGAAACAAACTGGAAAAAAAATGGTTCATTTCATTTCAGTTTGTTAATGGCGGCAGAGATGTCTCCTACCTAGTGCTGGACTGGTCCTTCCTCAATGGTCCGGTTTTCCTGGCTGCAGGGAGGGTGGTGCCGGGGGGGGGGAGCCAATAAAATATAATAAAATAAAATAAAGATCCAGCGTGTGGGCCCCGGTACCAACCCACGAGCATGGACCCGGCCCGCAGGCTGTGGAACTGGCCCATGGGCTGGCAAAAAGAAAACGAAACAAAAAAAAAATGATCCAGAGTGCGGGCAAGCAAAAGTTAAAAAAAAAAAAAAGGCGACCAGCCTGCGCTTCAGCTGTCGCACGGGCCACGTGGTCAGCAGTAAATAAATAAAAATAAATAAATAAAATATAAATAAATATTTTGACCATTTAATACATTTCCTCATGTTGTGGTGACCCCCTCGCCCTTCCTGGAAGATAACACAAGCCCCCTTTGACAGGCCACTCCCACAGGTGCCATAGAGAACTTCCCTCTACAAGCACCCTCAGCCAATCACAGCCTCCGGTGCAATTGACTGACATCCCTTCCAACCTATTGTAACTCATTCTCTCCCCCCCTTCCTCTTCCTCCTCCTCCTCCAGACCCAAGCTGTTTATGCCTTTTTTCTTCACTGGCTCATGACAACCCTTGTGAAATGGTCGTTCGCCCCCCCCCCCCCAAAGCTTGGGAACCACTGATATAAGCAGAACGCTAGTGTTTCTGCAGATCCTCCACCCCTCTATTGTAATGTAAGCCATTGCAGCTTCGTGGAAGGCAGCTCTCCATAGAGGGACTTACTGCCTCTGAAATGATCCATAGCCTATTGCCATTATAAACCACATCCATGAGAAAGGGTTGGCGTCCCTGCGCAGACCCGCTCAGAGTATCGAAGCATTCCCTTCGAAAGAAAAGCAATTAGCTAATGAGGATTTCTCTCCTAATAAGAACAGCCTGCTTGCAAAAGCAGGATTAGATTATGCTCCTCTGCCTGCAAAGCCTCCTGTCAACCCTGCTGGGCTCTTTCAGTCTCTCTCTGTCACTGGAAGAGCAATCAGAGAACTTCACTCGCGAAGCAGCCGAAAGAACAGCGCGCTCCTCAGAAGAAATCATTCAAACACGGACTGCCTGATGTTTTGGCTCATCAGCATACATCTTTAATTTGACCTGGGAAGAAATGCCCATGGGGGGGGGGAATATGAAGCAGCAGGAAAACGCACAAAAAATTGGAAGGTGGGTGGGTGGGGAGAAAGAAAGTCTTTTTGCTCAAATGGCCTAGAGGCCTCTTACTAGTTGAGGACGTTTCCAGATGCAGGGCGATCCAGGCTGTGCGACTGTGTTCCAGTTCTGAATTGTGGGTGGAAAAACATGGAAGCACTCTGGCAAAGTAAATATGCTTTGCTTGCACATGCATATATGCGTCCATAGACACTTTGTTGCATATTCTCCCTCTCTCAACAAACCAAGAGTTGGGAGCCAGGCAAAACAACAGAGCAACCTAGCTCTTGTTCCCTGTCCTTCCCTTCCTTTGAGTGTCTTGTTCCTCAAGCAGCTCAGACATCTTGGCTGCGCCTTCCCAGTCCTCCCTTAGATGCACAGGTCAAGAGGACCATGGCCCCATAGGCATGGGACCTTTGCACCTTCTTCCTTCTGCATCATACCTGGACATCACAGTTTCAAAGCCCCGTCATAGCTGCAGAAATGTCAGCTTTCTTCTCTCTCCTTTTTAACAACAATGCTCTACTCCATTTAGGCATGTGGCCTCTAATAATGAGGTTCCCAGCTATGGCAAAATCTGAAACATATCTCTTTAAAAATAGCATTCCAAAAGTTCAAGTCAGTTTCCCATCTTCTCTCCAACCAGAGGAAGAATAGAGATTAGTCTCTCTGTCTCTTTCTCTCTCTCAAATTGTCATCGGAAAATGCAAGGAAGATTTTTGTCAGCTTGCAAAGAAAGAAAGAAAGAAAGAAAGAAAGAAAGAAAGAAAGAAAGAAAGAAAGAAAGAAAGAAAGAAAGAAAGAAAGAAAAGAAAGAAAGAAAGAGAAAAAGAAAAGAAAAGAAAAGAAAAGAAAACAGAGAGGATTCTGACCAGTCCTCAGAGTGTGCCTCCTTGTACCTTTATATATCCCTGCTCAGAGCTTCTGATATTTTTATGTGGGGGAGCAGCATCCCCTTTGGGTTCATTTCCAATGCATGCAATCACTAGAAACAAACCCAAGTGAACTTCCGGCTATCAAATTCCCAGCCTCTGTTTCTTTCCAGTATTATGAAGTGACTTAAGAAGACAGCCACTTTGGATACTGGCAAGCTAGGCTGCGGTCATACCTGCATTTTCTCTGTAGTTTCCCTTCAGCTAACTGCACATAAAAAGATCGCAGTCTAACTGCAAAGAGAAGTAAATTCCGGTCCTGGCTGACCACGCCCCTTGAACAGCAGTTTCAGCGAAGTTTCAATAACCACCACCAGGGGCTGGATTTAGAAAGTTCACTTGAAAATGCTTACTTATTTGCTTCTGTAACCACGACAGGACACAGAAAATACGCAGTAAAATCAGTTGTTCCCCTTTTTTGACAGCTTCCCATGGAACCAGCATAGGAAAATATGATGCAGAAGAGAGGACACTAACTGCACATTAAAAACCACATGACTGCCCCCCGTCAAAAATACGCATGAAATTTATATATGCAGAGAACACTGGTGTGACCGCAGCCCTAGGACTCTTCCTCTGCTTCACAGAGGGGCAGAAGTCACCATTTTTTTATCATTTCTTACACTGTATTCAGGAAGCACACCTCGATAGAGATAGGAGAGTGCAAGAAGGGGAAATCTCATTTCTTTTCTTTGTGACTAGAAATGGGGGCTAATTGAAAAAACAAATTTGGCTGATTTTTCTAAATTTGTCAATTTGTGGTCATCATGGAGTTCCAGAACGAATATGACTTGATGAATTGTTTTTAGTGATTATTTTTAAATGATTGTTGATTTGTTAATGTGTTTGGCTACAAGGTACCTAGGGATACCAAAATTGGAGGGAAGACCTCCCCCCCCAACTCCCATCTGCAATCCTTCTGGACAGCTCTTAGACAGGGAAAAATGTTTCCGTTGTTAGATCTGGATCCAGTTGCTTTTGCAAAAGTGCTTTAGAATACAATGAGGCTTAGTAGTAGTTGATGCTCTATTATAAATAGGGTTGAGATAGGATGACAGTGACTAAATAGGGTAACCTCTCAGATAGACTGCAGGAACATTATAGACATAATTAGAAAATGGGACAAGTTGACAAATGGATCATGTTTTTGGATGCATTTGGCCAATTCATCAACATTCGGCAATCCGTACTCATCCTAAATAAAGTCCCTCAAAAAGTACGGATAGCTGAATTATTTGGGATTTTTCATTTGTCAATTTGTCCGGGCATAAAATGCCTGCCAAGGCAACTAGGGGCACCAAATTTGAAAGGAAACTTCCTTTGATTCCCCTCTGCAATCTCCCTAGGGTTTGTAAAATTGGGTTTTCCCAACCCAACTTCTTAAGGACAATTTCCTAGGGGCCCCATTTTATGGATGCATAACACAGATGTCTGAAATAAAATCTTCACCAAACTCGGAGGGATTGTAGAGGAGAGATGGAGGAAGCTTCTCTGTAGGAAGAGTATTTTAGGTGTCTGGGAGGTACTTTCATGGGTGGCCCTATTTGAGATTAATTAGCCTGGACTGGTTAAGCCTGGACTAGTACATCCTCATCTCTGAATGAGAGCACTCATTTGAAAATGAAGATGTACACATATTAGACAGAGAAGATAGGAAGTTTGAGAGAAGGGTCAGGTAAGCCATGCATCTGTGTCGTGGAAACTCCTTTCTCAACCAAGGTGGGGGGCTCAGACACAGTCTGTCTGCCACTTATCATGCTGCCCTTTCACTGATCCTCAGACAAATCAGAAGCACTTCACACCTCCACCAGCAAGCTAATGACCCATATGACCCATGGGTGTTGGGAAAGATTGCATAGGTGGGACTTTCATGCACCCTAGGCCATTTTCCATCTCAGGAGCCAATTCAGATCATGGTCCACCTATTATCAGATTATGTGCTATTTAATCAGCCAACAGAAGCAATACTTATTGAATAAATAGCCAGAGACAGAGTTTTCTTATGTTAGGAATTTATAATAATGAGAAAATATTAACAGACCCAAATGTGCTGAGAAGGCATGAGGTCAACCTGACCCAATCCTCTGAGACTTGGCATAACAGCTGAGACTTGGCCTGACTGCACATGGCATGGGTGCCAATCTCCTGAAGAGCAACATTTGGTGGTTAGCCAGGAATAAGGAACAAACATGAACTGTCAAACAAACTGGGAAATAGGGTCAGATCATTCTGGCTTTGATGGCCAAATGGCTATAAGCCAAGAACATGAGCTAATGAACAGGCACATGTAGGTACGTGTAGGGGCATACAAAATACGTAAGTCTGAGATCATACACACCATACAAAGAGTATATAAATCATGGGAAACCATTTGAACCCTGTCCAGACCAGCAAGAATTGATCTCTGCATTGATCAACTCATGCAGCTCTGAACCCTTAAGCAACAGGCTTAAGAATTCATACTAATCATATATGTGTTTTGTTATGCTGCCTTGCTAATTACTTTCTATCTTTCTGTATTCCTGTGAATGTCTAATAAAACCAATGCTATATAACTAACTCAGTGTGACAATTATTAAAGAACCACCAAAACTTATCAATGGTGCATTTGGCAATATTTTAAGAAACATTTTAAACTTAACACTTAAAACCAAACAGCTATATTACAAATTGTACAAAAGTATATCACAGTATCACAGAACTTATACAAAGTTCAACAGCATAACAGCATACATTACATTAACAAAATATATGACAGAGAAACAAAGTGGGTGCCTTACTCATGGAAGGCCCAATGAACAATGATTTACAGAACATTTTTATACACCTGTCTGTCCAATCATAAATGAAGTTACCTCATAGCTATTGCAACCCCTTGCATCAGCCAAAATTAATTATGTTAATTCTTGACATCTGTACTCCATTAGAAAAAAACTATGCATTGAGTCACTGTGACTTTGCACTTTTACGGACGCCATCTTTAAATCAATTAAAAACATACCAAATGTATATAGAACATCCTGTCTAATACATATATCCACTAACTAATATCTGACAGAACCTATTCAAGCCTTTGTCTACTTAACAAGCCTATTCAGGGCATTGTCCAAATTATGAGCCTATTAAGACCAGGGTAATGGGAAATCAAGGTGAACTATAAATTGGAGGGCTTGCCACTAACTTTCCTCAGACTGACGAAGCTGCTTGGATGCTTAGCCAAATATATCAATCTCACAAGAAAAGGAGTCCAGTTGCCATGACTCATCTTCTTGATAGCCTGGACTACTGAATCCCAACTTTAATCAAATTTGCAGGGCTTGTATTGGTGAGGCAGAGAAAGCATCCCTGCAAATTTGTGGCCTCAACATGCCAGGGGGGCTTTTTATAGCATTAGAAAGGGAGACAAATGAATTCAATTCTTAACTGGAAACATGTTGATTTGTTGATTCATCAGCCCTAATGAAGAACAAATTATGACAAATCACAAGTTTTTTTTTAACAAAATGCATCCCCATCTCTATTTGTGACATTTCTTAAAGGTCAGGTTGAGAACCTGCCCACAGATGAATCCAGCACTAAATACACACCCAGAAGCATGGCTTAATTTGGAGACAGATATTAAATAGCTGTGAATAACTGATTTGGTGCCTTTTAGGAGAAATATCAAGCCGTGTGTTCTCATCTGAAAACGTTCTACTCGGGGATTGGTGTAAAGGAGATGAAATGAAAATAAAGGGCCTCAGAATCATCCCTCCCTGTGGGAAAGTTCCTGTGGGAAAGTCGGTGTGGTCGAAAAATGCAAAACAAACAAACAGACAAATAATAAAATAAACTGTTTTGGTATATGAGTCTTTTCCCCCCACCATTCCTTCGTATTTTGTTTATGGCTGTGGATGAAATAAAAGGCCAACAATGGAACATGCATATTTATTTATTTATTTATTTATTTATTTATTTAATTATTTATATACCGCCCGTCTTCCAGGGGAACTCCGGGCGGTTTACAGCAATAATTATGGCAATAATAACAAACCAAATAAATAACAAACAACAATAATGAGTAAACAAACAAACCAAGAAAACAAAAAACAACACCATAATATAAGTGGTGTGAGAAAGCCACAGAAAAAACACTGAGAAGACGGTGGGACAAAAATAAAAGGAGCTAACGGTCGCCAAATGCCTCATGGAAAAGCCAGGTCTTTAAGACTTATATCAACATAGCCCCATCCACAGAGACATCCCATTGGAAAGTCTTCCTTGGGAAGTGCAGAGGGAGGATGGCAGCTTAAATTAAGCTCAAAAGTTCATTGCGAAGGAAGTAGCATGTGCCCTGTATGCCGAGAGCTAATTTAATAAGCCGAATCTCCTTGCTGGTGGGCAATTAAGTCAAATTGCCTCTCTAAACTTTTTTTCTCTGCCGCATCTCAAATGTCAACACATTACCTTGCTCTCCCTCTTAATTTCTCACAAAAGAAAAATGCAAAATGAATTCATTATGCTAGAGTAAGTTGGGGGAGGGACAAAAAAGTGATGAGTTTTTCCAGAAGAGTATGCAACGGGGAGAGATTAGGATCGACGATTATATGGAGATATTTGAATAGCTGGCCATTAACGGGAGGTTCCCCATTACTTTGCTGATAATTATATCCTCTCCACTGTTTTCCCAATGGAATAATGCAATGTTCCCAGGGCAGGAGATAATGAAAAATACCATTCAGGTGGTACCTATATGCTGAGAATAAGATGGTGCATCTCCCCCCCCTCCCCCATTCGCACACCTCACGGTGGAGATTGCAATATGCATGCCTACGCGATATGTTAATTTCTGTTTAGTTGTTGGGAGACGGGTACAGGGCAAATAAATGTATCTTGGAAATGGAGTTGGCAGAGGGATATCATTCTCCTGGCATAATTATCTCTCATGTTTAGTGGGGCCGGAGTTTCGCTGAGTACATTTTTGTTAGCTATTATGTAAATTACTTTCAAAACCCACCATGGGGTAATAATGAAGACTTTGGAAGAGATCACACAGAGATGAAGTGGCTTCTGCCTCTCATCCCTGCCACCTCCATGACCACCTTTGAAGGGAGGGAAGGAGGAGGAGGAAGAAGAGGGAATAATTACTTTGGATATCTACTAATTAATACATCATTTTTGTCGACGTGTTTCAATTCGGCAGTCAAGCGAGAAAACAAAAACATGAGGCACCAAAGTTTGGTGAGGAGATACTGTGCTAGTTTTTTTTAAACAGCCCTTCTATGTACAGTAAGTATCAGAATGCTGTGTTCTCACTGCATCCCACCACCGTTCCAAGCAAAACATAAAATCTTACACCCGTAATCGCTACCTTATCATTCCTTGGCATTTTTATTGCAGTTCTATTTTCTAGTTTGGGGGCAGCTTGCTGTGCACCGTATCACCACCTCGGATTCATTAATTTTCACGGAAAACTCAATTTGCATCAAGAGAGAGAGAGAGAGAGAGAGAGAGAGAGAGAGAGAGAGAGAGAGAGAGAGATACCCCCTCCCCTGCACGCAGGCGGATGGCAACTTTACATATCTTGAGGTCTCTGAGCCCAAGGGGAAATGTTTAGATCAAACAAACGGCACAAAATTGAGCTAAGGAAAAGTTATCGCCATATTTGCATTGTAGACCTGAAGGACAGGGGAAACAATGGGTTTGGATAGCTGGGTTGTTTCTGTTAAAGGCATAATTTGCTGTTACGTGGTGCATCTGTTAACCTCTTTCAACCATTTTCTAGTACATCCCATGTGGCTCAACATGTAAAATGACTACACATTCCAGTCATCAGAATAACAGCACACTCCTACATATAGCTAGACAAAAGGAAAGCCAAAGGCCACAGAGGTTAATTGCACTCACTTGCTGATAAGGTAGTATAAAATTAGTCCTAGTCAACTCTTCTGGAATTTGCAATCTGGTTACATGGAGAGTAAATGTATGATAATTGATGTCTTGTTGCAACCATGTTGAAAAAAATCAGAAATACAGTGATCCCCCGTCCTTTCACAGTTCATATACTGCGGTCCGGCTATATTTTCAGTCTTCCCGTACTTACCCCAGGAATGGGTTAAAGGGAGGGCCTTTCTAGGCCTGTCAGAGGCCTCATAAATCATTTTTGGCAATTTGGAAAACACTTCCGGTTTACCAGAAGTCACTTCCAGTTCGCAGGGAGGCTCTTTTAGCGCCTCCAGAAGACCCGGGAAGGCCCTCACAGGCCTGTTTGGGGCAGCACCAGTCTGGGGGTAAGTACAAGAGTGCCCAGCTAGGCTCCCCAGGCCCAACCCGACCTGCATCCATATATCACAGATTTTCAATTATCACATGTTGGGTCAGGTCCCTAACCCCCGCAACAGGCGGGGGGGGGGGTCACTGTAGTTGTTCCTTCCTACTCAATCAGCCCAATCTCCTGATTTTGTGTTTTTGTGTTTTTGTATATTTGTTTATTGTATATGTAGGCCTGCTTTTATGCAGAAACATTTTGCACAGCTGTGGAAACCTCGGGTCTCATTCTCACACAGGAAGAAAGAACTGTTTTAGAGCTAGCTTATCCAATATTTGATGGGCTGTCCTGCCATGCAAAACAGCTTGACTCACAAAGAAAAAGCGATTTAATGGCCACACCATTAAAAAATGGTCACACCATAGATAGGCAGTATACTATTTCCAGTTCATATTTTGATTGCTTTTCTAATTGTACACTGCTTCTAACTCACTACCCCAAAAATTCTAGGTTAAATTCTCTGTTGCTTTCCCAAGGAGGTCAAAAGCACTAACACAAGGAACTGGATTTTCCCACCCATGGCCCCATCTCTGGAATAAACTTCCTACAGAGATTCACCAGGCACAATCCCCCTCTGTTTTTAGAAAACCTATTGAGACTGAATTACATAAACTACCTTTTAGCAATTTTCAGTGTTTGTCCCATGATGCTCCAATGAGTTTTAATTTATGCACTTTTTATTTAAATGAAGTCCCCCCCCCAAAAAAAGCTAGTGATTGGGTTTCTTTTACTTTATTGTTCATTTGGTATTGTTATATAGTGTTTGGATGATGTTACACTCTATTGTGACTTGCCCAGAGAGGGGCAACACTAATAGGGCAGGATAGAAATGGAAATGGAAACAAACAGACTGTGATCGGATGTTTGGAACCCTTGCTCTGGACCCTTTCTCATGGTGCATTCCTTGTTTCGATCTGGATTCAGTCGCAAATGCCTCCTTTTGTCAACTGCCAGTATGGCGAAAGGCAGTGTGTGTGTGTTAGAGGCCGAGAGCTGGAGACCCAAGGGAAGGTGGGGGAAAGAGAGAAGGGGGGATGAACCAGCTGCTTCCTTGACAAGCAGTTTGTCCCAATATTTTACCCTGACTGATTATTCCGGGTTTCATGCAATTGGCGTCTCCCTGAGAGGAGGCATTAAAAATGTCCACTATTAAACACTTTTCAGATAGAAGACAGGCTTTTACGGTCCTGTAATGGCAGGACCAGTAGCTTTATGCTGTTTAGCCTTGGTGGTGATGTGCATTTGGTTTCCCCATACAGGCTCTGCTCAGGGTCCTGTAGATTCAGTAGACAACACTTTGCTTTGTCTCAGTGGATACTGGGCCCAACTCCGCTGCCTCTCCTAACAAAGCCTCTTGGACCGGAGGCATGTAGAGTTGATGCCAGCCTTGAACTAGTTTCTCTGCCTCTCTCAGAGGTCTTGGTGATGGAGAGTGCTCCTTCCCTCTCTCCCTCCCTCCCTCCCTCCAGATGCGTAGCCAGGATTTGGAGTGCCTGGGAACAAAGTTTGTTTTTTGTGCCCTTCATGCCGCGGCCCCACATTGCACCCACTGAGCAATGGGGTGCTGAAGCCTGAGGGCGTGAGGTGGGTGCATGTGTGCATGGGCACACGGATGGAGGGGTGTGGGTATGGGCATGTGCGTGTGCGTGGTAGTGCGCATGCGCCTTACACCTCTCCCACCAAGGAGAGGAGGAGGAGGAGGAGGAGGACATGGCCACCATGCTCCTGCCTGCCTGCCTTCTTCACCGCTCGCCTGGCACATGGCAGCAGAGGCAGCAGAGGGGATGCCCTCAGCAAACCTTAGGGGAAAGGAGGACTGCTGGGCGGCGGGAGGGTGCATGGCTTCCTCCTAATGCTCCCCATTTAGGCGTCCCCAGTTTGCTGCACCTGGGGCAGATGTACCCTTCTGCACTCCCAGGTACGCCCCTGCCTCTCTCCCTCCCTTCCTTAATTTGGAAGTGCTGATTTTGGAGATGACAAATCCCAGAAGCCATGAGCCAGCCCACCTGCTACTTCACTTATTTCCAGTGATCCAGTAAGTTATTTCTTTATTTTTTAAGACTCCAGCTGTTGTTGCCCAATCTGACTGAAGTGTTTTGAGAGCTGTAACCTGAAAAATAAAAATAAAAATAAAATGGCGACACAAACTTTTCCAAGTTGTGGTTCTTTCCATGGATCTTCAAAGACAGCTGGGCTGCTTGATTGAGTGTCCCATGTGTGATCGAAGTGGATCAGCGGGATGGGACAACCAGCTCCTGAAGGCAACCTACTAACAGGAAGCCTCTCTGGTAGGACTCATCTGCAGATCCAGGCCAGTTGAGAAGAAATCAACTTTGATGGTCAGGGAACCAGAACTGAAGGCTAGTTGATTGTCCCCTTGGTTTATCTCTGCTCCTCCACTCCACCATATCAAATTATGCTCCAAAATAACAGGAATACGAAAAGCCTGCCATGGGAGTCAAGGAACTCCTCTTTGGCCAACACCTGTAGGTTCAAATCCTTGGATGGAAATTTCAAATAGGTGTGTGTGTGTGTGTGTGTGTGTGTGTGTGTGTGTTTGTGTGTGTGTGTGTGTGTGTGTGTGTGTGTGGAGAGAGACAGAAAGAAATTGTGAAGATTATTCATTAATCATTATCACCCCCTCCTTCTTCTGTGGAAAGTGAAATAGCACTTTAGCAGAGCCAGCCGTACCCACATGCTGTCTTGGTGCTTCTTATTCAAAATAAAGGTGGAAAACTGTTTCTCATATGAGGCTTACATGATGGATTCTCTGATAAGGATCATGTTGGTCCTTGATATATTTTGCATGAGTACTTTTTGGTACATTCCAATATGCAGTACGACTACTTAAAATAAAATATGAAGCAAGAGAATTCAGTGGTGCTTACTTAATGTCTGGTTAGGTGGATAAAGAAGTATTCCCCTTAAATATGTTATTTCTTTATATATGCATTTTTAAATTTTATTTTCATAAATTTCATAAAGAGTCAGAGACTTACTGTTTCAAAAGGTAACTTCTCTATCTCTAGCTCTAGCTCTAGCTCTAGCTCTAGCTCTATTTCTTTGTTATTATGTGCCATCAAATCACCTCTGACTTACATGTAAAAAATCTCCTTCATTCTTGAGGCTAAAGTGTCGTTCTGCAGTCTTGATTTTTGTCCTCTTTTGTCCTCTGATTTATATCTAGTAATTTCCCCCTCTAGCTCTTGTCATCTCTCTCTGGTTTTCTTGATGGGTTCAGTTTATTTGTTAATTCTGTTTATTTTAATTATCATTTCATTTGTCCATGATTATTTTGGTATTAAGTTTGATATAATTTTCAATTTATTTGTATATATTAATTGTATGTGATTTAGAATTTGTATTTTTCCTAGACTAACAAGAGTAGCTTTTGGGGTATAGAAATAAATTAAATAAATTAAATAAATAATAAAATGAAATAAATAAATATATCTTAACATTCAACTATAGTCCTGCTTTGCCACTTTCGTCTTTCACTATGACACTTTCTGTTTCAAGTCATTGTTATATCTATATCAATTGACAAATAGCTTAGATTTATATATGGAAATGATGCCGCACTTTTGGCTTTTTGGCGCCGGGCAAAGACCTTCCTGTTCAGCCAGCATTTTAATTAGATAGTGACCTTTTAACCAGACTCATAAGCAGGAGGATTTTATTATGTGCATATTGATAGTTTCAGTTGTTTTTCTTTGATTTTTTTTAAATAGCTATGTTGTTTTATAATTTTAACATATTGTTCTATGCCCCCCAGGGACCACTTGGTAGCGGGGCGGCTAAAATTTTGTAAATAAAAATGTAAATAAATGAGACACGACCGATATGTCATTTTGAGCGAAACCCTATTTATTTATTTATTTATTTATTTATTTATTTATTTATTTATTTATTTATTTATTTATATACCACCCGTCTTCCGGAGGAACCCAGGCGGTTTACAACAACAACAATATTAAGAAGCACAATAATAGTAGGGGGGGGGGAAGCAATAATAATAAAAATAAAGGAAAAAAATCATCATAATAAATATAATAATAAAATTACAATAAAAATTCACTGGCAAGATGGTGGATTTTTTTAAAAAAGACAGCACACCACATATTCTCCAAAAGTACTCCATGTCCCATCGGGGCTTTTCCAATGTGGTTTTCGGAGACGTTTCCCTTTCGCTTTCAGGTCTATTTCTCCACAGTGGCAGCAGAAGTGCAGAGCAAAAGTGGTTGAAATTAATGACCTTCTCTTGATCCATTGTTCTGGCTTGCATCCTCCTTGAGGTAAGCCGGTAAGCCCCTGGGCGGCTGGCAGTAGCAGTTGGCTGCCCATCCTTCGAGGACTGGGTTTTTTCTCATTCCAAAACACGCTGGCCCGGTGCCCATTGGCAGGAACATCAAAGTCCCGGATGCCACCGTCACGTTGAAGTGCCCTTGGCAGGTATGAAGCCCAATAAATAATTTTGAGTCGTTAACATAAAACAGAAATCTGAATATCCATTCACCTGCGTACAATTTATACTTGCTTTATGATTAATTTATTTAAAACGAGGATTGGCTGAACGATAAATGTGACGGCAGAACAGTTTAAAATCCATCTCTGTTTGGGTCAACCTTTGTTTTCGACTTTTCCTCCATGGTCAGTCAACTGTATTTCATCCTTTATTCCATAACCTTTATAGGGTATTATTACATTTTTTGTCTGTTTTCATTATTCACAGGCATTGCATCAACCAGTGGGACTGTACTTTTCCAGTAGAGTTAGAACTGCATTATCCGGTAGAGTTAGAATTGCACCGTCCTCTGTAGCAGGAGTTCCCAACCTTGAGCAGCCTGTGTGTTCTTGGACTTCAACTCCCAGACGTTTTCACCACTAGCTGTGCTGACTGGGGTTTCTGGGAGCTGCAGTCCAAGGACAACTGGGTTAACTAAGGATGAGGACCACTGATCAATGAGATGGGTTGTCAATTGGTCCCCTTTGGGTCACGTCTATGCCCACCTATATTTTGGAACCCCATCATGAGTGGCCACCACTGCCATGGAATGTTTTGGGGTGTTACCAACTCTGACCACAAGGTGGCATTAAAAGGACCCACACTTCCTGGTTAAAGACAAGCAGATGGACAAAGATATGCCTTTTTCTCTCTCAAAGAGTTTGACATCTTTCTCCTGAAATCATTGGTTGTTGTTCTTGCAACTGCTGCTGTTGCTTTGGTTCCACCATTTCATTTTAGAGATGTGCAGGGTGAGTAGAGATAAGAGCAGCAGAGAGGAAGGAGCTGGTCAGAGGAGCACACGGCCAAAGGGCAGAACTAACTTCTTCTTTTTGCAGGAGCAAGGGGCGGAGTTTTAGCTTTAAATAGCTGCTACCAGCAATCTCTCAGTCCTTTTCTGGCAGAGCAGCAGAGAGGAAGGAGCTGGTCAGAGGAGCACACGGCCAAAGGGCAGAGCTAACTTCTTCTTTTTGCAGGAGCAAGGGGCGGAGTTTTAGCTTTAAATAGCTGCTACCAGCAATCTCTCAGTCCTTTTCTGGCAGAGCAGCAGAGAGGAAGGAGCTGGTCAGAGGAGCACACGGCCAAAGGGCAGAGCTAACTTCTTCTTTTTGCAGGAGCAAGGGGCGGAGTTTTAGCATTAAATAGCTGCTCCCAGCAGCCCCTCAGTCCTTTTCTGGCAGAGCAGCAGAGAGGAAGGAGCTGGTCAGAGGAGCACACGGCCAAAGGGCAGAGCTAACTTCTTCTTTTTGCAGGAGCAAGGGGCGGAGTTTTAGCTTTAAATAGCTGCCCCCAGCAGCACGCGCCTTACGGCGCGTGCAAACTAAAAAAAAAAAAAAATCTGGGTTTAATTGAGTTCCCAAGCCAAGCAACTCCTCAGGAGGTCCTACACTTCCTGACGTGCTTGCAGTTGGAGTAGAGGTGCTTTAGCGGCCCCTACACTGTTAGATTTTGACTAAACAATAAAAGAAGTAAAGAATCTTACTAGATTAAAAAAAAAGTGCAAGTTTACATTTTTTAGACCTTGAATACATTTTATTGTAATAGTTAAAATGGAGTTGGAGGGAGCAGCTGTAGTTACCTGCAGTACTTGTGCTATGTTTGTTATCTTGACAGAGCGTGTGCAGAACTACATCTGCTGCAAGTGCAAGCTGGTAGCGCTATTGGAAGAGAAGGTCCAGCAGCTAGAGGCTCGCATAGTGGACCAGCAACATATTAAGGAGCTTGAGCAGTTCCTGGACAGAGCGGAAGAGACTATCCAGGTCCAAGAAGAGACAGGGCACACTTCAGAGGAGGAAGTCACTCCCCCAACTCAGGAGGTGGATGGGTGGAGGAATGTGACTCAAAGGAGTAGAAGGCCAAGGCATCGCTCAGAGAGTCTCATCTTGCACAATCAATTTGAAGCTCTTTCCCTCAGCACACCTCATGAGGCACACATAGAGGAAGAAGTGGTTCCACCGGAGGATCTCTCCCTCATCACTATTGATGAGATACAAGATCAGGTACATGTTGATGACCAGGCTGCAGGAGAGAAGCTCATTGTGCTAGGGGATTCTATCATTAGAACTACGGAGGGATGGATTTGTGAGGAGCATGATAACCGGATGGTCACTTGCCTGCCGGGTGCAAAGGTTGCAGACATCACCAGAAATATAGATAGCTTGTTAGAGAGAACTGGGAAGGAGCCAGTGATCATGGTACACGTCGGTACCAACGATGTCGGGAAGGCCAAGCGGTCAGTCTTGGAAGCCAAATTCAGGTTGCTAGGTAGAAGATTGAAGTCCCGGGCTTCCAAGGTAGCATTTTCAGAAGTGCTACCTGTTCCTCGTGCAGGTCCCGCCAGGCAGGCAGAACTCAGAAGCCTCAATGCGTGGATGAGGCGATGGTGTCGAGAGGAGGGCTTTAGATTTGTCAGGAACTGGAGAACATTTTGGGACAAGCCAAACCTGTTCAGGAGGGATGGGTTGCACTTGAATCATGATGGGACCAGATTGCTGGCACTCAACCTCAAAAAGGCAGCAGAGCAGCTTTTAAACTGATAACTGGGGGAAGGCCGACAGGAGCTGTGTGGCATCCGGTTCGGAACACCTCATCCTCGGGGAATGAGGTTGGAGAGTGTAGAGAATCACATAGAGATGACATAGCAAGTATTAACACTGGCAGAATAGCGGAATGTGACAGTTCGTCTACTGAAAATAAAAGCTGTGGGGGGAGAAGAACAAGGCAGCAGCTGTTGCGGGACCCACTGTACAAGTGCTTCTACGCCAATGCTCGAAGCCTCTGAGCAAAGATGGGAGAACTTGAACATCTGGCAGCTAGGGATAACATTGATATAATAGCCATAACAGAAACCTGGTGGAATGTGGAGAACCAGTGGGACACAGCAATCCCAGGCTATAAACTCTATAGAAGGGATAGAGAGGGGCGGGTTGGAGGAGGAGTGGCCATCTATGTCAAAGAAGGCATAAAATCCAGCAGAATGGAGATTGACAGAGGGTCTGACTCCGCCATAGAATCACTGTGGGTTAAACTACCAGGTCCAAAGAGTGATGTGATAGTTGGAGTATTCTATCGTCCACCAGATTAAAAACTTGAGGGGGACCTTGAAATGAGGAGAGAAATCATGGAGGTGGCTAAGAGGGATAGGATAGTAATCATGGGGGACTTTAATTATCCCCACATTGACTGGGCCAATGCGAGCTCTGGGCAAGAAAGAGAAACTGGGTTTCTCGACTTGCTGAATGACTGTGCCTTAGAGCAACTTGTCATAGAGCCCACCCGAGAACAGGCAACTCTAGATCTAATATTGTGTGATACTCAGGACCTCGTCAGGGATGTGAATGTCACTGAGCCTCTGGGGAACAGTGACCATGCTGCAATTACCTTTGCCATGCATGTCGGAGGAAGAGTGTCAACCAAATCAGACATAAAAACCCTTGATTTTCGAAGGGCAAACTTCCCTCAGATGAGGAAACTAGTTAGAGAGAAACTGAAGGGGAGGGTTAGAAGAATCCAATCTCTTCAGTGTGCATGGAGCCTGTTTAAAACAACAATAATAGAGGCCCAGCACAAGTGCATACCACAAAGAAAGAAGAGCTCATTTAAGTCCAAGAGGACACCGGCATGGTTAACGAGTGGAGTTAGAGAGGCTCTAAAGCACAAGGAGAGGTCCTTCTGTAAATGGAAATCCTCCCCAAATGAGGAAAATAAAAAGGAACACAAACTCTGGCAAAAGAAATATAAAAAGATGATAAGGGAGGCAAAGAAAGACTTTGAGGAACGCATGGCTAGCAATATAAAGGGTAATAATAAAAGCTTCTTTAAATATGTTAGAAGTAGAAAACCTGCCAGAGAACCAATTGGGCCTCTGGATGGTGAGGGAGGAAAAGGGGAGGTTAAGGAGGACTTGGACATTGCAGAGAAATTGAACGAGTTCTTTGCGTCTGTCTTCACGACAGAGGACCTTGAGCGGATTCCGCTGCCTGAGCCGCCCCTCTTGACTAAAGAATTAAATCAAATACAGGTTAAAAGAGAGGAGGTTTTAGGACTAATTGATAAATTGAGGATTAACAAGTCACCGGGCCCAGATGGCATCCACCCAAGGGTTATTAGGGAACTGAGAAATGAAATTGCAGATCTCTTAACGGTTATATGCAACTTGTCTCTTAAAACGGCCACAGTGCCGGAGGACTGGAGGATAGCATATGTCACACCAATTTTTAAAAAAAGGAAGGAGGGGGGACCCAGGAAACTACAGGCCGGTTAGCCTTACATCTGTCCCAGGGAAGATGGTGGAAGGCCTCATCCAAGAGAAAATCTTAAAACACATAAAAGAACAAACCTTGCTGAGAGAAAATCAGCATGGCTTCTGTAAGGGTAAATCTTGTCTTACAAACCTTTTAGAATTTTTTGAAAAGGTCAACAGACACGTGGATTTGGGTGAACCGGTGGATATAGTCTATCTGGATTTTCAAAAGGCTTTTGACACAGTCCCTCACCAAAGGCTGCTGAGAAAATTGCATAGTCAGGGGATAAGAGGGCAGGTCCTCTTATGGATTGAGAACTGGTTGAGATCCCGGAAACAAAGAGTAGGTGTCAATGGGAAATTTTCACAATGGAGAGAAGTGAAAAGCGGTGTGCCCCAGGGCTCGGTCCTGGGACCGGTGCTTTTCAATCTGTTCATAAATGACCTGGAGACTGGGATAAACAGTGAGGTGGCCAAGTTTGCAGATGACACAAAACTTTTCCATGTGGTAAAAACCAGAGAAGATTGTGAAGAGCTCCAGAAGGATCTCTCCAAACTGGGGGAGTGGGCTGAGAAATGGCAAATGCGTTTTAATGTAACCAAATGTAAAGTAATGCATATTGGGGCAAAAAATCCAAACTTCATCTATCAACTCATGGGCTCTGAGTTATCCGTGACGGATCAGGAAAGAGATCTTGGTGTGTTGGTGGACAGCTCCATGAAGGTGTCTCCCCAATGTGTGGCAGCAGTGAAGAAGGCCAATTCCATGCTAGGGATTATCAAAAAGGGGATTGAAAATAAAACAGCCAACATTATAATGCCGTTATATAAAACAATAGTAAGGCCCCACCTGGAGTATTGTGTACAATTCTGGTCACCGCATCTCAAGAAAGACATAGTGGAACTGGAAAAGGTGCAGAAGAGAGCGACTAAAATGATTACTGGGCTGGGGCACCTCCCTTATGAAGAAAGGCTAAAACAATTGGGCCTCTTTAGTCTGGAAAAAAGGCGCTTGAGGGGGAATATGATTGAGACATACAAAATAATGCAGGGTATGAGTAAAGTGGATAGAGGGAAGCTCTTCTCCCTCTCTCAAAATACCAGAACTAGGGGACATACACTCAAATTGAGTGCTGGGAGAGTAAGAACTGACAAAAGAAAATATTTTTTCACTCAGCGTGTTGTAAGTCTGTGGAACTCCCTGCCACAGGATGTGGTGATGGCATCTGGCCTGGATGCCTTCAAAAGGGGATTGGACAGATTCCTAGAGGAAAAGTCCATCACGGGTTACAAACCATGATGGAGATGTGTAATCTCTAGGCTTTAAACCAGGGTACTTCAAGGGCCAGATGCAGGGGAGTGGTATCAGGAGACAGATATCTAGTCTCATGCGCTCCCAAACGCATCTGGTGGGGCCGCTGTGAGATACAGGAAGCTGGACTAGATGGGCCTTTGGCCTGATCCAGCATGGCTCTTCTTATGTTCTTATGTTCTTATGAAACCTTTTACACCTGTTTCCAATACTTGTCTAAGAATTCCTAGCTATGTTTCTTGGAGTTTCATGACATCACACTCTGTGGAACCCAACAAATTGTTCTTCATCCATTGGTGAAAGCATTGTTATACCACCTACTTGAAGGGACCCCAAAGTCGTCTACCCCTGCCTATTGATTCAGGGACAGGTTGGCAGGTGGGTTTCTTAACTCCTAAGTGTATATGACCTTCTCGGGCTGTGCTTCTGCCCACAGCTTGCTACCTCTGAGATCACTCTCTTTGGCATCTACCTCAAAATCCTTCCATGTGTCAACACCAACTGCACATTCTAAAAGCTGTATTACTACCTTTCATGTTTTTTCTCAGGGCCATTTGGTTCCATTGCCTTACTGCTCTAACAGTGAAGAGGTTTCCCTGAGTTTCTGCTTAAATGTGGCTTCCTTGAGCTTGTTTTGGGGGCATATGTGATATGGGAAATACACCCAGTTAGTGCACTGGAGTGGACACCAAGTAAGGGGGGGATGGGGATGGGTACCTGCCCTGCCATAGCGATGGGATGCCTTTAACGCGGTACCAGTTTTGGAAATTAACAGATATGGCCCTGAGGCAGGTTGGTGTGTGTGTGTGGGGGCTGGCCTTTTGTTCCCACTCCTTCAGGGTAGGAGCTGCTTCTACCATGGACACCCTAGGGTAAGGTTCCATAAAATCATATAATCATAGAGTTGGAAGGGACCTCAAGGGCCATCCAGTCCAACACCCTGCCATGCAGGAACCCCATCACAATATTTCTAAGAGATGGCCCTCCAGCCTCTGCTAAAAAACCTCCAAAGAAGGAGACTCCACCACCCTCCTTTGTGGCAGCCTATTCCACTGCCTGAGTCTATACAGCACATAGGCAGGTGGACCTTGTAACATTATAAAGTTTGTATACACAATATTCCGGTTTAGGCTTTGGTCTGGCCTTTTCTTTCTTTGTTTAGTTCCAGGTCCTGGGATTCATGATGTGACATGGCGGATACTGATGCTGGGCCACAGCTATATCTATTGGGTGTCACACCAAGTATTTGTTCATCCTTCTTAAGGCTAAACATGCCCAGTTCTTGCTTTCTAAAGGCATCCCATTGGCTTCTTGTCCCCTGATCTTCCGCGTTGGCCTCCTCTGAACTTTCTATACTTTGTCAACATCCTGGACACAGAGCTCAAGAGGAGGCCTAACCAATGCTGTATAGAGGGAGACTAGTGCCTCATGGTATTTGGCAACTAGGTGACTGTTATTGCATCCTAACATTGCATTTGCCTTTTTTGCAGCCACCTGACTCCACTGGCTTATATACAGTTTGTGATCTTCAAGAATTCCATGATCCTTCTCACTTGTAGTATTGGTGAGTCAAGTATTCCTCCCCCCCCATCTCACAGCTAATGATGTTGATGATTAGAGATGGGCACAAACCGAAAAAAAATGGCGATTCATTTTGGTTTGGTTCATTTTAGGGTTCTGTTTGGTTTGGTTTGTTTTTCACAATTTTTTGGAAAAAAATGTTTTGTTGGTTCATTCCTTTGTTATTCATTTCCCCCCGCTTTGTGCGATTTAATCCATTTGACAGTGCACAAGTGGGGAAAATCAATTAAAAAAACCAGACTTCGACAACTATTGCGCAAACTGGACTGGCAGCATCCTCATCCTCATCATCCACATCATCATCATCATCACCTTCAACATTCAACACATCATCCTTACTGGGTGGTGGTGGTGGTGGCGGCGGTGGCAGCGGGTCAATCCTGACTGTAGTGCGGGCTGGTCGGCTTTTTTCCCCCCTGGTCGCCACTCCCTGCAGCGAGGAAGACCGAAGGACCAGCACCAGGTAGGAGACATCTCCGGTGCTGCCATTAACTAAACGAACCAATACGAACCAATTTTTTTCAGTTTGGTTCGTTTCATTCTAAATACACTCTGGAGTTTGTTATTCATTTCGAAATGAATAACGAATAATGAAATGAACTAAAAGTTTCTTTCATGCCCATCTCTATTGATGATGCTTGAATAGTTACATCCTGGCAATCAACCAATATTCAGCAGTTTGCTATCTGGATAAGTATGTAATGGAAGAGTGGAAAGAAAGTGGAGCATAGCACTTGGCACCCGTGTGTGTGTGTGTGTGTGTGTGTGTGTGTGTGTGTGTGTGTGTGTCTGTGTCTGTGTCTGTGTCTGTGTCTGTGTCTGTGCGTCCATCAGATATGAGCCGCAAATTGTAATCAGAGATTCGCCGAACTATGGGCGAGGTAGGGGGTGAGAAAGAATCATGCGTGTGTGTGAATAATTATAAAGATGTAGGAAGACACTTCCCAAAGGCAAAAAACAGAAGGGGGAAATGGAAACAGTGATTAATATGGTAACGACAAAGGAAAGCTGTCTGGTAAATAATAACAGGTACAGCTTATGCCACTCAAATACCATGTTGAACATAAACACAGTGTTCCTGAGCAATATCTTTATGTAAATTAGAAATATGGGGGGAGGAGTTATGAGGAGAAAGACTATTCCCCATACTTTGTAAATATCTTCCTGAAAGCACACTGAGAACACTGTTGGTTAGGAAGGGGAAAGCACCAGAAAAACTCAAATGATGCTAGTGGGAAATCTGAAACCATAACAAACCCAACACATTTCCCCTGCATTTTATATTGCTGGATATGCCTTGAATTCCCTTCAACATGGCTTCATTTACAGATGATTCTGCAAACTAGGAACAAATGTTCAATGATGACAGTGCAAAACTGCCCCCCTCCCATGAAACTGGTATGAGTAACCCATTTCTCAACTTGGCTCTGCAGCCACTTTGCCTTCTCCCAAATCCCTGGCATTGTTTAAGCTCCCGTGCTATATATAAGAAAAGCTAATCAAACGGCACTCGGAGAAAATTGACTGGGGTTCTCAAGCTGCTGCCACATCTTGCTTGTAGTTATTTCAAATGGCGTTTCCAATTCCCCACATATCCTTAGGAACATGGCCCCACCGAAGAGACACTGCTCAAATGCAAACTCTGTTTTCTCATCCTTCCTCACCTCAGCAACTTTTTATATATTCCCTTTTTGCATTTTATTATAGCATAACATCTGAAAATGAAATAAAGATTATAGGCAACGCTTCAGGACTTGTGCTTATGTGCTTTGCCTTGAATATAAAATCTTGTTGATAGGAACTCACTGCATCACCATTGTAAAAATCGTCAAAACCTCCCTGCTGACCATTGCTATAATTATTTCTGCTTGGGAATGAAAGATTTGATCGCCTCTGTGTGAGAGTGTGTTTATGCATGTCCCTTTTGACTTGATTCTTCCTCTCTTATTATTTTTTCCCCATTCACCTGAATCGTGCCAGCCCCCTTAATGTGAGATGAAAATCTGTCCTTATTTTCTACAGCTATCTTGAGAAGTAAAAGAAAGCAACAGATGGAAAACAACACAGCTGATGTACTGTGTTGAAAGAGTGACAACAAACTTCTTACATAACAATGCTTTGTTTTTTGAGGTTCTAACCCTTTTTTCCTCTAAATATTAGAGGTAAAACACACAGAAGGAGGGCGGGTTTAAACAAACAACCACCATTTTCTAGTTCCGCCATTCACATTCAAACAGGTTGCTTCTGTTTGTTACTTTATTATTGGTGTGGTTATTCAGTTTTTCAAAAGGCCTCTAGTTATGAATGTGGGATGCTATTTTTTTTCTCCCATCCACAATTCAAAATGCCAGGCAAAGTCATGATATTACTGCACAATATTGTATTTGTATTTCCAGCTAACCTTTACATCAAAGGTGCCCAAACTTTTTGTAAGGAGGGCCAGATTTGGTGGCTGAGAATGTATCAGGGGTCGCATGCTCCCCGACCCTGCCACCCCACTCCAAGCCCCACCCACTGACCCATAAGCCCCACCCAATGACCCCTTGCAACCCCACCCACAGGAAGGAAAGCGGGGACCAAGGGAGGGAGGAAGGAAGGTGGAAACCAAGAAAGGAAGGAAGGGAGGTGGGGAACAAGGAAGGGAGGGAGGGAGGGAGGTGGGGACCAAAGGAAGCAGAGGGAGCCATGGCCACAGGTCGCCCCTTGGAAGAGGTGATCTGGGTGACCTTGCACACATGCCCCCAAACTCCCCAGCAGTGGTGACGGCTCGCCTGCTAGCCCACCCCAAAGCTTCTTGGTGGTGGCAGAGGCCTGCTGGCCTGCTCACACCCACACATTCCCCTGCGGTGCCGGTGGTGGCAGACCGCCCAGCCGCCCAGCCGCCCAAACTTCCCAGTGGTGCCAGTGTTCCCGAGCTTCACAAGCGTCCCAGCGGTGTTGGTGGCGGCAGCCCGCCCGCGCGCTGAGCTTCACAAGGTTCCCAGTGTTGCCGGTGGTGGTGGCCCACCTGCGCACCACCCCCGTGCGCATTCCCAGCCCCACAAGCTTCCTGGCAGTGTCAGTGTTGGCGGAATATTTTTTTTAAAAAAACATGGGGCAAAGGAGGGGGAGGGAGGGGCAGGCCAGCCAGCTGTGGGCCACTGAGAATGGCCTGATGGGCTGGATTTGGCCCCCGGGCTGGACTTTGGGCAGGCCTGCTTTACATCCTGATAACATTGATGGTAGTGGTCCAGATGGTCTACACTATCTGGAAGTTGAGTCATGGCAACTGGACCTCTTTTTCTTGAGAGATAGAAACCAAGTTGAATTATAAAATGGAGACCTCACCACTAACTTTCTTCAGACTGACAAAGCAGCTTGGATGAGTAGCAAAATGTTTTTTGATCTCTCAAGAAAAAGAAGTCCAGTTGCCAAGACTCAATTTCCAGATAAACTCACCTGGATGACTGAGAATCTTCACAGACATATGGTCTACTCTAGGATGCCCTCTTGTGGTTGCCACCTTTCTCAAAGTGTCACCAAGGAAGCGAAAATCCCAAGATTTAACTCCTTTTCTCACCATTAAATCACTTCTCACCCAAAGACAAATCAATGTTCATGTCTGGTTTTGATCAAGTGTGAATAAAATTAGTATGAGGAGGGTACCTGGAAGTCGAGTCATGGCAACTGGACTTATTTTCTTGTGAGAGTTTAACATTCCACTGATCATCCAAGCAGATTTGTCAGCCTGAGGAAAGTTAGTGGTGAGGCCTCCAATGTATAGTATAGTTCATGTTGATTTAACATCACCCTACTCTGAATAGGCACATTAGATGGACAGTGCCCTGAAAAGGTTCACTAGTGGGCAGGCAGGCAGGCAGGCAGGCAGGCAGGCAGATACATACATACATACATACATACATACATACATACATACATACATACATACATACATACATACATACATACAGTCTAGCACTATTGCTTAGGGAAAAATGGAACTCGTTTTTGCATCAAAAACTCATTATGCAAAATAATTGTTTTGCATGCAAAAAGAAAACTTTTGCAGAGTGGTTCTTTATTTCCAGGATACCTGTCTGGTATTGTTTTGGAATGAAATCTCTCTCTCTCTCTCTCTCTCTCTCTCTCTCTCTCTCTCTCTCTCTCTCTCTCTCTCTCTCTCAATCCTGCACATACATGTTGCAATTATATCTTGCCAGAACTGATTTCTAGCATTTGAAACTTGCTGTAAATCTCTGTCCACCCACTGGAACCAGAAATGAAACTCTTGCCCTGTCTCAAAGTGTCAGAGCTCAGCAGAAATAAGCAAAACACTGAGACTGTTGCTACGTTGGAGCTCTGGACCAATAACTATGACTTGTAGTCTGGAGACAGCTGATGAAAGGACCATTCAAAATGGTGTTGAAGTAATTCAGCTTCTACCAGCAAGAACTGCACAATTGTCTGTTGTCACGGACTTCCGTATGAGGTTTCTAGGGCCCCACCTCCTGGCAGAAGTCTTCCAAGTGTCTTAAAAGAGTAATGCACACGTCTTACTCTTGTTCAGTCCTAGCTCGTAGCAAATTGCAGAGCTGCTGAGTCTGGCCTTGTGTCACTCCACAGCCAAAGCATTCCTGGTGGACATCTAATGTCCATTGAAGGACCTCTAATGTCCATTGAATGATTCCATAAAAGCCTACCACTTTCTAAAGTACTATATTCCCCTATCAAAGAGCAGCAGTATCCAGGGCATTCTTCCCACTAATTTGAAACCCATTGGTTTTGAGAGGATGTATCCTAAACCCATTTGTTTGCACTTTGAGAAACCTGCTCCAGCAATCTTCCTGAATTTTAGGAGATCTGTCTGCTCTTGGTGCCTGAAGAATAGGCCATCTGGGAAATATGCACAAGATGCCTTGAGCTTTATGGGACAAACGTGAGCTATGAATGAAGGAACAAACATTAATAGTTTAGAACAGTTTTTTTTAAAAATGAACAGATGCCTAAAGATGCCCTCCAGATGGAACCATTTGCTGGCTCTAAAGATAAACAAATTTAGGCCCTGTAGTTGGAAGTCAATTGTCTGTGCAGTCTTGGGGAGGGTGCGAGTCTGAGTATGGCACTGAGAACCTTCTGGCTGGATTGGGGTAAAAAAACCCAACTTGAAGATTCTACTCACCGTTGTCCACCCAGCCTGGAAATAAAGAGGCAAGGCACGTTTGTGGGATTAAAATTGGGCCACAACTTATTGGTATGAAATTCACTCAATTAAACATCCCTTAAACTAGGGGGCCTGAATGTAGTGCAAACAGATCAGTTAATCAGCCCGACCAACCTGATCCTCCATGGCTCTCTCGCTTTGGGTGGCCACACCTAGAGAGGCCCGTAAGGTAGTAGCCCGTAAACGGGCCTTCTCAGTGGCCGGCCCAGAGTTGTGGAAAACTTCCCAGCGAGATATGCCAGGCTACCTCACTGGCAGCCTTCAAAAAAGCCCTTAAAACCTGGCTGTTCAGGGATGCCTTTGGTGATTGCTAGGATTGCACCAAGGTATTTCTTTCTTTCTTTCTTCTTTTTATTGTCACGTTTTATGGCTCTTGCCTAATACCTCCTATATATTTTTGTTCTACTGATGTTCTTGTTTTTAACTTTTTGTGTTAACCCAGAGTTCCCATCGGGAAATGGGAGCAGTATAGAAATGCATAAATAAATAAATAAATAATATTAGAAGGGCGCTGCCCTCCTGTTCAGCGCCCTCCCAAAACCTGTAGTCTGGGCAGCCCTCATTCCTAATCTTTGAACTGATTTATACCTAACACCAAATGTTCCTAATTTCCTAATTCATTTCCTAATTCATATTGAGGGCTACCGGCTCACTAGAGAATATTTTTCAATACATTTCACCTGACTTAAATTTTCTGCTTGAACCACCCACCAATTGTGACCGGTTATAAACTTCTCCTTTGCCTTAAAGAGAATGGGATGGGCGAAAACACACTGCCACTCCAGTCCAATCAAGTAGTAGCCAAAAATTCCCATCCGGCCCTTACGTGACCAGCTACTCTCATTCTCTCAATTTGGAGGGAGGGAGGGAAGATGGCTAGATCACATAAGAGGCCTCTCACCACATGGTGAGGACTTATGAAGATTCTGCCCCCTTCTGGGCAGCCCCTAGGCTGCACAAACGTGAAGCTAGCCAGGCAGGGGCCAAAGTGGCCCTGGCAAGCACTATAGCTGTTCAGAGCTTCCATGTTTGTTGGACCTCTGCTTCAATCACACTTTTCGTTGCACATTATTGTTATTGGCTTTAAAAGAGAATCTAAATGCACCTAGGAATTCATATTGGAAACGAGACTGAGTTCAAAGTTATTTATTTTATTCAGTCTATAGATAGACTATTTAGTATTTCCAACGATCTCATTGGCGTTTTAAAAAGAACAACAACCTGTGATGCAAATTCAACACAATTAAAAGATACAATCAAGTGTGAATCCCTCTGAATCACGAGGAGCAGAATACCAGGGCAAGCTCTCTCCCAAGTACCCAGCGAAGATTGTTTTGTGGTAGAGGGATGAACTCAAAGTGGCTTACCATAAGGTTTCTGCTTTTGCACCATGAAAAGTGGTATGCACATTTCTTGAGAGGTCTGATTTAGCCATGGAGATGCACACCCTAGTTATATCTCAGCTGGATAACTATAATGCAGTCCAAGTAGGGCTGCCTTTGGAAGACGTTTGGAAACTCCAGTAGGCCCCAAATGCTGCAGCCAGGTTGTTACCTGGGGCTGGTGACAGGGAACATACATCTCTCCTGTTGCAGCAGTTCCACGGGTTGTAATTCTGTCTCCAGACACAATTCCAAATACTGATTTTAACCTATTAAACCCTGAACAGCTTGTGTCCAAGCTATCCAAAAGAACACAATTCCCTCTATGTGACCTTGCCTAGGCACTAAGATCATCAGGGGAGACCTTCTACTTGATGCTACTGGCTTGATAGGTGTAAAAGCGTGGGGTTAGTGATTTCAGCAAGTGATTTCAGCTCTGTGACATAGTAGGCTGGAGACAGCTTCTCTTGTAACAACTCTTTATTCAGGGAGGGAACAAGACCGGGGACTGGGGAGAGGGAGCTACATTTATAGGAACGAGGACAGGCTAGGAAAAGATACATTTTGGAGGGAACAATTACAAGCAATAACAAAGCTGCCTTTTGGCGGAAACCAATAGGATTGAGGATCCAAATGCAGCAACTAGAAATAACCAATAGGCCTGTTCCCTTTGGGAACAGGAAGGCAGTTACTTCAACATAAGCAATTACAGATCAATACACAACAATAGGCATGCTAGGTGGTGACACAGGAGAGGGGCCTTCTCTGACTCTGGAACTCCCTCCCACAGGAGGCCAGATGGCCCCCATCATTGCTGTCCCACAAGCAGGCATTTTTTTCTCTCCAGGCAAGCTTTGCCTGAGTAAATGACTGTCTGAGAGATGGTTTTTAAATGGATATTTGCAATATGTTGCTTTTAATTTTTTTAAAACATTGCTTTTATTTACCATTTTAAATATATTTGTTTAATTCTCTTCTAATGCTTGCGTACTTACAGTCCAAAATACCAAAATGGATTCAGATGAAGGGGCTGTGAACATTGATGGAAGAAACAGCAATAATTTTAAATATACAGATGACACCCTCATACTGGCAGAAAATAGGAATGACTTGAAATGTCTATTGGCAGAAGTGAAACAGCAGGGACTGTGGCTTGGACATTGTGTTGTGTTCAGTACACACCTCATGCCTTTTCTTGGTCTTCATGGATTTCTTGCATTCTCCTGCCTTCTCTTTATGGTGATCTGTGGAGATTTATGTATACATCAAACTACACCAAACTTCCCCTTTCAAACTACAAGAAAATAGATTCAATTTGAACATTAGAAAACTCCCTGACAGTTAGAGCTGTTCAACAGAGGAATATACTGCCACAAAGGAGGGTGGTGGAGTTGTCTTCTTTGGAGGTTTTTAAGCAGAGGCTGGATGGCCATCTGTCAAGTGTACTTTGATGGGGATTCCTGCATGGCAGGGGGTTGGACTAGATGCCCCCTGAGGTCTCTTCCAACTCTATGATTCTATGATCACTGGAGGACTGGGTTTACCTTTCTCCTCAGAATGTGCCAGCATTCTTTAATGTATATGCAATATTGATGAGCCCCAGTAAAGAAGGAATGTACCTTTTATCAGATGACACCTTCTGTCCATGTAGATGAATCAGTATCATCTCCTATAGCTGGTGGCATTTTTGTACTAGAGATGGGCATGAAAGGAAAATATAGTGTTTTATTTTATTTATTTATTTTTCATTTTGTTTCTTTAGGAGTTTTGTTTCAATTTGTTACTAGCAAAATTTTGAAATAATTTCAGAACAAAACAAAACACTATATAATGGTGCCTCTGGTTTCCAGAGTAACCAAAATTGCAGGGGAGCTTCCTCAAGCTCTTCTCTGTAAGCCCCCCCCCATTTTTTGGAGAGCTTTAGGGTTCAGGGGGCTAAGTTACTCAACTGCAAAGAGGGTATCTCTACCTAGCTAATTGCAAAGTGTGTGTGGCATGTACTATATTGCTGGTGCACACCATACACACTTTTGCAACTAGCTAGCTAGATGGACCCTCTTTGCAGTTGAATAACTTGGCCCCCTGAAACCCCAACCTTTCTAAATTGCAGGGGGGGTGCTTACAGGGAAGAGCTTGAGGAAGCTCCCTTGCAATTTTGGTACCTCAAGGATAAATTGTTTCATTCCTAGAGGGAAAAATGGCATTTTGTTTTGTTTCATAACGAAAAACATCCTACAGTTTTGTTACATAACAAAACGACAAAACAGCATTTTGTTTTTCATTTCCTCCCTACTTTGTACCATTTTGTACACATGTATTTTGCATCTCATGTCATCTTGCACTTTTAATTACAAATACTAAACCTTGGCTCTTCTGTCTTAAGGAGTGGCATTTTGGAGGGCCGTATATGTACATATTCCTCCTCCATGGATATTTTGGAGACCCCCTCCAAGCACATTGTGAAAACTCACTAGCAATTGAAAAATAAAAAGATTGCTCTAAATGGCTTCTATCTATTTTGCCCCTGAGTCTGGATGAAAACTGCTAAAATACTCTTTATAATTTTCTTTCATGCTGGCAACAACTCAGGACACAACTTGCCAGAACTTCAGAGGATAAAACTAATCACTGGGCCTACTGAATGTGACTACTTATGTCCTAAATTGCAAGCCCTGTGCACCAGCACTGAACTAAGGTCCCCACCACCACCACCACCACCACCACCGACATTTATGCTTGCATTCAAAAAGAACAAGCCAACATACATTATTCTATGTTCCTACATGCCTGCACAGTAGCAGTGCAATGTAATCAATTAATTGTTTTCACAGCTATTTGAGAACCTTGGAAAAAGAAGAAAAGTTCCTTTAGAAGCTCAGAGTATTATTCCCTTTCAGCAAGCCTGATGCATTTTCATCAGGAAGAAAGCACAACTTTATGCAGACTTAATTGGGTTTTTTAAATTTATAAAGAGGATTAAGAAAACTGAGCCTATCAGAGTCTCCCTAATGGCAAATAAAAAAGGGCAAGAAAAAGAAAGAAAAGAGAAAGAAAGACTTGAGGCAGGAAGAGGATTTATATTAAGAAAAAAACCATGCAGGGGTAATATCCAAGCTACTATTAAAGTGAAAAGAAAGCAGCTACCAGGATTTTTAAATTAAAAAAAATATCTGGCCAAGGTTATGACAATGGAAGATGGTAAAGCGACGTTAAGGATCAGCTCATTTTGACTTTAAATCAGAAAACACTGCTTTTTAAAGAAGGGTGTCTGTGGTATTTCCATAGGGAAGAAATACTAAAACTTTTAAAAGACATTTTGATACAATTCATTTTCTCTTGTCTTTCCTCCCATCAAGGAGCTCTTTTTTTTTTAATTTTATTGGGTTTTTAGGGGGGGGAAAGGGAGGGGGTATGGGGAAAAAGGAAAAAGGAAAAAAAGGGGGGGATAGAATTTAAAATTTACATTGAATATGTCAAGCAAAGTAAAAAAAAGTAATATAACATATTGATAAATTGCCAAATATTATCACAGTACTAATAGGTTTGTTACTTCTTGCCATCTTTCCCGAGAGATCTCATCATAGTCTCCCTTTAAATAGCCGGAGAGTCTATCGATTTCGATGCATTCTCTTATCTTTTCGTGGAAATTCTTCTCTGTTGGCACGTTTGGTTGTTTCCAGAATTTCGCATACAATATCCTTGCAGCAACAATTACATGGTGAAGTACATATCTCTGATCATATGAAATATTTATATTTACTATGTTTAATAAGAAAAGTTCTGGTCTAAGCTCTATCTTAATTTTCAGACATCTTTCTAAAAATAGTTTTACCATTTTCCAATATGCCTTTGCCTCTTTACATGTCCACCACATATGGTAAAAAGTACCACAATCATATTTACATTTCCAACATTTGGGTGAGCAATTATACATCTTAGATAGTCGGTGTGGTGCGAGATGCCATCTATAGAACATCTTATAACAATTTTCCTTAAAAGAGATAGATTTGTCAAGGAGCTCTTTTTAATAAGTTTGTTTCAGCGTAGAATGAGCCTGGATCATGGACCCGATTGCCTCGAGGGTTGGTGAGTGTTCAAGAGAAATTTAGACAACTACCTGGCAGGTATCCTACGATTTGGACTTCGGACGTGAGCAAGGGAGTTGGACTCGATCACCTTGTAGGCCCCTTCCAAATAATGCCAAATAATAGTTTCCAGTCTTCAAGGTATCAGAAGATTCGATGTGCTATATAGAGGTTCAAATGTTGTTCCATGACAAAACCCACCATGACAAAAGCAAGGCAATGGAGAATGAGGGTATTTCTTAATATTGTTTAAGGCATCCCAGGCTGCCTATGGTGTCCAATACAATTACAGTCCAATAAAATTAAGACATATTCAAGTATTGAGAGCAGGAAATTGAGGGACATCTTACAGCATTAGCAGACATCATTACATCAATGCAATCACAACGTCTATGAGCACAAAGCATTAAAAGACAACATTATATTAATGCAATCACAAAGTCTATAAACACAAAGTCTATAAACACAAAGTCTATGTGATGTTTGGTAGATTCATATAAAAGTCACATAATAGGTAGCCCATCATTCAGGGGAAGTTTGCCTGAAGAGTTGTGGTCCAAAACATCTGGAGTGCCAAATATTCACCGCCATTGCTATAGGCCATTGGGTCCAAGCTCGAATCAAAATCCAAGCAGGCATCTTCCACGCGTATTAGGGTATTTCTTAATTCATTTTTTTAGCCATCCCAGGCTGCCATGGCATCACCATGAATATGTGACAGAATTTGTAACAGGGGAAGACTGGGCATGCAACAGACAACCCAGGAAACAGTGGCCATCCTTGGTGTGGCTTTTGCTTCTGCTTCTGCATCGGGCAACCAGATTGTGGCCTTTACACTCAAAGCAGAAGGTGGATAAGGGTTTGGGGTGAAGCGGGGGGGGGGGGGGGAATCTGGCGCTCAGGTCCTCAAAATAACTTTCCAAAATTCTGGCTCAAATCCAGCCTCCAAGAAGGAGCAGTCTCAGGGTTTGCTAAGGTCCTGATCTTCTCTGCATGGAGAGGCACTGCATGTCTGATCGTATTGCATGGGCATCAGATGGTCCCCTCCCCTAAAAGGCCATTTGGTATGATGATGATGATTTGTTGCATTTCCTGATCAAACCGTAAGAGCCCCTAATAGAGATGGGCACGGAACGAACAATTTTTTGTTTCCATTTTTCGTTTTTTGTTTCGTTATGCAACGAAATGACAAATGAAATTTGTTCCTAAAATGAAACAAAACTAACAGAAACGTGGAAATTTTTGTTGTGCGTTTCATTTCTGTTACAGCAATGAAGTGAGCTGCTTTAAATGCTAAAAAAATCACTTAAAATTGGAATAAATGGTAACGAAACGGTAACGAAACGATAACGAAACAAAAATGAATTTTTTGCAAAAAAAATGAACCGAAACAGACCTCTAAACAACAAACGACAAACGAAACTCCATTTTTTTCTATTCGTGCCCATCTCTAGCCCATAATAATCACAAGAGGAAAGCAAGCTATGAAGGGAAATAGCTGCTCCCTCTCCTCCAGTGCTGGTGTGTAATAAATCAGCCCTACACAAGTCGCTGCCGCCCTCTGATTATATTCCGCAACAATGTTGGGACAGTTAGGAAACATCTTAATGCCAATTACCAATCTGCAAAAGTAATTTGCTTTGATGGAGAGCCAGAGTTTTTGGAGTCCATTCGGAGGCTGGGCATGAGCAGGAGAGGTGACTTAATAAAATTTCCAATGCAATTTCTGACACAACATGCCAACGTTCCTGAGAACGGCAGGGGCACGCAATCCAAGTAGTGAAGGTGCTAGATCCAAATGGTCAGGGGGATGAAAGGGTTGATTGCTCCTCTACGGATTTCACATTTGACTGCCAGCTTCAATGGGATCGTTCCTTCTGTGTTTAGAAAATTTCATTTCCTTCTCTGTACCCAATCCTTCCTTCCTTCCTTCCTTCCTTCCTTCCTTCCTTCCTTCCTTCCTTCCTTCCTTCCTTCTTTCCTTCCTTCCTTCCTTCCTTCCTTCCTTCCTTCCTTCCTTCCTTCCTTCCTTCCTTCCTTCCATGCAAAGATTCAAAATGTTGCTTGCAAATCCGAAAGCTCCAAAGTTGTTTAGAAAAGAAGCTGTAAATATATACAGTCAGAAGGGGAGAAAAGGACGGGCATTTCACTAGCTTTATAGCTCGAAAGGATTAGGGTGGGATTAAACTGAGAGGAAAATAGATTTCTAAGCTGTTGTGCTTCTTAATGGGTATGAGAAATATGTCTCCAAAGGGAAGCCTTAAAAAAAGGGAAGACGGTAGATTACGAATGAAAGAAAACAAAATAATTAAAATAATACATAATGTTAATCAAATAAATACATAAATATCACCTTCTGTTTTTTCACCAGAATAGTCCCCAGGTGCTCCTCTGTAAAGTTTTGCAGCAAGTTTAGCTTCTGGCCAGAAAAACAGCTCAGAAGCTATTCTTAAGCACAATTCTTAGGTATTGCAGGGTAAAATAATCAGATCTGAAAAGGGGAAGCACACATGACGAAACTGTGCAGTCTATCTATAGACATCAATGTCTGGTTAGGGTAATGCCCTTATTCAGTAACTAAAAATAAATTATTTGGGGTTTAGGCAAATAGTAAAAAGAGAAAAGTGAGTCAGATGTGACGTGTTGATCTTATGCCATCCAAGGCTGATACTTCACGTCCATCTCATTGCTGTTCGTGGTCCTGCTGGGAACTGGTATGAAGAAATCTAACCACATGTCCATTGTGGGATGAGGGGAGTTCATCCCGACCACACACCCTGAACTGCAATCTGAGCGGGATGAGAGATTCCCCTTCCTGGCCTCGGGAATCTCCTCATCTCACTTCTCGTTCTGATACGAGTGCCCGTGAGGTAAGGCTCGTCACGCAACATACTGTTCTCCCTCTAATGGCAGGAGTGCAAAATGCCATTCGCTAGTACATTCCCTATGGAATCAGCAACACACCACAGAGAGATTAAAAGACAAATGCCTCAAACTTAGCTCCATAATGCATTGAAGGCAAGGCTTCGGAGAATCAAAACATCGAAAATGGAAGGTCGGCCCAAATAAAAATGGAGAACAAAGGCATGGAATTTCACAGATCATCACGGAATGAGGACGTGCAGAAACAGTCATGCCAGTATCATCAATCACGCCCGTGCGTACATGGGAACAGGGACAGAACTGCAAGAAGACCACATAACCGCGACTGATATCAACACGCAACGAACTTCCTCTCGGGATGAGAGTGGACATGAAGTAACCGTCCAAGTCAAACTCCATGATTCCCATTACTTCCCACCATTTTAAAAAGAAATCTATATCAGTGGTTCTCAAACCGTGGGTCCCCAGATGTTCCTGGACTGCAACTCCCAGAAATCCTGGCCATCTCAGCTAGGGATGAAGACTTCTGGGAGTTGCAGTCCAGGAACATATTGGAGCCCACAGCTTGAGAACCACTGATTTATATGAAACCCATATCCTTATCTATTACCTCCTACATCTTTGCTTTCATTATATGTTTGAGAGAGATCTCTTTAGATTTACATGACAGCCCCACAATGTTGCCACTTTACTCCAGTTTCCTGGGATTAAAGCATGTCGTTTGGTCGTATTTTGGTGCTTTGAGTTTCTCTTCGTTTTTATTTCATATACCTGCACTATAATTTTTATTTTATATTGTTTTATTTGTTTACTTTTTTCCAGGCATTTATATTGTAGGACAGAATGGGATGGAATTCTAAAATGTAATATCTGCTGGGAAAGTCACAAAATCATGATTGGGGTTGGGAATACAGAAAGACAGGTGTAGGTCTAGTGCAGGCCTGCCCAAAATCCATCCCAGGGGTGAAATCCGGTCCGTCAAGCCATTCTAAGTGGCCTGTGGCTGGCTGGCCCTCCCCTCCCTCCCCCCCCCTTCACCCCATTTTTTAAAAATCTTCTTCCAACACTGACACCACTGGAAAGCTTGGGAGGACGGGTGGACGGGCGGTCTGCCGCCACCGGCACCGCAGGGGAATGTGTGGGGGTGGGCAGGCCAGCGGGCCTCTGCCACCACCAAGGAGCTTTGGGGTGGGCTGGCGGGTCAGCCTTTGCCACTGATGGGGAGCATGGGGGGGGTGCAAGGTCGCACAAATCACCTCTTCCAAGGGGCGACCTTTGGCCACGGCTCCCTGTGCTTCCTTTGGTCCCCACCTTCCTTCTTTCCTCCCTCCCTTGGTCTCCACCTTCCTTCCTTCCTCTCTTGGTTTCCACCTTCCTCCCTTCCTCCCTCCCTTGGTCCCCGCCTTCCTTCCTGTGGGTGGGGTTGCAAGGGGTCAGTGGGTGGGGCTTATGGGTCAGTGGGTGGGGCTTGCAATGGGGTGGCAGGGTTGGGGAGCAACTGGCCCCTGACACATTCTCAGCCACCAAATCTGGCCCTCCTTACAAAAGTTTGGGCACCCCTGGTCTAGTGCCTCTAGAGGCAGATAAAATACCTGCCGGATATCAAATAGGTAAGCCAAAGCTTTGTTCTTTGTTTGGCTTTTCTCTTTTACTCCCTTCACCCCCCCTTTTTTTAAATGCTAGGCACGTTTTAAGTTGATGGAGATGGGGTTAAAAGAGATTTTGCATCCTTCTCTTACATTTCTCTAAGAAATCTATATGACTCCTTTTTAAAAGGTTTCTCCAAGTAAGAAATCAGTGTGTGTGTGTGGGGGGGGGGGGGGGGGGGGAAACCATAGAGAAAATCACAAGGGATAGGAACAGTTTTTGGATTTTATTTTGTTTGCTTTGTTTTCTGTTCAGCCGACAGCACTAAAGTCACAGAAATGCTAAGTGCCTCATGTTTGATGAAATGAGTGAGTGGATGTCACTTTATTAAGAAAATATGGAGTTGTCTACACTGTGCAGTTTCTGCCCAGTCCACGGGGAACCTTTAAAGTTTTAAGAAGCCTTCCCTTTTTTCTCTTTGTGTTGCAGTTTTCTGTGTTATGTGATGGTGTTGACAGAGAAATAAAGCATTAGGGAAATACATGGTGCCATCATAGGGCACTGTTTGTTTCCTTGATACATGCAACACCCAATTTGTTGTTATGTTATGTTATGCTATGTCCTTTCTTGCTAGATTCTGATGAATTGCTTGAAAGCTATGGTGATCCAATGAATTAAAGAGATTTCTGACTCATGTTTTTTCAAACCACTGAATTTGGAAGGGGATTATAAGCCATCTAGTCCAAATACCCCATTCAAGCTAGGAAAAATATATATCAAATGATATCTACCAGGGGCTTGCCCAAACTTCTGTTGAATGCTTCCAGTGTTGAGCACTCTCCACCTCTCGAGATAACTGGTTCCATTGCCATACTACTCTAACAGTTAGGAAGTTTTTCATGCTATTCTGTCTTCCTGTAAACTTGAGCTCAGATCCTGCTGTTCCTCTCTATGACTACCTTTCAAGTGTGGCCCCGCACATTAATGACTTTCAGAGGTTTCTCTAATTAACTATCTTAATTATTAGGACCACTTTATGTTGCTATTTTTCACTTGTTTGTTTCAATTGAGTCAAACTATCTAACGTTTCTCATTTTCAAAAGTCTCCCATTCCTACCTTGATTTTCCTGTTTCTCAAAGAGTAAGGGCATATGTTTTGTGCAGAGACAGATTTCATAGAGATACTGATGAGGGAAAGAAGCACATTTCTCTCTCTCTCTCTCTCTCTCTCTCTCTCTCTCTCTCTCCCTCTCTCTCTCTCTCTCTCTCTGTCTCTCTCTCTCTCTCTCTCTCTCTCTCTCTCTCTCTTAGGCTGTTACTTCACGTCCCGTTCGTCCCTCCTTGCTGTCCTGCTTGGGAGAAGTACAAAAAAACCTTGCTTCACGCCCATAGCATGACAGCAAAAAGTTGTCTCAACCACACCCCTGGAACCGGGAACAAAGTGTGACAAGCCGTACCTACCCCTGGGCTGGGGAATTCTTGTCTCTGTTCCTGTTCTGGGACAAGATCCCATGAGGTAACAACTGTCACGCAACGAAGGCAATCTTCCGATCATGAACTTACCTCCATCCATTTCTCTCGTACTTCTGAGTGCTGTGGATCAACATATTGAATAGACGAAGAACAGGGGTGTGGTGCACCCTTTATTTTTATGTTTTTTTCTTCAGAAAAGCAGATCTTGTCACGAAACAAGGCCATGAAGTAACACTTGTCACAAGACAAGTTATCACGACCATGAGTAAATGGAAACAGGGTCTGAACAGGGACAATAGCACATGACCATGAACAACGCTGTCACGGTACAAACATAATCACGGAAGAAGGTAGAACATGAAGGAACTGCCTTAGAGGCAATGCTCGGGCAACCATCTTTGATAGATTCCTTCTAGATCCATCTCCATGGATTGTGAGAAGTGATGATACAACAGGCAAAAATCTTTCCATGATTGGAAGCTCTATGAGCCTCAAAAATTCCCTCTCATCTCAAGAATGAATGTAACATAAGATGGGCACAGGATCTTAAGCTAGAAATTCAGTTGGTTGAATGGGAAAATTATGGAAAGTTAACATTAAAATTACCATGTGAACAACATTTAAAGAAAATCTTTATGAAATGTTCTATGGGTGGTATTTAATGCCTGATAAGCTGTCTGAAATTTATAAAATATCTGATGTCTATTGGAAATGTAACAAAGGGCACAGATTCGGGATGGGCAGAAAATGAGAAACAAAATGCTGCTATGCTGTTTCATTATGTCACAAAATGAAATGAAAAGAAATGAAATGAGGAAGGAGCATTTCTTTATAGATGAAAAAAAAAAGGTCTTTTGCATTGAAACGGACTGTTTCGTTCCATCATTTTCAGAGGGCTCCTGCTGAGCTGTCAATGGCTGGACCCCTTTAAACCTGGCCTGGTCAGCACCATTTTCTGAGGGCTCCTGCCATAATTTTTTCTTTGAAAACTATAAATAAAGAAAATCCACCCCCCCCCCAAAAAAAGAACACACAACCAAAAACTTCCCTCCCACTTGACATCCCACCTGGTTTCTGCATCTCTACTGATCTCTAAATTTCTGGATTGCTATTGAATCATCTCTTTCAGCTTAGAATAGCTGGGAAGACATTAGTCTAATAAATCACGAGTCTTGCCCATTTTTAAATTGAACAATAAGACTCATTCGCCGGAGTAGGAAAGTCAAATTTTCACCATCTTAATAAGCTACAAATAAAGCAGATTGCCAGTTTCTTTGCCTCTGCTGACTCATGTGTTGTCAGCTATTATGAATTCATCTACGGGGGAAGCACCTTCAGAACAGTACCAGTTGCACTTTCCTTGCTGTAATTGTTGTTGCCCCAATAAGCATCCTAGACCCTGATAAGTGGCGTATCCCTCTTTCCTCTCTTTTGTTTCTCCTCAGAAATAAATTAGTCCGTATCTTCCCCATTTGTACAAATAGGGCATTAGACAAATGAGGGCAAGAAAGTAGGACAAGACCCTTTCCTTTGGCCATAATTGTTCCCTCTGTAAGTTCCTCTTCTTGCTGATTCCTTTGGAAATCCCACAAATTCAATAAGCACTTGTTTGGTAGAAGCAATTGCTAAGCTACTAGCCATCTCAAAAGCTAATAATGTAAACATGTTTAAAATCACCTGAGCTTGAAAAAAATATTAGACCATTTCCCGTGCCTCTCACATAATTGGCTTATGGCAGGTGTGTCCAAACTTTTTGTAAGGAGGGCCAGATTTGGTGGCTGAGAATGTTTGGGGGATCGGCTGCTCCCCAACCCTGCTCCCCCACTGGAAGCCCCACCCACTGCCCCTTGCAAGCCCCACCCACTGTGCCCCTCCCCATGACTCTGCAAAAAATGTTATTAAGAACAGATGAGTTGTCTAGATGAAACTGCAAACTACTAAAAGTAAAAAAGGGGGCTGCCAAAGCACACCCAAGCTGCCTCCCTTTTGCCACCCGGGTCTGGCATTGGAGGCTGCTGGAGCCCGGGGTGGGGGGTGGGGGTGGGATCACTGCTTCAGCAGGCAGTGGGGTTGATTGCCTCATAGTGCTTAAAGCACTCTCTGGGTGGTTTATGATTTATGCAGGCTACACATTGGTACACAAGGCTTATTCTTGGCCTTATTCCCTCCCGCCCCATCGCCTGGCTTCCTGCTGCTGCTTAAAGTGTGGGGAGAGTGAAGGGGGAGGGGGTGGGCCAGCCAGTTGTGGGCCAATCAAAATGGCCTGGCGGGCAAGATTTGGCCCCCAGGCTGGAATTTGGACATGGCTCTCTTACGGGGTGACTCAGTCTCTAGCTAGCCTGTTCAGCAGGCTAGGGGCACAAAGCTGTGGACTGTGGTTGCTATTTTTGTTTTTGTTTTTGTTTTGTTTCTAAATTCATGACAAAGGGTTCAGCTTGTTGTCATTTTGAGATCCTTGTTGCTCTACTTGCTTTCTTTTCTGATGGGAATAAATTACATGCCCGTCTCCTGACAGGAGGCAATCAGGCGTGACGGCAGCTGATCACTCCTCATTGTGCTTTATGTGACTGTGAACATTTGCATTAGGCTTGTTTAGCATGCCTTAATGGAGCGGGACAGCCGCTGTGAAGGAGTCATTGATGATGTGCCAGCATTCTGAGGTACACAATGCCCTCAAAAAACAAAAACAAAAGATGAGTGCAAAGATGAGGCAACACCAGGGGCACCCAACAGTCCTCCTCAATGTGTTATGGTCTCAGATTCCTTGGCCAAGCTTCAGATGGAGTAGAGTGGCTGTTTGAGAGAGCTGAAAGGCAGGTTCATAGATAAATGGATTGACAAACAGATTGATCATATCTACTGTTTTGGATTGCAGCTTATCATAGAATCATAGAGTTGGAAGAGACCTCAAGGGCCATCTAGTTCAACCCCCTGCCATGCAGGAACCCAGTTGCTCTGCCATTGCATAAGAACATTTTTTTAAAAAAAAAGGCTTGGTTGGTTGGTTGGTTGGATGGATGGATGGATGGATGGATGGATGGATAGATGGATGGACGGACAGACGGACGGACGGACGGATGGATGGATGGATGGATGGATGGAAGGATGGAAGGAAGGGTATCTATCCAGCTATAAATTTGATCTATAAATATGAAATGGATGAACATGAAGGAAAGCAATAACCAAAGAAAAAATCTAGATTTCCACCACTACCATCATCATCATCAACATCATCATCACCACATGTCCTCAAGTCGGTTCTTACTTATACTGACCCTTTTCATGGTTTTCCAGGTTAACCAAAAAAGCAGAGTTCTGCCTGTATAATGTCCCAGCCCTTCAAGCATTCTATGGGTGGTTTACAATTTAATTATGGAAACATACCTTAACTATTTTAATTCTCAAGCCTAATAAAGATCCAACAGATGTTGGATCCTACAGACCAATATCACTTATAAATCAAGATGCCAAGATTTTTACAGCAATTCTAGCCAAAAGAATGTACACATTTATAGACAAATATATTAAAGAAGACCAAACGGGCTTTATCAAAGGTAGACAAATGTCAGACACTGTAAGAAGAGTCTTGAATGTTCTTTATGAGATGGGAAGATCACAGGATAAAGCATGCATTTTGTCTCTAGATTTATTTAAAGCCTTTGATTGTGTCCAATGGCCTGCGTTAAAACTTTTATTAGTGAAATGGGGATTTGGCGAAAAATTTCTAAGTGTAATAAATCAACTCTATTCTCATAGCACCTCATCAATCATTGTCAATGATGGGATGACAGAAAAAATTACCCTAGGCCGAGGAACAAGACAGGGATGTCCTTTATCGCCAGTTCTGTTTTGCATAGTGATAGAGCTACTAGCTAATGCAATAAGGGAGGACCAACTTATTAAAGGTATGGGTAAGGAAGGCAAGATAAAAATCAGTTTATTTGCGGATGACGCTTTGTTAACAATAAAAAATCCGGTAGAAAATATATTAAGAATAAAAGCACATCTAAAGGAATTTGGTGAAACAAACCGGATTATGTGTCAACTGGCAGAAATCAGAAATCATGCTTTTCAATCAGGATAATCGAGACATGGAAGAGATCTCCAATTACGAACTGAAAATTTGTAAATGTATAAAATACCTAGGGATACTTTTAGATAAAGACATTAGCAAAACGAAAGAACGAAATTACACAAAAATAAAGGAAGAGATTAGAAATAAATTACAAAATTACTCCAAATTAAACTTATCATGGTTTGGTAGAATAGCAATGGTAAAAATGAAAATACTTCCTAAAATAAATTTTCTTTTTAGAATGTTACCTATTCAATATACAGAAATTGAAATTAAAGTTTATCAAGATCTTTTAAATAAATTCTGCAATGGTGGAAAAAAAGCAAGAATAAATAAAAGCTTATGGTACAGATCTCAAAAAGAGGGAGGTATAGGTATACCTAATCTTAGAATGTATTACATAGCTAATCAGCTTAGCTCCTTGGGGGAAATACTATTTAAACCTCAAAAACTAATATGGTGGGAACTTCAATCAGAGGAACTAAATGAAGACATAAATAAATATGTGTTTAGTTTCCCCCAAAAAAGGAAAAGTTACCCAATTAAAAATCCTCTTCTAAGTTCCCTATTGCTCACTTGGAAAAAGTATGGAAAGAAATTGATACAGGTAGGTTCCCCGCTTGGCGCGGTGATCGATCAGATAAATTTCCCCACGAACATGAAGAAATTGGGAGACTTATTTAAATTAAGGAAAGTGGCAAGACTAAAAGATTGGATTAAAAAGATGACATCAAAACAAGAAATTAAACGTATTCTGCAAACTCAGGAATTGTCCTGGTTGAATTACGCCCAGTTAGAAAGCTGGACGAAAGAATGGATTAGGAGAAATACACAACTTAGAGGATATACAAAATTTGAGCAATTTCTGACAACATATGAATCAGAGAAAGGAAATTCAGGGAAAGGAACAGTTGGTAAATTATATAAAATAATTCAAGATTCATTTGAGAATAGGGAACAGGACACAATAAGAGAGCTATGGAAACAAGACATAGAGAAAGAAATAAATAATGACGAATGGAAAAGAATTTGGAATTTGAGGATTCTACGGTCATTATCAGTCAGAATAAAAGAAAACTACTTCAAACTAGTTTTAAGATGGTATATGACTCCAGTCAGAATGAATAGAATGAATCCAAAATATTCTAAGCTCTGCTGGAAATGCGAAAAAAAGACAGGTACCTATTTTCATTTATGGTGGGAATGTGAAATAGTTCAAAAGTTTTGGCAAGAGATTATTGAGGAGATAAGAGAAATAATACAAACTGATATTAAATGTGTACCGGAAATTGCTTTGTTATCATTACCATCTATTAATGAATATGATGTGAAAACTAAAGAATTAATAGCAAATCTTATGACAGGAGCTAGACTGATTATTGCTAGGAACTGGAAATTGAAATCAGACCTTAAAATTGCTGAATGGTATAAGGAAGTGTGGGACATAGCGTTAAATGATAAACTATCTTGTAATATAAAAGTTTTGAGAGGTGAAATAAAAAAAGATATTTTCTATGATGTTTGGGGGAAATTTATAGATCATGTATTATTAAAAGGGAAAGGGATACAACCAACTTATAACCCAACACAGTTCTGGCGTAAAGGACCTTAAGAAGCCTATTGGAAGAAAAAGAAAAAAAAAAGATGAAGAAGAAAGAGAAGATGCAAGAATACTGGACGGTTTCTTGGGGGTGGGGGGCACTTTGTATTGTTTATGATTGTCTATTTCTGTTTTTTTATACAATTGTTTATTATTGTTATTTTGTCTTTTTTATGTTCAATAAAAAATTTTAAAAAATTAAAAAAAAATATACACATTTCCCACCCCCCATCTCTCCCAGCACACTGGGTATTCAGTTTATTGACTTCGAAAAGATGGAAGGCTGAGCCAACCTTGAGCGGGCTATCAAACTCAGGTTGCGAGCAGAGTCTTGAGTACAGTACTACAGTTTAGCCACTACACCAGGCCTGCCCAAAGTCCAGCCCGGGGGCCAAATTCGGCCTGTCAGGTCATTCTGAGTGGCCTGTGGCTGGCTGGCCTGCCCCTCCCTCCCCCTCCTTCACCCACACATTCCCCTGCAGTGGCCATGGCTCCCTGTGCTTCCTTTGGTCCCCACCTTCCTTCCTTCCTCTCTTGGTTTCCACCTTCCTCCTTCCCTCCCTCCTTTGGTCCCCACCTTCCTTCCTTCCTCTCTTGGTTTCCACCTTCCTCCTTCCCTCCCTCCCTTGGTCCCCACCTTCCTTCCTTCCTCCCTCCCTCCCTTGGTCCCCACCTCCCTCCCTCTCTCCCTTCCTTGTTCCCCACCTTCCTTCCTTCCTCTCTTGGTTTCCACCTCCCTCCCTCCCTCCCTTGGTCCCTGCCTTCCTTCCTTCCTCTCTTGGTTTCCACCTTCCTTCTTTCCTCCTTCCCTTGGTCCCCACCTTCCTTCATTCCTCCCTCCCTCCCTTGGTCCCCACATCCATCCATCCCTTGTTCCCCACCTTCCTTCCTTCCTCTCTTGGTTTCCACCTCCCTCCCTCCCTCCCTTGGTCCCTGCCTTCCTTCCTGTGGGTGGGGTTGCAAGGGGTCAGTGGGTGGGGCTTATGGGTCAGTGGGTGGGGCTTGCAGTGGGGTGGCAGGGTTGGGGAGCAACCGGTCCCTGACACATTCTCAGCCACCAAATCTGGCCCTCCTTACAAAAAGTTTGGGCACCCCTGCGCTACGCCATGGGGCTCCTCCATTGCGCCATGGGGCTCTTCCCACAGAGCTCCCATTCTCTAAAAAGTAGAGAAGTAGTTTACTGTCTTCTTCTAGAGACTTTCTGGGCCTGTGCAGCATGCCCAAGGCCATGAGGGGGAGTGGGGAATTGAAATACCAGCCTCTGGTTCTATAGCCAGATCTCTGAACGGCTAAGTAAGACACAACATATCAGTCAAGCAGCAAGTAGGGCTTTCATCAGCCAGTCTTCCTTTATGCTGCTCTTCCCTTCCTGATATCCCTCCTTGAAAGTCAGGAAGGAAGGTGACCAGGACCAGAAGCAGCTTTAGTGGCTCTGTCCTCTCTCACGTTGGACCTCATCCTGTCCCACAAATGGCCATTTAGGCAAGAGTGCTTGAAACATCCTAGGTCTGGATCTTGCTGGCCATTCAAGGCTGTTCTGTCTTCACTAGCCTTGGAGAGGAGACATTTTTGGTCAGGATGGAATAAACCCTTACAGTGTATCAGGCTCTCATCAGCCCAGTGGAAGAACATCTACTGTGTCCCAGTAGCAGAGACAATGCTTCTGTCATTGCTCGCAGTGCTTCCTTAAACCACACAACCTATGCTACAGGTGCAAACTGTCTGCTCCTTATCAAGTGGCCCTTTCATGAATCCCCAGACAAATCAGATTTCACACCTCCACCAGCAAGGCCACAACTAAGGACCCATACTTAATGGCTGTTGGGAAAATTTGCATAGGTGGGATTTTCACACACCCTAGACCTGAGCCTATTCAGACCAGGGTGATGTGAAATCAAGGTGAACTATAAAATGGAGGACTCACCACTAACTTTCGTCAGACTGACAAAGCTGTTTGGATGAGTATTGAAACATTTTAGTCTCTCAAGAAAAGAAGTCCAGTTGCCATGAGACAACTTCCAGATACAGGTGTAATAGTGGCTCCTGTCTGTGAATCGTAGGTGCTTATTGGAAATGACCAAACTGTATGTTCACATAAGATGGGGTGGTGAGTATTGTCCCAAACAAGGGTGCCCCAACTGCTAGAGTTAGTGAGAGTGCACATGAAAGTAACTTTCATTGGAAATGAAGTGGAAAGAAACAAAAAAAGGGTGTGTGTGTTAATTCTCCCTTCTCGCCAGTTTGCCAAGCTACAAATTCCTAAAGTTCAGAATTTGGGGATTACAAATCCCATACTTTGTCCTTCTGGGCACTCCCCTAATAGAAAGGAGACACCCAAAGACACCCAAATGCCTGGGAGAAGGGCCACAGCTGGGAAGCATTATGGCCCAGCATACACCAATCGTTCCTCAAGCTTCCTGTTTAATGGGAAAGCTGTCCCAGTGCTAGCTGGGAGCTTCCTCTCTGGACAGAAAGCTAGGTAGAGATTGGTCTCTGCTAGGTCACAAGCCCTTCCATCTTAGGCCTTTCTGCCAGGCGAGACACATTTAGGTGTCTGTAGGCATCTGTCTGTCAGGCGGATCCCCCAACATGGAGGGAAATGGAATTTTTGTTACCAAATTTCGAATGACACATCCCTGGTTTTTTACTTACTTAAAAGTCCAGATTACTTGTATTTAATAATATCATGTCCTTGTTGCTTTTCATTTCCAGCAAAATAAATAAATAAATAAATAAATAAATAAATAAATAAATAAATAAAAAGGCATCACAGAGGATGCTTAATTAATGAGTTAAGGATCAATGGATTTGCCACTTGCTTTCTCCTAATTTCATTAAACGAACATGCACTCTCTCTCTCTCTCTCTCTCTCTCACACACACACACACACACACAGAGAGAGAGAGAGAGAGAGAGAGAGAGAGATGTATCCATTTAACTTAATGAAGAAATCTATAGATTTTGTTGTGTAATTTGTTGGAAACACCTTCTTAACGGTCCATACTGACCAAATGCAATTGTTACAAGCAATTCAGTATAGAATTTATTATGTGGAACCTGCCTTCTTTAGAGCCACTATGGACCAGGAGCCCAATAGAGTGGAAGTTTGGAGAAACAGGGGCTGAACACCAGATTGCAAAGGGTCAGCAAAGCATACGAGGCTGTTTGCCTGGGTGGGTGAATCAAACATTTTTAAAATTATTATTATTATTATTATTATTATTATTATTATTATTATTATTATTATTATTATTATTATTATTATTATTAATAATAATAATAATAATAATAATAATAATAATAATAATAATAATAATAATAATAATAATAATAATAATAAACCACAGAGCTAACTACGCTGGATTTTATATTACCAATTACTAGTTGAACGCTTCCCAAGCATTTAGGACTATGTGATGTATCGGCGAATTATGTGAGCAGATCCCAGTAAGGCGGGTTTCTGCATCTGACTGATGGGGACTTTGTCAACTCCAATTTCTTCTAAATACTTGCTTAGCTCTTTAGGCACCGCACCCAGCGTGCCGATTACCACTGGGAACACCTGTATCAGTTTATGCTAGTCTCGGAAATTCTTTAACTGTGCAGTTCACTGCCGGGAAACTGCACAGAAAACGCTGGTAGGACCGCATTTTCTGTTCAAACCTGCTTTATTTCTGGATAATCCTGAAAGGACTTTTTTGGATTGTGGATTTTTCCACTTGCTCAAACCTCATAAGAATGCTACAATGCTCTCTCTCTCTCTCTCTCTCTCTCTCTCTCTCTCTCTCTCTCTCTCTCTCTCTCTCTCTCCGTGTGTGTGTGTGTGTGTGTGTGTGTGTGTGTGTGTGTGTGTGTGTGTGTGTGTGTGTGTGTTTTCAAATTTATTTATTTATTTCCCCCCTTAGCAATTCTGCCCTTTTTCTGTCCTGCTTTGCTCTCGAGAGATATGAAACCTGCTGGCTCTGGATGGACTCCATGAAGTGTTGCCAACAGATTTTTCTCTGATGAATCTTCAAGCGCTCCAGTCGGGGTGGGCAGGCAAAGAATCCATCTGTGCCATCCCTGGCCGACTGAGGGAGACTTGGAAGCCATTCACAGTACCAGAGCAGGAAATGTGAAGGATTAAGAAAGGGAGAAAGGAGGGAGGAAACACAACACAGAGAGCATGTGCTGATTTCTGATTTCTTTTCTTCCCCCTCTCCTCTGAAAACAGACTTCAGCATTTCCACAGTTCTCTTAAGATACAGAGCAATGTCCCCATGGAAGGCCCAGCGGAGAAGATACTTAGGGGTGCATTTTTAAAGCAAGCACACAGGAGGAAATTTCATTGGCCAAATAGTCATTGATATTGGAAGGGTAGGCATGCAGCGAACAAACACACATGCTGCTTTGAATAGATACACTTACATGCACGCCCAAAAATGTCATAACATGCTGGATATCCGAGACAGCAGCAGGAAGATCTAGTTATCCATCTGTCTCATTAGAGGCCTACCACCAGAATAAGAAGCTGACAATGGCACCTTTCTGGGCACAATGGCTTTCTCCCACAGCTTAAGCCGGATTGTAACAAAACCACGCAAACTACTGTTTGCTTCTCATAAATTTGCATCTATATTGTCTTCATTCTGTGCAGTCACCAGGATCTAGTTTATAAATGCTGGAAGATTTCGCTTAACACATCCATTAAGATGAAACAAGCACATTTTTGTTTGTTTCATCTGAGGGTCCAGATGTCCACCAGTGTGCACAATTACCTTAGGACATTGCCTGTTTTCCAACAGATTCTACAGGCATAATCAGAGAAAACACACTAGCACACTTCCATCTTTTGTTCCTTTTATTTAAAACTGAAACTCTAAAGGGCAAATATTTATAAGGATGAGGAGCAGGCCTCTTTTAATCATATAATAATCTTAGAGCTGCAGAGCTTGAATATGTCTGTAAAGATTCTCAGTCATCCAGGTGAGTTTATCTGGAAGTTGAGTCATGGCAATTGGACTTCTTTTTCTTGAGAGATAGAAACGTTTCGTCACTCATTCAAACAGCCTCATCAGTCTGAATACAGCTAGTGTGAGTCCTCCATCTTATGGCCCACTTTGACCTCTTATCACCCTGGTCTGAAATAGGGTCATGAAATGAACAATGGCTTGAATAGGCTTGTTAGGTAGACAATAGTATCCATAGCCTTAAGGTGAACAATGGCCTAAGGCAGTGCTCCCCAACCTTTTTATCACCGTGGACCGGTAAATGCTTGATAAGTTTTCCCTGGCCCGCTTGTTTTGATTTAATAAGATAAAAAATGTAAATGCCCCCCCGGCCGCTGACACACATGCGTACTAGTCGTTTCCCACTCTAGTGGGCGGTGCTCATCTCCGTACTCAAGCTGAAGAGCCAGTGTTGTGCGATGAGTCCTTGGCATCGCTGCAAGGAAACACTGTTTTTACTTCCTCACATTTTCCCCCCCGGGGGCTACCCAGCCGCCGTGAGGTCTTGGGACCCTTCGCCCTTCCTTGACATGAGGCCTCCCTCCCTCCCTCCCTCCTTACTTACTTTCTTTCTTTCCCTTTTCTTTCTCCCTCCCTCCCTCCCTTCTTTCTTTCTTTCTTTCTTTCTTTCTTTCTTTCTTTCTTTCCCTTTTCTTTCTCCCTCCCTCCCCCTCTCCCTTCTTTCTTTTCTTTCTTTCTCTCTCTCCCTTCCTCCCTCTTTCTTTCTTTCCTCCCACTCTCCCTTCCTTCCTTTCCTTCCTTCCTTCCTTCCTTCCTCTTTCTCTCCCCTTCTCTTTCTTTGTTTCTCTCCCTCCCTCTTCCATCTTTCTTTTTTCTTTATTTCTCTCCCTCTCCCCTCCCTCTCTTTCCTTCCTTCCTTCCCTCCCACTCTACCTCCTTCCTTCCCTTCTTTCTTTCTTTCTCTTTCTTTCTTTCTTTCTGGCGGGGCGGGGGCGATTGCGGGGGGGTCACAGCGGCGGCGGCGATGGTGGGGCAGGGGAGATTGCGGGGGACGATTGTGTGGGGGTCGTGGTGGCAGCGGTGGGACGGGGGCGATTGCGGGGGGGGTCGTGGCGGCGGCAGGACGGGGGTGATTGCGGGGGCGATTGCGGCAGCGGCGGCGGAGGGGGTCGGGTGGCGGCGGAGGGATGGGGGCGATTGCAGGGGGGTCGTGGCGGCGGCAGCGGGACGGGGGCGATTGCGGCGGCAGCGGCGGGGGCGATTGCGGGGGGGTCGCGGTGGCGGCGGTGGGGCAGGGGCGATTGCGGGGGGGATTTCGGTGGCGGGGGGTTCGCGGCGGCGGTGGTGGCGGGATGGGGGCGATTGTGGGGGGTCGTGGCGGTGGCGGCAGGACGGGGGCGATTGCGGCGGCGGCGGCAGGACGGGGCGATTGCGGCGGCTGTGGCGGCAGCGGGACGGGGTCGCTTGCGGGGGGGCGGCGGCGGGGATGATTGTGGGGGGGTCGCGGCAGCGGCGGCGGGGCAGGGTCGCTTGCGGGGAGGTCGCGGTGGTGGGGGGCGATTGCGGGGGGTGGCGCAGCGGTGGCCCGGTGCCGATTCATCCATGGACCAGCAGCGGTCCGCGGCCTGGGGGTTGGGGAACACTGGCCTAAGGTGCTGAAACCTATATAGTATGGGTCATTAGCAATGACCTTAAGAACATAACATAACAACATAAGAAGAGCCATGCTGGATCACGCCAAAGGCCCATCTAATCCAGCTTCCTGTATCTCACAGTGGCCTCACCAAATGTGTCCGGGAGCACACGAAACTAGATATCTGTCTCCTGATACCACTCTCCTGCATCTGGTCCTTGAAGTACCTGAGTTTTAAGCCTGGGGATTACACATCTCCATCATGGTTTAGTAACCTGTGATGGACTTTTCCTCCCGGAATCTGCCCAATCCCCTTTTGAAGGCATCCAGGCTAGATGCCATCACCACATCCTGTGGCAGGGAGTTCCACAGACTAACACCACACAGGGTCAAGAAGCATTTTCCTTTGTCTGTTCTCACTTTCCCAACCCTCACTTTGAGTGGATGTCCCCTAGTTCTGGTATTTTGTGAGAGGGAGAAGAGTGTCCCTCTATCCACTTGACTCATGCTTGAAGGGACCCTATGGTTCATGGAGTCCAGACCCTGTCAAGGAGACTCAGTGGGTCTGTGGAGATTCTCATTCATCCAGGTGAGATTATCCGGAAGCTGAGTCATGGCACCTGGACTTCTTTTCTTGTGGTGCCATCGAACTCCCAACCTTTGGCTCCACAGCCAGAGACCACTGAGCTATCCAGCAGTTCTAAACAGTTAGTGAGTCACCACCAACAACATATATGTCTCAAACTTCTCTCCTGGAAACCAGTGTGGACTGTTGTCATAGAACTAGCTTTACTTGCCCTTGGCAATATCACCTAAAAGCTTAATCTGATTGATTACATGGGATATTGATGTGATATTATGCACCATACATGTCCCAGTGGCCACAAGAAGAGGGAAATAAATAGATCTCAACCAAATCATGGCTATCACCAAAGCTTTAGCTGAGAGGCAGTTGAAATAGTCTCCAATCACTGCACCTCAGAGTAAATGGACATACTGGTTTAAAGGCATATATCATTCTAGGGATATAAATATTTTACATCTTATAATATTTTATATCTTATCTATTTCTAAGGATATAAATCTTTACTTGCTTTGTTCTCCTTGAGATGAAGGGAAAAATCTGAAAAAGTGCCTCATTGGATGTCATCCAGGTGAGTTTATCTGCAAATTGAGTCATGGCAGCTGGACTTCTTTTCTTGAGAGATCAAAAAACATTTTGCTACTCATCCAAGATGCTTTGTCAGTCTGAGGAAAGTTAGTGGAGAGGCCTCCAATGTATAGTTCCACACACCCCAGGCCATTGTACATCTAACGAGCCTATTCAGACCAGGGTGGTGTGAAACCAAGCTAAAATGACCTGGTGTGTATGACACTATGCATTGGAAGCCTCACCCCAAATTCCCTCACAGCACTGTTTCTATCAAGTGGGTGGATTATAATGTGTAACACTGGAAAAAATATTCACCTACTTTAGTCATAAGGTAGCATATCCAGAAATATCTCTGCATCTCAGGGCTTGTAGAGTAAACTACTCCGATACATGTCTATGATGTGGAATGGTGGTTGAAATATAGATAGCTTGTTAGAGAGAACTGGGAAGGAGCCAGTGGTCATGGTACACGTCGGTACCAATGATGTCGGGAAGGCCAAGCGTTCAGTCTTGGAAGCCAAATTCAGGTTGCTAGGTAGAAGATTGAAGACCCGGGCTTCCAAGGTAGCATTTTCAGAAGTGCTACCTGTTCCTCGTGCAGGACCCGCCAGACAGGCAGAACTCAGAAGCCTCAATGCTTGGATGAGGCGATGGTGTCAAGAGGGGGGCTTTAGATTTGTCAGGAACTGGAGAACATTTTGGGACAAGCCAAACCTGTTCAGGAGGGATGGGTTGCACTTGAATCATGATGGGACCAGATTGCTGGCACTCAACCTCAAAAAGGCAGCAGAGCAGCTTTTAAACTGGTAACTGGGGGAAAGCCGACAGGAGCTGAGTGGTATCCGGTTCGGAACACCTCATCCTCGGGGAATGAGGTTGGAGAGGGTAGAGAATCACATAGAGAAGACATAGCAGGTATAGGTATTAGCACCGGGAGAATAATGGAATGTGACAGTTCATCTACTGAAAATAAAAGCTGTGGGGCAAATAGAACAAGGCAGCAGCTGTTGTTGCGGGACCCACTGTACAGGTGCTTCTACGCCAATGCTCGAAGCCTCCGAGCAAAGATGGGAGAACTTGAACATTTGGCAGCTAGGGATAACATTGATATAATAGCCATAACAGAAACCTGGTGGAATGCGGAGAACCAGTGGGATACAGCAATCCCAGGCTATAAACTCTATAGAAGAGATAGAGGGGGGCGGGTTGGAGGAGGAGTGGCCATCTATGTCAAAGAAGGGGTAAAATCCAGCAGAATGGAGATTGACAGAGGGTCTGACTCCACCATAGAATCACTGTGGGTTAAACTACCAGGTCCAAGGAGTGATGTGATCGTTGGAGTATTCTATCGTCCACCAGATCAGAAACTTGAGGGGGACCTTGAAATGAGGAGAGAAATCATGGAAGTGGCTAAAAGGGATAGGATTGTAATCATGGGGGACTTCAATTATCCCCACATTGACTGGGCCAATGCGAGCTCCGGGCAAGAAAGAGAAACTGGGTTTCACGACTTGCTGAATGACTGTGCCTTAGAGCAACTTGTCACGGAGCCCACCCGAGAACAGGCAACTCTGGATCTAATATTGTGTGATACTCAGGACCTGGTCAGAGGTGTGAATGTCACTGAGCCTCTGGGGAACAGTGACCATGCTGCTATTACCTTTGCCATGCATGTCGGAGGAAGAGTGTCAACCAAATCAGACATAAAAACCCTTGATTTTCGAAGGGCAAACTTCCCTCAGATGACGAAACTAGTTAGAGAGAAACTGAAGGGGAAGATTAGAAGAATCCAATCTCTTCAGAGTGCATGGAGCCTGTTTAAAACAACAATAATAGAGGCCCAGCACAAGTGCATACCACAAAGAAAGAAGAGCTCATTTAAGTCCAAGAGGACACCGGCATGGTTAACGAGTGGGGTTAGAGAGGCTCTAAAGCGCAAGGAGAGGTCCTTCTGTAAATGGAAATCCTCCCCAAATGAGGAAAATAAAAAGGATCACAAACTCTGGCAAAAGAAATGTAAGAAGATGATAAGGGAGGCAAAGAAAGACTTTGAGGAACGAATGGCTAGCAATATAAAGGGTAATAATAAAAGCTTCTTTAAATATGTTAGAAGTAGAAAACCTGCCAGAGAACCAGTTGGCCCTCTGGATGGTGAGGGAGGAAAAGGGGAGGTTAAGGAAGACTTGGACATTGCAGAGAAATTGAATGAGTTCTTTGCGTCTGTCTTCACGACAGAGGACCTTGAGCGGACTCCGCTGCCTGAGCCGCCCTTCTTGACTAAAGAATTAAATCAAATACAGGTTAAAAGAGAGGAGGTTTTAGGACTAATTGATAAATTGAGGATTAACAAGTCACCTGGCCCAGATGGCATCCACCCAAGTGTTATTAGGGAACTGAGAAATGAAATTGCAGATCTCTTAACGGTTTATTTATTTATTTATTTATTTATTTATTTAGCTTGTATGCCGCCCACTACCCAAAGGTCTCTGGGCGGCTCACAATCAGAATAAACAGTTAAAACATCAAAATACAATAAAATTAGAACAATAAAACATGTAGATGCAATAAATACGATACATTAAAAACACACCACTAAAATTGCCATCAATTTTATGTTGTATGCAACTTGTCTCTTAAAACAGCCACAGTGCCGGAGGACTGGAGGATAGCAGATGTCACACCAATTTTTAAAAAAGGAAGGAGGGGGGACCCAGGAAACTACAGGCCGGTTAGCCTTACATCTGTCCCAGGGAAGATGGTGGAAAGCCTCATCCAAGAGAAAATCTTAAAACACATAAAAGAACAAACCTTGCTGAGAGAAAATCAGCATGGCTTCTGTAAGGGTAAATCTTGTCTGACAAACCTCTTAGAATTTTTTGAAAAGGTCAACAGGCACGTGGATTTGGGTGAACCGGTTGATATAGTCTATCTGGATATTCAAAAGGCTTTTGACACAGTCCCTCACCAAAGGCTGCTGAGAAAATTGCACAGTCAGGGGATAAGAGGGCAGGTCCTCTTATGGATTGAGAACTGGTTGAGATCCCGGAAACAAAGAGTAGGTGTCAATGGGAAATTTTCACAATGGAGAGAAGTGAAAAGCGGTGTGCCCCAGGGCTCTGTCCTGGGACCGGTGCTTTTCAATCTGTTCATAAATGACCTGGAGACAGGGATAAACAGTGAGGTGGCCAAGTTTGCCGATCACACAAAACCTTTCCGTGTGGTAAAAACCAGAGAAGATTGTGAAGAGCTCCAGAAGGATCTCTCCAAACTGGGGGAATGGGCTGAGAAATGGCAAATGTGTTTTAATGTAACCAAATGTAAAGTAATGCATATTGGGGCAAAAAATCCAAACTTCATCTATCAACTCATGGGCTCTGAGTTATCCGTGACGGATCAGGAAAGAGATCTTGGTGTGTTGGTGGACAGCTCCATGAAGGTGTCTCCCCAATGTGTGGCAGCGGTGAAGAAGGCCAGTTCCATGCTAGGGATTATCAAAAAGGGAATTGAAAATAAAACAGCCAACATTATAATGCCTTTATACAAAACAATATTAAGGCCCCACCTGGAGTATTGTGTACAATTCTGGTCACTGCATCTCAAGAAAGACATAGTGGAACTGGAAAAGGTGCAGAAGAGAGCGACTAAAATGATTACTGGGCTGGGGCACCTCCCTTATGAAGAAAGGCTAAAACATTTGGGCCTCTTTAGTCTGGAAAAAAGGCGCTTGAGGGGGGATATGATTGAGACATACAAAATAATGCAGGGTATGAGTAAAGTGGATAGAGGGAAGCTCTTCTCCCTCTCCCAAAATACCAGAACTAGTGGACATACACTCAAATTGAGGGCTGGGAGAGTAAGAACTGACAAAAGAAAATATTTTTTCACCCAGCGCGTTGTAAGTCTATGGAACTCCCTGCCACACAATGTGGTGATGGCATCTTACCTGGATGCCTTCAAAAGGGGATTGGACAGATTCCTGGAGGAAAAGTCCATCACAGGTTACAAACCATGATGGAGATGTGTAACCTCCAGGGTTTAAACCAGGGTACTTCAAGGGCCAGATGCAGGGGAGTGGTATCAGGAGACAGATATCTAGTCTCATGCGCTCCCAAACACATCTGGTGGGGCCGCTGTGAGATACAGGAAGCTGGACTAGATGGGCCTTTGGCCTGATCCAGCATGGCTCTTCTTATGTTCTTATGTTCTTAACATAGGCTGATATATGGGACCTGGAGTTGGAGAGCACACATTTTATAGAAATAGAAGTGAGAGCTAGGAAAGAGCTTAACCCTTGGGAGTAGAGATGGGCACATAATGAACTTTTAGTTCATTTCGTTATTCGTTATTTGTTTCATTGCCTAATGAAACAAATAATGAAACCTAGAGTGAATTTAGAATGAACCGAACTGAACAAAAAAAAATTGGTTCGGCTCGATTTGTTTTATTAATGGCAGAGATGTCTCATACCTGGTGCTGGATGGTCTTCAGTCTTCCTCGCTGCAGGAAAAAGCCAAACGGCCCACACTACAGCTGTGGTGCGGACCACGTGGTCAGAAGTAAAAAATAAAAAGAAAATAAAGTAAAGCTAGCACTGACTGTGCCGCAGGGGTGGCCTGGTCAGCACTCTAAAACAAATATATATATATATATTAAAAAGAAAACCAGTCTCTCAGCTGAGAGGTGCTGCCCCCATCTCAGGACCTCAAAAAGCCCCTGCCACAGGGGCCAGGATCCCCTGCCCCACTGCCACCACAGAGCTCCCGCCACCACCGGTAAGAACGTGAAACGGTTTGTGTTCGTACGAAGGTTTTTTTAAAATTTAAACGAACCCGAACCTGAACACAAACGAAACCAAGGGTGGGCCTGAACCAGACGAAGCCAAACCATGGGTTTTCTGGTTCATGCCCACCTCTACTAGGGAGTGATCTAGGGAAGGTCACACTGAACAGGAACGTATTAAGGCCACCCCTGACTCTTGCCTCCCTTTTCTGGACAAGGATGACCAAATGCATGAACACTCTCAGAATCACACCCAGTGAGGCATCCAGAAGTTGAGTCCTGGCAACTGGACTTCTTTTCGTGGGAGATCGATTCGAAACATTACGCTACTCATCCCAGTAGCTTTGTCATCAATTGGAAGCCTCTTGCCAACTTTCCTCCGACAGACTGAGGAACTTCCGTCAAAGTATTTCATTGTCACCTGTGAAAATGACATGTGGAGGTACTTACATCACACTGAAAACATCTACAAATGCTCTTCCCCTGTCTCTCTCGGGAGGGTCTATTATTGGGATCTTAAACGAAAGGCAGAAGTTATTTTCATCACTCTATATATCTTCCAGCCACAGAATACAAAGTTCTGCTCATGCAAAAAGTCTGATTCTTGCCCCAAATTTGCATAAAGCTCATCCCGGGTGCCACGCAGCGGAGCGAGCTCCCACTGACCACCCCAGGTCCTGCCAACCTAGGAGTTTGAAAGCATGTAAATGCAAGTAGATAAATAGGTACCGCCGTAAAAAGTGGGAAGGTAGAACAGTGTTTCCTTGCAGCCACGCTGGCCACGTGGCCATGGACTTGCACAACACTGGCTCTTTGGCTTGAATATGGAGATGAGCACCGCCCCTAGAGTCGGACACGACCAGCACGCATGTGCAGGAGGGAAACCTACCTTTTACCTTGCAAATTCTGTAGAAAAGGAGAAAGCCAAGACAAGACAATTATGCTGCTTATATACCATCCCATAGTGCTTAAAGCATTCTATGGGTAGTTTACCATTGAATTATGCAGGCTACATATCCTCCCCCACCTCACCCCATGAGTTTGCCAACCTCAGAAGGACAGAAGGCTGATTCAACCTCAAGCCTCTCTATTTGAGATCGAACTCAGGTCATGAGCAGAGCCTTGGCTGCAGTGCTGCAGATTAACCTCTGCAGCACCACGAGGCTCCTTCAAAGTGTTTCGTAGTCGCCTGGGAAAATGGAACACGAAGATGCTTACATCTCACTGGAAACACCAACAAATGCTCTTCACCTGCTTCTCTCCGGAGGGGCTATTATTGGGATCTTAAACTACAGGCAGAGGTTATTTTCATCACTCCTATGTGTTTTACAGGCACAGAATCCTGGATAGGTTAAATGCAACTTTTAAAAATGTATTTCGTATTCAAATATGCATGTGTGCGTGCACACACACACACAGAGAGAGAGAGAGAGACAGAGACAGAGAGAGAGAGAGTGTCATTTTGGGACATGATCCTGCTCATATCATTTTTTTTCAGGTCAATGCTCCATTTTAAAAACCCACACTCCCTGTCTTTTTTTTTAAAGTGATCTTGATGTTCCTTCCTTTCCAAATGCAGAAGAAAGTAAATCAGCCCCCAGTCAGGGTCCCCATGCTTCTCCTTCCGTTTCTCTAGGTCATTAACCTTTGGAAATAGAATAAGGGCTGGAATGAGTTAGGACGTGAAGATCTCTTTGCAGAGAACCAGATTGCTTTGCAGAATATTCATAAGGCTGAACTTTAAGCTTGAAGGGTACCGAGAGGAGTCTTCTGTTGCCACAACTTCGAGTGAAAACAATAGAAATTAGTTGGCTTAATAGTCTGTTAAAGTGCCTTCTTTCAAGAATTTCCCCTCCAGCGTTCCATCTGCCGAAGTTTGAAAATGGACTTCAGTAAATATTTTTCAATAGATGAAATGCAAATACGATCCAATATTTCCCTCCTGCATGCCGTTTCTTTGGGAGACGGTATTGAAAGGGTGAAGCATGTGGATGCTTAGAATCCAGGGTGTCAGATGTTCCATTTGGGGGGAGAGAAGGAAGCACTCTGAAAATTTTTCAAAATTATCGCTGTTATTTGGATTGGATTAGTGGCAAGAAAAGGCTTTGTTGATCAAACAGAGTTCTTTTTTCCCCTTTCTTATCAAGCCAGCTATGTAGTAAGAGCAGCCATTATTAGCATTACACTTTTTTGCCCACTGTTAGTTGGACTGCGTATGAAATCTGCAGAAGAGTACTATGTATTGCTTCCCATGACCCTTATCCGGAGATTGCAGCAGGTGCAGAATGCAGCGGATAGATTGGTGGTTGCTGTGGGAAGATAAGACCACATCATTCCCATTCTGGCCTGCCTGCATTGGTTACCCGTTGCCTCCCAGATAAGGTTCAAGGTATTGGTTTTGATTTACAAAACCCTCCATGGCTTGGGACTAGCTTATGTGACAGAGTGTATCATTCCAAAATCATCTTTGGCCCAGCCCACTAGATCCTCCCAGGTCCTTCTGCTTAGAGTTGCTACCCCACGGAAAACCTGTAAGATCCCCACTCAGAACCATGCCTTTTCAGTGGCAGGTCCCATTTGGTGGAATCAGCTTCCCAGTGATTTTAGGACCTTGGAGCCCCTTTCAGCCTTCAGGAAGCGACTAAAAAATTGGCTTTCCCAGGCTGCTTTTATCTAATGGAGGTTTGATTGCTTTTCCCCTTCTTTCTTTTTTCTCCACCATCTTTGTATTTTATATCTTTATCTTATGTTTTCATTGATTTTAATGGCCTTATTGATCGGTACTTGTTTTATGTACGTTTTGCTTAGCTGATTTGTATGGACTTCTTTTGTTGTGAACTGCCAAGAGTTCTCCTGGAAAGTTGGGTGGTATACAAATATAAATAAATAAATAAATAAATAAATAAATAAATAAATAAATAAATAAATAAATAAATAACACATCACTATGGTCCATTTCTTTGAAGGATTTCATACTGGAAGATTTTGTGATCGCAACATGAATGTCAGTTCATCAACACAACATCTCTTGTGCAATCTTCTTGTTTCTTTGCAATTCTCAAGAATAGAATGTACCCTGGCTGCCAAATGTGAGGAGTTTATGTGTTTTGAAGTGAAAGCTGTGTCTACAATCCTGTGTACATCTCAAAACATGTCCATGATTAAATTTCTCTACATCCGTCATACAAAGTGGCTGTCGTTGTTCTCATGTGCCATCAAATCACTACTTACTATGTGTGTGTTGTGTCATTACAGTCGTGACTGACTCTCATGACCCCATGTCCATGGAGTTTTGTTGGCAGGAATACTGGAGTGGTTTGCCATTTCCTACACCAGGTGCCTACAGCACCTGGTATTCCTTGGTGGTGACCCATCCAAGTACTAACCAGGGCTGACCCTGCTTAGCTTTCGAAATCAGGCGAGATCGGGTATGCTTAGGGCATCTAGGCAGCTCTTCTACTTACTATAGTGAGTAGTGACTCTAATAAAACCTTTGGCAGAGTTGGCTGGATAGCTCAGTAGTTTAGGCATCGGGCTGCAGAGCCAGAGGTGGGGAATTCAATTCCCTCAATCCCTCCCATGAGTAGAACCACCTTCATGGCCTTGGGCCAGCTGCATAGTTCCAGGTCATTCCCTACCCCACTCCAAAAGAATGGAATGGTGAACCATTCTTCAGTATCGTCTCCCTAGAAAACCCTGAAAAGAGTTGCCAAATGTCAGGATTGAATTGGTGACACATAGCTGTTAATTTAATAGGGCTTTCAAGTTATGGGAGCTATCTAAGGGGTGGTTTTAGAAATTCGATGGCTCAGCATGGATTCAAGACTGGACTTCCTGAGTCCAAAACCTTCACTCTATCCACTGTGCCACCATGAGTAGCACGCAGTGTCTATGTCTGGGACAAAATGTACTCAAAGCAATGGATTAATCTTATGTGGAGGAAAAAAAATGGATGGTCTCAAGCCAGTATTGAAATGGGACTCTTCTATACTAGACGCCCACAACTGGCAACTAGAGATGGGCACGACTAAAAAAAAATGGTGTTTCGTTTGTCGTTTGGTCGTTTAGTGGTCCGTTTTGGTTCGTTTTTGTGACTTTTTTGCAAAAAATATCGTTTTCATTTCGTTAGGTAACGAAATGAAAAAACAAAAACAAAAATGAAAAATTGCTGTTTCGTTAGCATTCTTTTTAGTTCAATGCATCTGCTGCAACGAAAATAAAAACGCGGCAACTTTGGTCGTTTTGTTTTTGTTTTCATTTTGGTTTTTTTTTTTAAATTGTTTCATTTTCGTTGCATAATGAAACGAAAAAATGAAAACGAAAACAAAAAATCGCTCGTTTCGTGCCCATCTCTACTGGCAACTACTACTGTTCCTATAGTATATCGCTGGAAAATATCCTTCCATGGTCCTAATAATTCTGTCTTTCTGTTTGAACAGTATTGCTTGCAAGTTAAGGATTTATAGCCCAGAAGGGATGGGTTCAACTGCATGGACAGCCGTTGCTGCTTATACACTGTGTATCTTTTCCCCACAATATCCAAGTTTAAACTTTGCTGCAGCACGCTGCATGAGGAAACTGTCCAAATGAAAGGCTAATATCTTTGATATTGGGGTGTGGTGGCTCAGTGGACGAAGACTCTGAAAACTATCAGCTGCAAAGTCAGCAGCTTGGCAGTTCGAATCCTGGGTGCCACACAGCGGAGCGAGCTCCCGCTGACCACCCCAGCTCCTACCAACAGCAGTTTGAAAGCACGTAAATGAAAGTAGATAAATAGGTACCACCGTAAAAAAGGGGGAAGATAAAACAGTGTTTCCTTGCAGCCATGCCAGCCACATGGCCATGGACTTGCACAACACTGGCTCTCCGGCTTGAATATGGAGATGAGCACCGCCCCTAGAGTCGGACACGACTAGCACGCATGTGCGGGGGGGGGACCTTTACCTTTTACGTATCTTTGATATTGCATTTTCATTGCCTTTTACTATAAACCCAGAACTAAAACAATCTTTTTAAAAAATGAAATATATTCCACCCCCATTGTCTAACATGCACACACACACAAATCATCACATTGATTCTGAGACTTAGACCTTGCTGATTCACTTGGAACTGTCATTGACTCTGGTGCCTTTCTGAACTACTTGAGGAGTGATCAGCCTTGCTTCCATGGATACAGTCACCATGCTAAGCCCCAGCCTGTTGCCATCCATCATCATTTTCTACAAGTGGAGAGTGATGCATCTGCAATGCAGACACTCCTGCTTGCATTTTGGTTCTACACAGGAGGAAGAACCTTCTTTGCCTGCGGGTACAATCAACACACAAGCAAAGATATATCCACTGCAGATCTGTCGCTGTCTATTTGTAGACAGCAACAACAGGGAACAGATGGTCTATGAGCTCCTCTCTCATTGTGGTAAGCATATCCATGGACGTAACCACTGAATGCTGCTTTGTTCATGATGGGCTTATGGAAACAGGTATTCAGCATCTCCATTTGTTCTTATTATGCCACTCTTGCTAGGCAGTGCCAAGAAGCAAGTGTTCATTTTGTGGCCTTTTGCTTTGGATGCCAACTTGCCACCCTACATTTAAAAATCTGAATGAAACTCGAGGTTTCACTGAGATGCCATCAACATGATTGAGAGCTGGGAGAGTGAGAACAGACAAAAGAAAATATTTTTTTTTCACCCAGCACGTTGTTAGTCTGTGGAACTCCCTGCCACAGGAGGTGGTGATGGCATCTGACCTGGATGCCTTCAAAAGAGGATTAGACAGCTTCCTGGAGGAAACGTCCATCAGAGGTTACAAATGATGATGGAGATGTGTCATCTCCAGGCTTAAAACCAGGGTACTTCAAAGGCCAGATGCAGGGGAGTGGTATCAGGAGACAGCTATCTAGTCTCATGAGCTCCCAGACACTTTTGGTGGGGCCACTGTGAGATACAGGAAGCTGGACTAGATGGGCCTTTGGCCTGATCCAGCAGGGCCCTTAATATGTTCTTGTGTTCTTATTGTGACACTACTTCCTTTTTCCATTATCCTTTCTGATGAAATCACTGGGAATTCTGAATTACACTTTGATACAGAAATTTCAGATTAAATGTAAGATTATTTTCAGTAATTGTTTGGTTTCATTCTGGTGTTAAGCTTTTTTATGTTAATGACATATGTGATGAACATTGGCTTCTGTGGGTTTTTTTCCCTCCCCCTAGATTTCTATAAAGTTCTACAGGACTTGTTAGGAGTTTCCAGTTTTGGGTTATCTGATCCGACAATCACAACTTCTTCTAAGTCCCAAATCTTGCAGCACCCACTCTTCCGTCAACTCTACTTGAAAATGTAGTTTCATTCTGGGGAGAATCAGGGGACATGAAGCAGTGAGGCCCTTCTGGGAGGGCTTCAAATTTGACAATATATTACTCAGCCCTAATGTGGAAGAAGAAAGCAAGTTAGTATAGTAGGACCCCCATATCCACTGATTCAGTTATCCATGGTTGGCAAAGGAAAAAAATGAATAAATAATTCAGTAGCTGCAAAGCAAGTACTATCATAAACAGCAGCTGTAAAGCATGCTACTGTCACAAACAGCAGCTGTAAAGCAAACTACTGTCAAAAAACAGCAGCCGTAAAGCAAGCTACTGTCACAAAACAGCAGTTTTGGGGATTTTGGGGTATTTTCTCTTATCCACGGTTTTCATTATCCATGGGAAGACCTGGAACCAATCCCCAGTGGATACCGGGGTCCTAATAAAAAGAGAAAAGAGGGAGTAAAAAGTGACAGAGGCTAGCTCAAAAGCAGAGCACATATTTTCCCTGCTGCAAAATTTCAGTTGACTCCAGTTAGAACCATCTGATTATTGGTAGGAAATGCTTCCCTATAAAGACCCACTGGCAGAAGGAATGAACCATTCCAATGACTAGATGGAAACATGTGTTGAACTTTCCTAAGGCTTTTTTCCCTAACATCATCCTGACCGGGGAAGGGCAAGCCTTCAAAAATCTAGTCAAAAATCTAGTCAGTCTAGTTAATGACATGAGGAGACCGTGTGGGTGTGGGTGTGGGTGGCTTAGAAATATTGGGAATCTTTTCTTCACTTTTCTGTCATTGACCACATTTGCTTAAGGAATGAATGCCCTAGGGGAAAATCTATAATGCAGCCCACTCATCTACTGCTTTGAAACACTTATTCACCAACTCCACTTCCCTTTCTCTTTTTGTTTCTGGGCTTCTCAGTAGTTGGTTTTGCATTAGCAGTCTGTGCATATGATAGACCAAAAGGCAGAAAAGATCTTAGAAGAGGGTCTCCAGGGAGCCCTATGCATTTCAAGAGCATCCCAAGCCCTACAGGGAAAATAAAAATACACATTAACCACCAGTAACCTTTGCCTTAAGGAAAGGCTCAGTATTTACAGAGAGGAGATGGCAGATTTCACAGGGCAATTTCTGCTCTCCGGAAAGATGCACAGAAAACAACTGAAGGTGGGTGTGATTTCACACATGTCCGCTCAAACCATCAGAAGCCATAAGAATGGATAACTTCCCCATGTAGAGGAATCTGCCATGAATGTTAAGAAGGTTGTAGAAGAACCATGCTCAGGTTTGAATTTGCATACTTGCTTTCACATGAATGTGAGATTGTGAGACGAGGCCAAGGATCATAAGGTAGGGATCGAACACAAAAACCCCTTGAAATCCTGGAGAAGCATTCCCAGTAGATACTCAACTAGAGATGGGCACGAGTCAAAAAAAAAGGTGTTTCGTTTGTCGTTTGTCATTTAGGGGGTCCGTTTTGGTTCGTTTCCGTTTTTTGTGAATATTTTGCAAAAAAATTCATTTTCGTTTTGTTACATAACGAAACGAAAAAATGAAAATCAAAACGAAAAATTGCTGTTTCGTTAGCATTCATTACAGTTCAATGTATTTGCAGCAACAAAAACGAAATGCACGACAAAATTTCTGTTGTTTCGGCTCGTTTAATTTCATTTTGGAGACAAAATTCGTTTTTTGTTTTGTTACATAACGAAACGAAAAAACAAAAATGAAAATGAAAAATTGCTCGTTTCGTGCCCATCTCTATACTCAACCTTGGTTTAGAAGGGCCCCTATTCTGACTCATAGAACTGTAGAATAAGGTGGTTGGAATGGGCCTTTAAAGCTATCAAGTCAAACCTCTTGCCCAATGCAAGAATGCAAATCAAAGCAGATCTGGCAGATGGTTCTCCAATTTTCTCTTGAATGCCTCAAGTGTTGGAGCACCCACCACCCACCACCTCCCAAAGACAGTGGTTCCATTGTGGTTCATACTGCTCTAGAAGTTGAGAAGTCTCCCTCTCCCTGACGTTCAACATTAATATGTCTCCTTGTAGCATGAGCTCATTATTACATGTCCTGTAGTCTAGGATGACCAGGAACCGATCCTGTCCCTCCTCTCTAGGACTTCTTTTCAAATATTTAAAAAGTGCTCTCCTATCACCCCTCAGTCTTCTTTTCTCTAAGGAGGTTACTTCACATCCATTTTGTCTCTGTTAGTGTTGTACAAAAAAAGTTACTTCACATCCATCGTGCAACTACTGAATTTAGTCTTGACCATGCCCCCGGAATGGGTGCTAAGCGTGACAATCCTGTACTTGGAGCTGGGGCAGGGTTTTCCCTTGTCACTCTTTGTTCCCGCTTTCTGTTCTGAGACAAGACACTGTGTAGTAACGACTGTCACTCAACAAAACATCCATTTCTCTCAGAAAACTGTGTCCGGGTTTCTTTCTTTTATTTTGACTTTTCAGAAGCAAAATATCAAAAAAGGAATTTTTTAAACCCCCCCCCAAAAAAAAAAAAGGAAAAAGGAAGCTAGACAAATTCAGTGTTTGTCATGGTACAAAACCGTGAGGTAACTCTTGTCACGAGACAAGTTATCATGACCATGGGAACACTGGAACTGGGACAAAACCACGTGATCGCAACCAACGCTGTCACGGTACAAAAGTAGTCACGGAACAAAGAAGGATGTGAAGTAACTGCTACACATGGCCAGTTTTTTTTCCTTCTTTCCTTTCAGGGCTTGGTTTCCTTCTTCTGATCTAAGGCTGATTCCTAGGGAATGACTAATTTCCTTATGACTGAACAGTCAGATGAGGTTTTTTTTCAACCCTAAATCAAAGACCACCAGAAAGGCACCAGCAAACATGTAATTTCTAGGTGGCCTTCAGGTACCATATCTTCTTTTCTTCTGGGAGGCTTCAGGCTCACCATAGTGCAAGGAAGTGGACCCCATCCATCTTTGTTTCAAGCAGTTTGAACTTTATTAAAACACATTCGCTTTCTGAATGGTCCTCTGTCAAACCAAATTGCTGACATTTATCACTAATTAGCTGATAATATCATTATCCGTGTGCAACATGCACCACAGACAAAAGAGACGAGATCACCAGCCAGAAAATATCTAGGACAGAACTGCTGAATTTAGGAAAAACTGGCAACTTTTTCTTTAAAAAAAGAAAAACTTGGGAAATTAGTTTTCTCAAAATGAGGAGTGGGGTGGTGAGAATGCTAACAACAACATAAAAAGTCTGAAATAAAAAAATGAAATAAGACCTCCCTTTTTCTATACAATATACATAATTACATAAATATTAACTAATTTAATACAAAAGTGGCAGATTTATTTATGCCTTATAGCAAGCAAACTCATAAAACTGGAGGACTTTGTATCTAGAATCCATTAATTCATCAGTGTGTGCTTGGCTCAGCTTTGATTTACAGGCAACAGGAGATAACCATCTCCTTTTCTTGAAGGGGACATGCATAATTTTAGATTTATTGCCCAGCCTCACAGCCAATCTGAAGAGAGGAAAGGAGGGGCCCTTAAACCTTAACTGTCAATTTGGCTCAGCATCTTCATAGCAAAGTGGTGGAGGACGTAAAGGACTAGAGCGGAAACTTTGCTACAGTTTGGCGGGATCTTTACAACTGTTGGCACACGGACAAGGACATTTCACTGTTCCTTTCCCTTGTGAAACAGTCATTGGCAACTCAGAAAGTCCTGTAATAATTCCTGTAGGATTTTTCCTTGTTTTACATCTGTTTACACTAGCTAGATAGTTCAGTGGGTTCAGTCTCTGGCTGTGGAGTCAGAGGTCAGTGGTTCAATTCCACACTGTGGTTCTTGTGGGGGGGGAGGGGAAGAGGTATTCTATATATCCTAGGGCAAGCTGTAGGGTCCCAAGCTGTCATCCAGAGAAAGAGACTGTTAAATCACTCCTGAATATTCTCAACCTGCAAAACCCTGGATATGAATTAAATTGACAGAAGAAGAAGAAGAAGAAGAAGAAGAAGAAGAAGAAGAAGAAGAAGAAGAAGAAGAAGAAGAAGAAGAAGAAGAAGAAGAAGAAGAAGAAGAAGAAGAAGAAGAAGAATGAAGAATGAAGAGAGTGCATATTTATTGATTTTTGATCCAGGCTTTCTTACAACAAGCTTAAGGCAGCTTACTTGGCCTTCTCTCTGCACTACCATGTTGTCCTCAGAAACAACATTGTGAGATAGGTTAAGGGACTGTGTGACCAAGCCCAAGGTCATTGAGGCAGCCCGCAGTGGATGAGTACAGACTTCAACATGCATAATCCCTGTTCATTCTAGTCCAACATTACAGATTGTGACTAGAGATGGGCACGAAACAATTTTTCGTTTATGTTTTCATTTTTTCATTTTGTTATACAACGAAACAACAAACAAATTTTGTCTCTAAAATGAAACAAAACAAACAGAGACACCAGAATTTTTGTTGTCCGTTTCGTTTTTGTTACGGCAATATATTGAACTGCTTTAAATGCTAGAAAAATCACAAAAATTGAAATAAATGGTAACAAAATGGTAACAAATGAACGAAAATGAAAATGATTTTTTTTGCAAAAATTCGCAAAAAATGGAAACAAACCAAAACGGACCCCCTAAACAACAAAAGACAAACGAAATGCCATTTTTTTAATTCATGCCCATCTCTAATTGTGAAACCATGTGATGGAATCTAATAGTACTTTGATTAGTGCAAACCCTAATTCATCATGGCTTACTGTAGGTTCAATAGTTTTCTTTCTAAACATGAGTCACCTAACCCTAATGCAGTATGTATGCAACCATGAAGAATTCTTTCATTGGAAATGAAAGATTGTTTTGTAGGAATCAATGGTCACCATGTAACCCTCTTCTTGGCTGGTTCTTCCTGCTGCTTCAGAAATCTACATAGGAGTGGAATGCATTAGTGGACTGTTAATATGGTTCTTTCCCTTGCTACAGTGTTTAAGTGTACATATCTATGCTGTGAGGTTCATTGCTCAAATGCTGCAAGGGTGGTAGACAAAGACGATACAGTCAAATGGGTCCCTCACTCTTTTTCACTTAGCAAATGCATACCCTGTTCTTGAAAATCTTGAATAGGGATGGGCACAAAATGAGAAAATGATGTTTTATTTCATTGCGTTTCATTCCCCTGCATTTTGTTTCATACAAATTTTTGAATTTTTTTTTAGCATGAAATGAAACAATAACAAAATGTTTAGTTCCTCTGGGGGCTTGTACTCACCCCTCCTCCTCCTCCTCCTCCTTCTGGGCTCCAGCGGCAGCCTCTGTGGGCGCTCCTGGTAGGCTTGTTTGCCCTCATTGGTGGCGGCAGGGGGCACGGTGGTGGCCTCGCTCACCCTTGGCAGCTGGGGTCTTTGGCGGTGGCAGCACCAACTGTGTGGCCTCCCAGAGGTCTTGCTCGCCCTTCCAGGCCTGGGTCCTTGGCAGCAGCACTGGTGCCAGCGCCTGCCCAGCCTACCAGAGGCTTCGATTGGCCTCCCCGGCCTGGATCCTCAGCAGCAGCGGTGGTGGTGGTGCTCACTCACCCTTCCAGGCCTGGGTCCTCAGTGGCGGCGGCGGCGGCACTCGCTTGGCCTCCCTGGCCATGGCGAAAGCTCTTCAGCAGCCCATCAGGCAAGGGAGGCATTTTACAGATGGAATGAAATTGTTTGATTTAACGAAAAAAACGACCATTTTGTTTTGTCTGTAACAAAATGCTATTGCCTCGTTTTGTTTCATTTCATTACATTTTGTTACCTGATGAAGCAACGAAACAGCATTTCCTTTTTTCGTTTCATGTCTATTCCTAGTCTTGAACATACCCGCTTCACTGCCCACTGTTGTCCCTTTGAATGCATTTTAACACATTTGTTACCTAGCATGACAAATTTCCAAACAGCATAGTCCTGAAACGAGCTGGAATCTCTATCATGTATACATTACTGAAACAGTGATGCCTACGCTGGCTTGGACACATTATGAAAATGGATGATGGCCAGATCTCAAAAGATCTTTTATATGGAGAACTAGCGCAGGGAAAGTGCCCCAGAGGGAGACCACAGCTGCGGTATAAGGATATCTGTAAGAGGGACCTGAAGGCCTTGGGAATGGACCTCAACAGATGGGAAGCCCTGACCTCTGATTGCACTGTCTGGAGGCAAAAGATACAGGATGGTCTACATAAATTTGAAGAGGCATTTGTCCAACAGGCAGAGGAAAGAGGCAGGCACGGAAGCAACGAAACCCAGGGATTGGGCAAGAAACAGAATATATCTGCCCCCAGTGTGGTTGTTGTTGTTGTTGTTGTTCAGTCGTTCAGTCGTGTCCGACTCTTCGTGACCCCATGGACCAGAGTTCGCCAGGCCTTCCTATCCTCCACTGCCTCCCGGAGTTTTGTCAAATTCATTTCGGTTGCATCGATGACACCGTCCAACCATCTCATTCTCTGTCGTCCTCTTTTCCTTTTGCCTTTGATTTTTCCCAGCATCAGGGACTTTTCCAGGGAGTCCTCTCTTCTCATGAGGTGGCCAAAGTACTGGAGCCTCAGCTTCAAAATCTGTCCTTCCAGTGAACATTCGGGGTTGATTTCTTTCAGAATGGATAGGTTTGATCTCCTTGAAGTCCAGGGGACTCTCAAGACTCTCCTCCAGCACCACAGCTCAAAAGCATCAATTCTGCGGCGATCAGCCTTCTTTATAGTCCAGCTTTCACTTCCATACATCACTACTGGAAAAACCATAGCTTTAACCATCCTGACCTTAGTTGGCAAAGTGATGTCTCTGCTCTTTAGGATGCTATCTAGGTTTGCCATTGCTTTCCTCCCAAGAAGCAGCCGTCTTTTTATTTCGTTGCTGCAGTCGCCATCTGCAGTGATCAAGGAGCCCAAGAAAATAAACTCTGTCATTGCCTCCATTTCTTCCCCTTCTATTTGCCAGGAGGTGATGGGACCAGTGGCCATGATCTTAGTTTTTTTGATGTTGAGCTTCAGCCCATTTTTTTCACTCTCCTCTTTCACCCTCATTAAGAGGTTCTTTAATTCTTCCTCACTCTCTGCTATTAGAGTAGTATCATCTGCGTATCTGAGGTTGTTGATATTTCTTCCGGCAATCTTAATTCCGGTTTGTGATTCAACCAGACCGGCCTTTCTCATGATGTACTCTGCATATAAGTTAAATAGGCAAGGTGACAGTATACAGCCTTGTCGTACTCCTTTCCCAATTCTAAACCAGTCAGTTGTTCCATATCCAGTTCTGACGGTTGCTGCTTGTCCCACATATAGATTTCTTAGGAGACAGATAAGGTGGTCAGGCATTCCCATTCCTTTAAGGACTTGCCATAGTTTGTTGTGTCCCTGATAACCCAGTGTGGTACAGACTGCCATTCCCAAATTGGTCTATTTAGTCACACTAGGTGTTGTTTTTAGGGTCTCTACTCCAGGCATGATACACTAGTCTTTCAAGACTGAAGGATGCCAATGATGCCCATCCCAGTCACAAGAAGGAAAGACAACTGCAACATTTTGAGAATGCAAAATCTGAAGCACCCCTGCTTGTCGTTCTTTATGTTAATGAGTACAGTGCAAAACCAGGACCCCTCACTTCACAACGCAGGCCAAACATAAACCACAAAGCTAGCATCCATTTGTAACTAGATTTTCCTTCCAACTGGATTTTTAGCAGACTCTCTGTTTGAACAGAAGCACCATCACAAAGAAAGAGGGACAATTGCTGAATGGGTAAGAAGACAAACTAATGTTTTCATGAGAAAGGCGTTACCTCATGTCCCTTTCATCGCGGTCCGCAGTCCCGCTTGGTACTGATACAAAGTAATTTTATCACACGTCCATTGCGTGATGACGAGAGTTTGTTCCAACCATACCGCCTGAACTGCGATTTAAGTGGGATGAGTGATTCCCCTCCCTGGCCTTGGTAATCTGCTCATCTCGCTTCTTGTTCTGCGATGAGAGCCCGTGAAGTAAGCCTCATTGCAGAATGAATGGCGATTGTAGCTCATTGCCAACTAGTGGCAGGAGTGCAAAGTTACATTCGCCAGTAAATTCTCTATGGAGTTAGGAGTGCAGTGCTGAGATTTTAAAAGAGAAATGCCTCGAAGTTTGCTCCATAACGCATTGAAGGCAAGGCTTGAAATAATTGAAACATCAAAAAATGGAAGGTTGGACTGGAAAAAAAAAAGAGAACGAAGGCATAGAATTTCACATCTCATCACAGAACGAGGACGTGCAGTAACAGTCATCCCAGTATCATCAGTCACAGCTGTGGGTACATGGGAACAGGGACAGAAGCGGGAGAAGACCACGTGACCGCAACCGACATCAACACACAATGAACTTCCTCCCCCGGATGAGAATGGATGTGAAGTAACCGTCAAAATCTGGGGCTGAGAGAGAAAGAGAGAGGGAGGGAGGGAGAGAGAGAGAGAGAGAGAGAGAGAGAGAGAGAGAGAGAGAGAGAGAGAGAGAGAGAGAGAGAGAGAGAATGCTGGCATTTTAGGAGGTGGTTCTCTGAAAGACTGCAAAGAGAAATGGTTACAGCATTATGTCTTATGATGTAGTGTGTTGGTCTACAAAATAATGCAGGGCATGAGTAAAGTGGATAGAGGGAAGCTCTTCTCCCTCTCACAAAATTCCTAGAACTAGGGGACATACACTCAAATTGTGGGCTGGGAGAGTAAGAACAGACAAAAGAAAATATGTTTTCACCCAGTGCGTTGTTAGTCTGTGGAACTCCCTGTCACAGAATGTGGTGATGGCATCTGGCCTGGATGCCTTCAAAAGGGGATTGGACAGATTCCTGGAGGAGAAGTCCATCACAGGTTACAAACCATGATGGAGATGTGTAATCTCCAGGCTTAAAACAGGGGTACTTCAAGGGCCAGATATCTAGTCTCATGCGCTCCCAAACGCATCTGGTGGGACCACTGTGAGATACAGGAAGCTGGACTAGATGGGTTGTTGGCCTGATCCAGCATGGCTCTTCTTATGTTCTTATGTTCTTACTCTTTGGCCTTTGGAGAAGGAATTATGGAAACTAGACAATGCAGATCATTTGGCTGCCTTTGTCCAGAATTCTCTGTTTCGAAGCTATCTTTCTGTCATGAGTTCCTTAGCCAGGGTCCTTCAATCTTATCCTTCCTGGGGAAAAGGCAAAACTAATGTCCCCCTCCCCCTCCCCAAGACAGCTGAAGGAAATATTTGATAATCTGAATCATTAAGGAGCTGAAATTTCATTACAGAGATGGCGACGTCCCAATGTCTATCATCAAGAGACAGCAGGTTGAAACAATCAACGAGGCCCATTCAGTACCATAAAATTATATGTATATTAATGTCACTCGAGATTTCATTATGGAGAAAATGGCACTGCACACGTCTTGAGCACGAGTGTGATTCAAGAGGGGAGGGCAAAGTGGGGGAGGGGTCGTGAAGAAGAAGTCAATGCCAGTGCTGAGATGAAAAGCGAATGGTGGGAAGCCTAAATGAAGGACATTTGAAATTTTCTAGTCTACTAAGGATGCAAAGAAATCGTGCCAGCATATCCTTTTTGGTCAAATGGAAGATTCCTCATCATGAGGAAACCATCTGTTGAGGGCACTCAAAGCCTTGAGATAGGCCTTGACTCCTTTAAGAAAACAGGATAATATTTTTTTTCCTGTTCATTGTCTCCATCTGGATTTTGTGTAAGTTGTGGCTGTAAAATATTAAATCATTCACATGAAACGAAGCAGAAAAATGCAGGCTGAATGACCCCCCCCCCAAAAAAAAGTGCATCAGACATCCAAGGCTATGAGCTTTCCTATCTCTAGGAAGAAGGCTACACTTACTGCATTTTCCAGTAAAACATATTTAAGAAAATATGGACAAAAGTCCATCTGCCAAGTGTGCCAAAATTCTATCTGAGATCCAGAGAAAGAAATATGCTACGCATGGAGAAAACTGACATCCCTTTCTCCTTCACCATACTGAGGAACCCATTATGGCTTACAACTAGAGATGGGCAAGAAACGAGCAATTTTTCATTTTTGTTTTCATTTTTTGTTTCGTTACGCAACGAAAATGAAATGAATTTTTTTAAACAAAACGAAAACAAAAACAAAATGACCAAATTTGCTGTGTTTTTCGTTTTTGTTGCAGCAGATGCATTGAACTAAAAAGAATGCTAACGAAACAGCAATTTTTCATTTTCGTTTTCCCGTTTCGTTACCTAATGAAATGAAAACAATTTTTTTTTGCAAAAAACATCACGAAAAAGGAAAATGAACCAAAACGGACCCCTAAATGACCAAACGACAACCGAAACACCATTTTTTTGAGTCGTGCCCATCTCTACTTACAACCTTAAAATATTTGCACAGCTCTTGACTAGAGATGAACATTGTACCACCCCCACCTCCACAGAAATGAACCAGGAATTTGATGGAATATCACCAGTTTGTTAGTTCAGTTGGTTCAGGTTTGTCCAAACCAGAGGTCCTAAATTGACCCAGACTAAGGATCGGCACAAACGAAAAACAAAATGCTGTTTCGTCGTGTTGTTACATAATGAAACAAATTGAAAGAAATTGAAACAACATGAGGAAGCAGCATTTCGTTACAGACAAATGAAATTGTGGTTTTTTGTTGTTGAAATGAACATTTTTGTTCTGTCTAAGCCACTTGGGGGAGGGAAAAACATTTTTAAAATAGCACAGGCCTTTTTTTTAAAAAAAAAAACTTTTTCTCTACCCCAGCCCCCCAGCTGATTGGCACTGGGGTGGTGGGGGGAAACATATCTTCCCCCACCCTAGCGCTGATAAGCTGGCATGCGGAGCTTGGGGGGGGAGGGAAAAAGGTTTTTCAAAAAAGCCCCACGGGACATTTTTCTTTTTCTTTTTCCCTCCATTGAAATGCATTGGCTCAATGCATTCCAATGAGGAATTGTTGGGGTGCTTCCCCCCCTTCCATGAGCCAGCTAATGGGCGCTGGGGATGCAAATAAATAAATAAACTACCACCTTTCCCCCCACTGGATTGGGCATGGGAAAAGGCAAGACATTTTTTCTTTTTCTCCATTGAAATGCATTGGCTCAGTGCATTTCAAAGGAGAAATTTTCCTCATTGGAATGCATTGGTTCAATGCATTCCAATGAGGAATTGCTGGGGCATGCTTTTTTTTACTTCCCCAGCCTGCAGGCCAGCTGATGGATGCTGGGGCAGGCAAAAAAATTTCCCCACCCCAGCACTGATCTGTCCCCCTAGCCCCACCTGCCAGCTGATTGGTGCTAGGGTGGAAAACATTCCCCCCACTCCAGCCCCAGTCAGCTGGCAGGCGGGGCGTGGGGAGGGAGAAATAGTTTTTTTTAAAAAAAAAAAAAAAAAGCCCAGGGCTTTTATTAATGAAATGAAATGAAAAAATTGTGGGGGGATAAAGGGAAACGAAATGAAACTTGATTTTTCTCATTTCGTGCCCATCCCTAACCCAGACCAGAAACTTTTTTAGCATTTCCCCAAACTTCCTTGTTCATTCCCACAGCCCCCCTCCAAAGCATACTCACAGTCCCTTTCTCACTGCCTTTATCATCTCCCTACCTTTTGCTGCCTCCAATGAACTGATTTGTGGTTCCTTTGGGAAAAGTTGGATGCCCATGGCTCATGGTCTTTTATGAATCACAAACCCAGATGAACCACAATTATGCGCTGGTTCGTGCCCATTTCTACTTCACATATGTTTTATCTGAAAGGAAGCCTACTGATTAAGTGAAGATGTCACTCAAATGAATCACTTTTGGAATGTTAAAGGATGAAAACAGCATTTTGTAAAATTGATGAAATTCCTTCAGGTTTCAATTTTTTATATATATAAAAAAATCAAAATCAACCAGAATGGAAAGGATTCTTGCCTGTCCATTCTGTTTGCTGAATTACCCATGTGGATGGATTCTTTACTATGTCTTCCACATGCCTAATATTTATTAATGAATGCTGAAGGTCTCATTAATTCAGCTAATGAAAAGCTACAGATCTCCAAGAAGCCTGGCTGACATTCAGAATTCACAGTTCTTTTGAAACATAACCAGATCTGAGGTGAGAGATTGGGAGACACATGGGGAATGCCGGGTGATTCTGCCAGTCATGAAGGGGATAATAATGATCAGACATTTGGGGGTGGGCTTGCGTGGATAGGAATAACTTCCCAAGGGCATCAATTCAAATTGAACACGTTGCTCGTGAGGTTGCATAGAAGAACTAGACATGGAAAACTATATGTTTTCATGTTCATTGGGACAAGATCTTCACCATTTAATGAGAAAATGGAACACTTGCCTTTTTTTGTATTAACAACATTTCAGTATTTTCTTAATGCTATACTTTGAACATGTACCAAGATGCATGTGTCAGATTTAAAATGTGCCCATAGAAAGATCATTGGACCACTAGTAAAAATGTATATACTAGGGCAGTGATGGTGAACCTTTTAGAGACCGAGTGCCCAAACTGCAACTCAAAACCCACTCATTTTTTTGCAAAATGCCAATACAGCAATTTAAGCTGCATACGGTGGTAGAGATGGGCACGACTCAAAAAAATGGTGTTTCGTTTGTCATTTGGTCGTTTAGGGGTCCGTTTCGGTTCGTTTTCATTTTTGTGACATTTTTTGCAAAAAAAAATTCGTTTTCGTTTCGTTAGGTAACGAAACAAAAAACAAAAACAAAAATGAAAAATTGCTGTTTCGTTAGCATTCTTTTTAGTTCAATGCATCTGCTGCAACGAAAATGAAAAACACGGCAAATTTGGTCGTTTCGTTTTCATTTTCATTTTGTTTTTTTTAAAAAAAAATTTCATTTTCGTTGCGTAACAAAATGAAAAAACAAAAACGAAAACGAAAAATTGCTCGTTTCGTGCCCATCTCTATACTGTGGCTATGAAGGGGCGATGCCGGGTGCCCACATAAAGGGCTCTGAGTGCCACCTTTGGCACCCGTGCCATAGGTTTGCCATCACTGTACTAGGGAAACATGCACAAAATACTTGCACGAGTCTGGATAAGACTTTTTTTTAAAAAAAAGAGTTGTGATGCAAAAGTAAGTTGCAAGTAGAGTAGGTGCATTTGAATCAGTGGAACGTACAGAAAAGTTGGCTCTCCCAACGGCCATTGATTCAATGGGCTTAGTGTAGTGCATTTCATTATGCTAAGCAACAGGACCTTGGCCAAAATGTTTAAGTTGTAGAAGAGGTGGGTTGGTTGTGTAAATCTGTCCAGTCGTCAAAGGTGAAGAAAAAAATAAAAGTGAACAGTAAAAAAAGAGACCAAAATATGGTATCATCTTAAAGACATCGTACTATTTTTAATGGGGCCTTTCATAGACAAGTCCAGTTCATCAACTATAAGATACTCCATTTTTAATGTTATAAAGAAGGGTCCGCCTTAAAAATCACCCCTTGGATCCCGTTATGGTCACAGTTGATACTCTTATGTCTGATGAAGTGGACTTCTCCATGACATCTCAAACTAAAAAAATATAAAAGTTAGTCTTTAAGGTGGCACTATTATTATTATTATTATTATTATTATTATTATTATTATTATTATTATTATTATTATTATTATTATTATTATTATTATTATTATTATTATTATTTCATTTTACCTCTAAAATTTAAGGTTATTATTGACTAGAGATGGGCACGACTCAAAAAAATGGTGTTTCGTTTGTCGTTTGGTCGTTTAGGGGTCCGTTCCGGTTCGTTTTCGTTTTCGTGACTTTTTTTGAAAAAAAAAATTCGTTTTCATTTCATTAGGTAATGAAATGAAAAAACAAAAACGAAAATGAAAAATTGCTGTTTCGTTAGCATTCTTTTTAGTTCAATGCATGTGCTGCAACGAAAACAAAAAAACACGGAAAATTTGGTCGTTTCATTTTCATTTTCTTTTTGTTTTTTTAAAAAAATTTCGTTTCGTTTTCATTGCATAACGAAACAAAAAATGAAAACGAAAATGAAAAATTGCTCGTTTCGTGCCCATCTCTATTATTGAGAAATAAGACTTGAAGTGAAACTGAAGTGGACAGATGTACCAAACTCTCCCTAAAGGCAACTGATTATGTTAATTCTTGCTATTTAATTCAAATTCTAAGTAATGATATTCATATTTCTTGTGTGCTTGTACATTGACACCAGGATTGTTTGCACTCCAGAGGTCTCACACACGTTCATCCTTTGTCCTTAGGGCCATAGACAGCCACCCTACATTCATTTAGAGAAACCTAAAATTGTTTTTTAAATCTTACAAATGGGGGTTAACGTGAAAATGATCTGTGGGGTCCCCTTGTGGCCATGGTGCAAGACCTGAGCAGAATTTACTGGAAAAGACAATTTTAGAGAACAACCTAAAATGAGATGTGGCTGGTTTGCAAGACCAGAGGCTGTGTGGAGGAGACCTTTATGCAAATATGATAATCAGGACTGGGGAATCCTGGCTACAGAATGGGAGTGGAGAGGCTCTGTGGAGAAGGTCTTTTTGCAAACTAGGTGATTGGGGTGTGGGAATCCTGCCTGCAGAAGGGGTGGGGTGAGGCTCAGTACAGGAGATCTCTTTTGAAATGAAATGATTGGGGTGGGGGTGGAATCCCGGGTGCAGTAAGGGAGGGGTGGGGAGTGGCTCCCTGGAAGAAGCCTCTTTGGAAATGAGGCAATGGGAGGTGTCTGTATATCATGGATATTCCTTTATTGCAGGTGGTCAAAGAACCTAACCCCCATGATAAACAGGGGACTACTGTACTCTAACAAAACTAGGGAGTTAAAAACATAAGGCACGCAGCAGTGAAAAGATGGCTCCTGTGAGGGAAACTTCTCAGAAGGGAAGAGAGGAATCCCTGCACGCCCAGATGAGTGGCTGGAGAAGCAAGGGTGGAAAGGGGATCCTGAGACACAACCAACATTGTCACCAGTGGAGAGGAAGGGATATTATAATGCCCTCAAAATAATTGAGCAACAGAAAGAAAGGGAGAAGGAAGAGAACCCAGGTTCAACAGGAAGTGAAGAGAAGGACATGGCGGGAAAGTCTGACCAGTCCGCTCCCGTGGAAGTGGGCTTCGGGACTTGTAAGAAGGGCAACAAACGGGTGCTTCCAGAAGGATGGGAGTGGGTGTGGATGGAGGATCCCTGGACAGGGAATTGGGAGCAAATGATGATGCCCCATAAGGAGGCTGAGAGTTATAGACGCCGGGCCCACAAACAAGGGTGTTCCTATTGGGGAGAAAAGGAGTACCAGGAATATAACAGAAAACGCAAAGAGATCCGCAAAGAGATTGAGCTGGAAGAATGACTGGCAAAGATCCGGATGGAAGCCGAGACTGGAAAACTGGACCCTCGAGAGGACTTGACCCAGAGACCCGACTACCCTTTACGTACACCCCAGCGGAGACGCCCTGGTCCCAGGTCCAGTTCAGAATTTGGGGTACAAGTGGGAAAACCCAAACCCTCCGTGAAGGAGATTGGGATACAAGTGGAGGGGCTGAGGCTCTCAGAGAGGGAGGAGGAGATCAGTGGTGGAGCTGGCTGTCCTCAGGTGATGGTGGGGAACTTGATCACATTCTAGAAACCCCAACCTATGGAGGGAAAAATAACCCGTTCATGTCTGATGTTAAAGATGTTGAAATTGTAGTTAGAAGAAAAACTTTGTTTATTGTTGATGAACCGAATAAAAGTTCTGTTTGTTCATTCCGAGAGATGCCTTCTTTAAAGTTTGAAGGGCGGGAAGCCTGGGCAAAGACAGAACCCTCACAGCTCCCTTGAGGACCAGAACCTCAGACTGCTGTGAGGAAAAGTCTCTGTTCATGTGCTTGGTGGCCCTTTATGGGGGCATTTGATTGGATCATAGAGATAGGTTGCTTTTCCCTTCACATTCATTTTTGGAGCCTAGAGAGGAATGGGGGATTCTGAAGGCTACCAAGCGGTCCATTCCACTGTATCACTGATGCCTACCTGGCAATTGCATCTTTCCTTAGCATCAAGTCCCTTTCAAAGGTCCAGTCAGAGTCAAACCTGTGGCTCCCTTTCATTAGACAATCACTCTCATATATGGCTTTCTTGTTTTCCGTTTGCCTTCACCTTCTCCTACAACTATTGTCCACCTGTGGAGGTAGGAACCAAAAGTTTCCAACCCTGATGTGCCTCCTCAGAAGAGACCCAGCTAAGATCATTGTGAACATCCATGCATGAGTGTAGTAGAGTTATGTGCCCTACTACCTGGTCAACCTTGGAAAAACTTCATGGCCCTGAAGCATCACCAGAACTGGAAATGGAGGGACCACTTCTGAATACTTTGTACCTAGAAAATCCTGCAAGTGTCAACATAGTTCAGAATTTAATAGCCTGTGATTTTTATTGCCAATGATAATACAAATTGGACCAAGCTGGCTATTGCAAAAAGGTTAATATCTTGAGTGTAATCTGAATTCACTGACATTCGCCTAAGCATTGTTACTTGAAATTGAAACGCAACACTGCATGAAACCTCTGGGATTTCCTTTCCACAAACAAATAGGGGGTGCTGCCTATTTATTCTCTTTAGGGACTTGTTTTGAGCTGTCAAAACCAAAGGGAAGTGCCCCCAAACTTGTGTATACTACATAAATTATCCCCCTGCTTGCAATTTATTTATTTTCTGAGTGTACTTTTGTAACCTGCCTGCAGGAAGCCTGCAATTTCCCCTTTGCATCCAACTATTAAAGTCATTTCAAAGCAAAACACGGAGCGGTGGAATGGTGGAAGTTAGTCTTTTCCACTTAGTCTGCTTTTTTCATCACTCATCTAAAATTGAAATGACGGGAGGTGGAAGGGGAAATAACAGACTGAAGAGGGAAAACCTCCAACATTTCCACTTGTAAAAGGGAGGGAGACTTTCTGAAAAACATACTTTTTTCATACAGTTTGTCTGCTCGTTTTCTACAATGGTGTCAAAAAGTGGCCCATAAAGGCAGATTGATGGCTGGGCGGGTGATATACTGCCACTACAAATGGGTAAAAAGAACCGAGGAGTTTTCCTCCTCTTTGCAACTGTTTTCCAAAGCTGTGGGAAATGTGTCATGCATAAGAAGTATGCAATTTTCATGTAATTAGAGGAACAGAAGATGGAAATGAGTTCCATCAGAGCAATCAAGGATGGTAATGTGGTAAGGCTTTGTCGGTCCCTGTTTGTTCTGAAAGCAAAAACCCAACAAGTGTTTGATATTTTATTATTATATTATTGTCATTATTTTTTTGGGGGGGGGCGCTTTTGTCAGCTGAAGAAAACAAATGACGTTGTCACAATAATCTGTGATTGGGGAAGTTTATACAGTCAAACAATTTTCTCCTCTTCAAAGTCTGATATGATAACGTTGAGTGTACAACTCCAAATGCAATTGATACTCCAATCTCCAATAAGTTGCAAAGAGACTAAGCATGACCTGTTAACTTCAAGCTCCTTTGTGTGGTGTGTTGATCTCCTGGGGGTTATAAGCGTGGAGAAGAGGAGCTGAGTTAGTTAAGACTGGTGGCTCCACTGTCGGCAGAGGAAGGAATCCACCGTGGATCATAGTTGGAAGGCTTGGAGGCTGTTCAAGGTGCTGAGGCTTATCCTCAAAAAGGGATTCAGAATCTTGCAGGGCCCCTTTAAAGTTAAAGTTAATCCAGGGTAGAAGAGTTGTTCCATTCACATCAGGACCAGTAGCCTTTGCCAAGCGTAGAGTGGTGCGGAGTTTGGCGATGAAAAGGGCCATTTCCAAAATAGTGGGATTGTCCATGTTTGTCCTCAAATGTGCCAAGAACCCACCATATTGTGGCCCAACTTTGTCTAGGATGTAGAGCCTTGTTTGCTTCATTCCGTTGCAATACAGCGAGAGGCAACAAACACAGCATCTGCTCTGCAACAAATGCATTTTAGTCCCTTTCAACAATGGTTTCTGCATTGGCGAGAAGGTGTTTTGTGTCCAAATAATGCATCTGTTTTGTGCAGGGGAATTCTGTGCAAATTACTGAGGTCTTGTTAGGAGGGGAAGGGTGGGAAATTAGGCATGCAGAAATCTGGTCAGTTTGGCTTATTTCTCAGGACCCCACTGGCATTCTGGCTCCACTTGAAGCTCTTGACCAGGTTTTCCTTGTTGCTTCCTTCATGCAAATTGGGGAATGTTAACTGTCCTCTTTTCCGATATATATTTATTTATGCATTCATACATTTTCCCCAATTGCCAATTTATACATTCACTTATGTGTAGTAGTCACCCCCCCTCCCCTGAGAGTTTGATCCTCATTGTTTCTACCAAAAGAAAATGAGAGCTGCGTGCTGGCCTTATTAACTGGCTCACAAGCTGCAATTAGATCAAGTTATTAAAACATTTCAGGCAAGGTGCCTTGCTTTTCCATATTCTACCTTTGCTCTGAGTTGGTATTGTAATGGCAACCCTACCGCTAGTAGAGGCTGTGCTGAAGTCTGTGGCCGGTGGACCTGCTTGCTAGAGAACCAGGCCAGAGAACTGTCTGTCCTCAAGGTTGCCCTGGCCTCATTACTCTGAATATATTTTGTTTTAGGCAAAGCAACTGATAAAGCCAGTTTTCCCCTAGACATTTTTGGATAAGCTATATTGTCTTAAGTGGATAGAAATTTGGCTGCTGTCCTAGACTTCCCAATCTGCTGAATTTTCAGCTGCATGAGTTAAGTAGCCTGGCTGAGGAGCTCGAGATTGGAAGTTTGATTCCCCACTGTGCTTTGCAGGAGAAGACCCAGCTTGGGGAGCTTTGGGCAAGGGGCAGAGGCCCAGTGCACTCCCAGAGGAAGGGAAAGGCATTCGACAGCAGCATTGGTGATTGGCAAGACTTGGTACGGACCTTTCCACCAGGGTTGGAGAGAGAGCTCTTTTTGTGAAAGGCTTTGACATAGATATCCAGTGGTACCTCTTAAGACAAAGGCCTCATAAGCAGAGATGGGCACGAAATGAACTTTTGATTCATTTTGTTATTCGTTATTCGTTTTGTTAGGTAATGAAAGGAATAACAAACTGCCCCCTCAAAGAAAAATGAAATGAAACAAAACTGAATTTTTCGTTTTGTTCCATTTCATTTTTTGTTGCCAGACCCGGTCAACACTCTCCTCCTACCTGACTCCAAGTCCGAGGATGTCCTCCGGCTGCTGCTGCTGCACCCAGCCCCCAGGGAGGGTGCTTCCAGACCAAGAAACCCAACCCCAACCCCAACCCCCCCAAAAAACCACCGACCAGACGCACACTACAGCTGATTGGTCGGCCACCTGGTCGGCATTTTAAAATAAAAACATAAAAAATGAATACAAAATTTTAAAAACTGATCTGGCCCACAGGCCTCCAACCCGAACCGCATAGCGCTATTTTATTTATTTTTGTTTTTATTTTTATTTCTCTGTCATTATTAAGTACTTATTGTTGGTGGGTTGCTTTGCTTGTGGGGGGATTTGTGGTTCAGGTTTTGTTGGGAGGGGTTGTGGTAGTATTATCATTATCCTATTGTTTCATCCTTGTTGTCATTAATTTCCCCTCTTTTGTTTGCGTTGTGTGGTTGGTATATCATTTGTCTCCCCTTATGAGTGCTCTCAGTGATCTCCAGGGCTGGCAGCACCTATTCTGGTAGTGTCTGAGCGTGGGAGATACACAGGCCTTGGGGTTGGTCAGGTAAGAAGAACATGGTTCAGGCAGTTGATGCCTGTCCTCCGTTCTGACCCCATGGCCCTCTATCACATTGCAGGGGTCCATTCCACCTGTGCCTTCGATCTGTCCTATCTGCTGAGGTCAGTTCATAATAAGATCTTGATCATTGTTGAGAGAACTCCTAGTTCCCTGAGCTTCTTGCCCCCTGAAGCTGCCAGCCACAGCGTCTGGCAAAACTTCACGAAGAAAAACTTCCTGAACATGGCCAAACAGGTTGAAACACTCATAACTATCAGACCCCAGCTGTGAAAGCCTTTGAGAATATGTTGATAAGTAAAAGAATAAAAAACTCAACACAACAAATACAATAATAAAATAAAATGCAACAAACCATGCCATGTCGTGAAAGCCTTCAAGAATGCTTCCTATCTGTTTTTGTATTTGGGAGGTGGTGAAATTATCAAGAGGACTGAAACAATTAGGCAATGAATGCTGGGAGCCTTCTTATTTAAATGGAACTTGCTGACTAGTAATCCATTGTTTGGAAATAATGATGTTGTCATTATAAGAACATGAGAACATAAGAAGAGCCATGCTGGATCAGGCCAAAGGCCCATCTAGTCCAGCTTCCTGTATCTCACAGTGGCCCCACCAGATGCATTTGGAAGTGCATGAGACTAGATATCTGTCTCCTGATACCACTCCCCTGCATCTGGCCCTTGAAGTACCCTGGTTTTAAGCCTGGAGGTTACACATCTCCATCACGGTTTGTAACCGGTGATGGACTTTTCCTCCAGGAATCTGTCCAATCCCCTTTTGAAGGCATCCAAGCCAGATGCCATGACCACATCCTGTGGCAGGGAGTTCCATAGACTAACAACGCACTGGGTGAAAAAATATTTTCTTTTGTCTGTTCTTACTCTCCCAGCCCTCAATTTGAGTGTATGTCCCCTAGTTCTGGTATTTTGTGAGAGGGAGAAGAGATTCCCTCTACCCACTTTACTCATGCCCTTCATTATTTTGTACGTCTCAATCATATCCCCGCTCAGGCGCCTTTTTTCCAGACTAAAGATCCCAAAATGTTTTAGCCTTTCCTCATAAGAGAGGTGCCCCAGCCCAGTAATCATTTTAGTCGCTCTCTTCTGCACCTTTTCCAGTTCCACTATGTCTTTCTTGAGATGCGGTGACCAGAATTGTACACAATACTCCAGGTGGGGCCTTACTATTGTTTTGTTTAATGGCATTATAATGTTGGCTGTTTTATATTCAACGCCCTTTTTGATAATCCCTAGCATGGAATTGGCCTTCTTCACCGCTGCCACACATTGGGTGGACACCTTCATAGAGCTGTCTACCAACACACCAAGATCTCTTTCCTGATCTGTCACCGATAACTCAGAGCCCATGAGTTGATAAAGTTTTGATTTTTTGCCCCAATATGCATTACTTTACATTTGGCTACATTAAAACACATTTGCCATTTCGTAGCCTATTCCCCCAGTTTGGAGAGATCCTTCTGGAACTCTTCACAATCTTCTCTAGTTTTTACCACATGGAAAAGTTTTATGTCATCTGCAAACTTGGGCACCTCACTGCTTATCCCTGTCTCCAGGTCATTTATGAACAGATTGAAAAGCACCGGTCCCAGGACAGATCCCTGGGGCACACCGCTCTTCACCTCTCTCCATTGTGAAAATTTCCCATTGACACATACTCTTTGTTTCCTGGATCTCAACCAGTTCTCAATCCATAAGAGGACCTGCCCTCTTATCCCCTGACTGTGCAATTTTCTCAGCAGCCTCTGGTGAGGGATTGTGTCAAAAGCCTTTTGAAAATCCAGATAGACTATATCCACCGGTTCACCCAAATCTACATGCCTGTTGACCTTTTCAAAAAATTCTAAAAGGTTTGTCAGACAAGACTTACCCTTGCAGAAGCCATGCTGATTTTCTCTCAGCAAGGTTTGTTCTTCTATGTGTTTTAAGATTTTCTCTTGGATATCCTTTCCACCATCTTCCCTGGGACAGATGTAAGGCTAACTGGCCTGTACTTTCCCGGGTCCCCCCTCCTTCCTTTTTTAGAAATTGGTGTGACATCTGCCATCCTCCAGTCCCCCGGCACTGTGGCCGTTTTAAGAGACAAGTTGCATATTACTGTTAAGAGATCTGCAATTTCATTTCTCAGTTCCCTAATAACCCTTGGGTGGATGCCATCTGAGCCCGGTGACTTGTTAATCTTCAATTTATCAATTAGTCCTAAAACATCTTCTCTTTTAACCTGTATTTGATTTAATTCTTTAGTCAGGCAGCGGAATCTGCTCAAGGTCTTCTTTCGTGAAGACAGATGCAAAGAACTCATTCAATTTCTCTGCAATGTCCAAGTCCTCCTTAATCTCCCCTTTTCCTCCCCCTCACCATCCAGAGGGCCAACTGGTTCTCTGGCAGTTTTTTCTACTTCTAACATATTTAAAGAAGCTTTTATTATTACCCTTTATATTGCTAGCCATGCGTTCCTCAAAATCTTTCTTTGCCTCTCTTATCATCTTCTTACATTTCTTTTGCCAGAGTTTGTGTTCCTTTTTATTTTCCTCATTTGGGGAGGATTTCCATTTACAGAAAGTCCTCTCCTTGCGCGTTAGAGCCTCTCTAACTCCACTCGTTAACCATGCCGGTGTCCTCTTGGACTTAAATGAGCTCTTCTTTCTTTGTGGTATGCACTTGAGCTGGGCCTCTGTTACTGTTGTTTTAAACAGGTTCCATGCACTCTGAAGAGATTGGATTCTTCCAACCTTCCCCTTCAATTTCTTTCTAACTAGTTTCCTCATCTGAGGGAAGTTTGCCCTTCGAAAATCAAGGGTTTTTATGTCTGATTTGCTTGACACTCTTCCTCCAACATGCATGGCAAAGGAGATTGCAGCATGGTCACTGTTCCCCAGAGGCTCAGTGACATTCACATCCCTGACCCGGTCCTGAGTATCAGACAGTATTAGATCCAGAGTTGCCTGTTCTCGGGTGGGCTCCATGACAAGTTGCTCTAAGGCACAGTCATTCAGCAAGTCGAGAAACCCCGTTTCTCTTTCTTGCCCGGAGCTCGCATTGGCCCAGTCAATGTGGGGATAATTGAAGTCCCCCATGATTACTATCCTATCCTTCTGAGACACCTCCATGATTTGTCTCCTCATTTCAAGGTCCCCCTCAAGTTTTTGATCTCGTGGGCGATAGCATACCCCAACTATCACATCACTCCTTGGACCTGGTAGTTTAACCCGCAGTGATTCTATGGTGGAGTCAGACCCTCTGTCATTCTCCATTCTGCTGGATGTTACCCCTTCTTTAATGTAGATGGCCACTCCCCCTCCCACCCGCCCCTCTCTATCCCTTCTATAGAGTTTATAGCCTGGGATTGCTGTATCCCACTGGTTCTCTACATTCCACCAGGTTTCTGTTATGGCTATTATATCAATGTTATCCCTAGCTGCCAAATGTTCAAGTTCTCCCATTTTTGATCGGAGGCTTCAAGCATTGGCGTAGAAGCACCTGTACAGTGGGTTCTGCAACAACAGCTGCTGCTTTGTTCTCCCCCCCCCCCCCGGCTATTATTTTCAGTAGACAAACTATCGCATTCCATTATTCTCCCAGTACTAATACCTGCTATGTCATCTCTATGTGATTCTCTACCCTTTCCAACCTCATTCCCTGTGGATGAGGTGTTCCGAACCGGATGCCACTCAGCTCCTGTTGGCTTTCCCCCAGTTATCAGTTTAAAAGCTGCTCTGCAGCCTTTTTGAGGTTGAGTGCCAGCAATCTGGTCCCATCATGAGTCAAGTGCAACCCATCCCTCCTGAACAGGTTTGGCTTGTCCCAAAATGTTCTCCAGTTCCTGACAAATCTAAAGCCCTCCTCTCGACACCATCGCCTCATCCACGCATTGAGGCTTCTGAGCTTTGCCTGCCTGGCGGGTCCTGCATGAGTAACAGGTAGCACTTCTGAAAATGCTACCTTGGAAGTCCTGGACTTCAGTCTTCTTCCTAAAAACCTGAACATGGCTTCCAAGACTGACCGCTTAGCCTTCCCGACATCATTGGTACCAACATGTACCATGACCACTGGCTCCTTCCCGGTTCTCTCTAGCAAGCTATCTAGATTTCTCGTGATGTCTGAAAACTTTGCACCTGGCAGGCTCGTGACCATACGGTTATCATGATAATCACAAATCCATCCCTCTGTATTTCTAATTATAGAATCCCCTAGCAGGAGGAGCTTCTCTCCTGCAGTCTGTTCTTCTTCATGTACCTGATCCTGTATCTCATCAATTGTGATGAGGGAGAGATCCTCAGGTGGAACCAGTTGTTCCTCGGTGTATGCCTCATGAGGTGTGATGAGGGAAAGAGCCTCAAATTGATTGTGCAATATGAGACTCTTTGAGCGATCCCTTGGCCTTCTACTCCTTTGAGTCACATTCCTCCACACATCTACCTCCTGGGTTGGGGAAGTGATTACATTCTCAGAAGTGTTCCCAGTCTCTTCTTGGACCTGGATAGTCTGTTCTGCTATGTCCAAGAACTGCTCAAGCTCCTTAATATGTTGCTGGTTCGATATGCGGGCCTCTAGCTCCTGGACCTTCTCTTCTAATAGTGTAACCAGCTTGCACTTGCAGCAAGTGTAGTTCTCTGTGCGTTTTGCCAAGATGACAAACATGGCACAAGTGTTACAGGTAACTACAGCTGCTCCCTCAGACTAATTATCATTGTTCTGTTCATATAGGTGGCCTCTTACCAAGCAAGTTGGCAAGTCTTGCGGTCCAGGTCCCAAGTCCAAGCCTTTGATACCAAGTTCCAAGACAGTTCTTATCAAAAACAAGCATTTCTCCCATGGGGGGCAGGGAGGGACGTGTGGGTTTCACGTCCTGAGTCACTGAAACTAAAAAGGCCAATTGAGTTGAGTCCATGTCATGTAACTGATGTGACTTGAGCCCCACTTGACTTAACCCATCCCTGCCTCTTGCCTTCTGCTTTATTATGATGATGTGCCATGGTTGTACATGGTGAAAAATATAGGGAAATGTGTTCTAGTTCCTTCTGGTCATGAATCATGAATGATATTGGACAAGGTGTGATCAAATAGGGTACTTTTTTGGAATTTGGACTCTTCCATTTTAGATGGGAATGTGGAAGTAAGCTGTTTCCCAACAAGGCCAATAATGCTCCGGACCAACCCTGATCTATGCCAGTCCACAGGTACTCAATTTACCAACCTTGGAAATTTATTTATAATTTATTTATTTTTATTTTAGCATATTTTCACCCCACCTTTCCACTTGGAAAAAACGACCCCAGGCGGCTTACAGAATGAGGGACAAGATACAGTCCAGTACAATTAAGACATGTTCAAGTATTGAGAACAAGGAATTGAGGGACATCTTACAACCATTAATAGACAACATTACATTAAAGCTACAAGAGAATGCAAGCAGTTAAAGGGGAGTAAAATTCCATGTAAAGTTATGGGTGATAAAGCTGAAAGGGTGAGTGAATCTCAAGGTGGCTACTGGGGAATTTAAACCAGGTTTAGCTACAGTACTGCAGTTTTAAACCCACTGGGCCATCCATTTGGAACTTGTCAGGCAACCTCCCTGGTCCATTTCTTGAGATTTTCATGTTCATTTGAGGGAGAAAACATCCCCGGCTTCCGCTGTTTACAGGGATTTATTTTCCCAGTTATATGAAGGCAGGCATTCATCTTGGTGAAAAACAGTTGCCTTTTCTAGTTGAAGTCTGAAAACTTCGAACTATATATATATACTTAAAAAGCCAGTCGTACTTAAAGAGGGAACAGAATTAGGAGTAAAGAAAGAAAGAGTCTCTTCCATTTTAGAGGGGAAAGTGGAATTAAAGAATTACCACTGAGGCCCAGAGGAGTCAGGTTCAGAGGCCCCGAAGGTTTTTTTAAAAAATGCTTGTCCTCTAGGACCGGTGATGTCTGAAAGGCTCTTTAAGTTATTATTTATTACTTCATTCTGTGCTTTATGTTTGCAGTCCTGGCAGTAAATAAACACACTCAGAAAGAAAACTCTTCTTAATGTAGAGTAGATGAGATTGAATGTGACTGTTCGGGACCTGCATGAAAGGCTCTGGACCATTAAATGAATGTGCACAGCTACTTCTCAATGGTATCATTGGGTAATCAGTTCTTGAGGGGGTAGGGAGACAGTGACAACTAAAATTTTGTAATATATGCCTCTTCTAACCAGGTCCACCCATGGACATGCATTCAAACATTTCCCCACCTCATTTTTTTCATGGTGGTTTCTCTAAGACAATGAATGAAACGGACAATCAAGCAGGACACCGGCATTCATATTTGATCTGTGTACTTCGAAGGGACCCCAAGAGTCTTCTAAAGCAACCTGTTTCTGATGGAATAATCCCACAGTAAAAGCATATCTGACATTCAAATAAATAAATAAATAAATAAATAAATAAATAAATAAATAAATAAATAAATTCATCTAGCCTTTGCTTATCAATAGAGATGGGCATAACAAAGTACTCCCCCCCCCAACCCAAAATAAAGAGGCGAGACAACAGGGTTTGGGTTAAAATAAAGGCCACAACTTTATTAACTTATTTATTAAATCTCATCACTATATAAGGGAGCCTACGTAATGGAATAGGTTGGGAGCGGTAACTCAGTAAGCTCCCTAAGTGATTTCAGTGAGATCCCCATTAAAATCATGAATTCCTCAGGGCTGCCCTCTGCCTCTTATTAATCCTAATGTATATCCTTCCCTTACTATGATCAATTCAAATCCTATTTAAGGCAAGAAGACTACCCCTCGGATGCCAGTCTGGGATCTCTGCTGACTCTATCAATCTATGCACTACCTGCTGTTGCAACCTAACACGACATGACGAACCTAACAACCTTCATCATGGTTGATAATGGGATGGGTGAAAACATACCGTCATCCAAAGTCAATCTGGGTGACAGCCAAAAATTCCCATCCGGTCCCAAAGTGACCAGCTAATCTCGCCATCAACCAAAGGGAGGGAGGGAGGGGTTCCCATGGTTCCTGGAAAAGTGAAACTGAGACGGGATCAGGCAGCCCTTTATATAGAGTGCCATCCCATCCAAAATGGATGCAGGCACCGCCATTTCGTGCCTCCTTGAGCTGTGGGGGCAAAGAACCCCCACCCCAGACTGCTCTGGATTTGAAGGTACCATTGACCCAAACATTTAATGCAGTACCACAGGCATCACACTTAACCTCCCCACTTAGACGTTCTCCACAGCCAGGAGGCCCACTCACTGTCAATGGCACACTGCTGGGATCCTTCTTCACCAATGGTGAACCAGGCCAGATAGGACCTTGGTTGCCCGGCATGGGGGACTAAGGCAGCTGGCCAATTCGAAGAGGAGACAGTACAGGGAGAATCTCATGTGGTACCATGCTAGAGATTTAGCATGAAGTGCTTCATTGTGCTTGATGCCTAGCTCTACTCGAAAGAGTTCAGCCAAACAACTATTGCTATCAATTAAGTACTTCCTGATGTTTAGCTGGGATTTGCTTTCTTGTAGCTGGCACCCATCTATTTTTAGAGGAGTACAAATGATGCCATTATTTATCGGGCAGTTCTTCATCTGTGAAGATGTCTATTACATTACTTCTTAATCTTTACCTCTCTGGGTGAAACGTACCCAGTTGTCTCAAATATTTCTCATGGGTCCTGTTTTCCAGCTGGTTAAACATTTTGCTTGCCTTCCTCTGGACGTATTCCAATTGGTGACCAAAACTGGACACATGGAGTTCCAACCAAGGAAACGTCAACTAGTACCATATTTCTCACCTGAAGAATTTACTGGGTCTGTCCTACAGGATCTCATCCTGCAAAACATCTCCATTAGCACAGCACAACAAAGGGACATAACTCTATGACGCAGTTCTTGCCTTGCACAGGTAAAGCCTTCTTTTAACCTCAGGTGTCCATTACATGACACTACTGAGTGTAGTGTAATGGATGCAGTGATGAATTAGGATGCAAGATACCTTGCTTTGAATTCCCACACAGCCATGAAAACTCACTCAGCAAGTCACATTGGTAATAACAGTCTTTAAATTTAGTTGTGAGTTTTTCAGGCTCTTTGGCTGTGTTCTGGATATTTTCTTCCTGACGTTTCCCTCTGATCAATGAATAACAGCATTGGAAGAGCCATGTAATGGAGTTCGAAGAAACCTGCTCAGTGCAGGAATCCAAATCAAAGAAGATCTGACAGATGTTTGTCCAATTTTCCCTTGAATGCCTCCAGCGTTGAAGTGCTCACTGTTTCCCAAGAGAATGAGCTCCACTGTTGTACTGTTCTAACAATTTAGTTTTTTTTCCCTCCTGATATTCACCAAAGCATCAGGAACTTGCAACTGGACTAATACCCTGGTCCAAGGAGTTTTTTACTCCCCACCTATTGATCCTCCAAACTAGAGATGGGCACGACTTAGCGGTATTCCCGTTTCCGTTTCCGTTACTCGTTTCCGTTATTCTACGGAAACGGTAACGGGAATTACTCCGCCAGACTTCGAGCTCAAACCAACGAACGAACAATTTTGGTCTGATTTGTTGTGCTCGTTCCTTGCATCGCGCGATCGCGCGATGCCACGCGGCACAGAAAAAAAGTTTTTAAAAGTTAAAAAAACCCGGTTCCCGGCCAAAAAGCAGGCAGAAAAATGCCTGCCGTGCCTCAGGGCACCTACCAGAGGGGTTGTTTCTGGAGGTCCCCGGCCTCCCCCCCCATCCCCCGTCCTAGTGGGCTGCTCTGTGGGACTCGCCGCAGGCTCGCAGCCAGCAAAAAGCCCAGTCTTGCCGCCGGCCGCCGCAATTAAAGCGCAAGCAAGCGGCACGGACGGCACAGGAAAAAACTTTTAAACTCTCCCCCCACCCATTCCCGGGCCAAAAAAGCAGGCGGAAAAATGCCTGCTTGACTAAGAGTACAGGGCACCTACCGGAGGGGTGGTTTCTGGAGGGGGGGTCCCGCCTCCCCCCCGTCCTGGGCAGCCGGACTCGAGTCGCCATTTCGCCATGCCATGCGGTGCGGGCGGGGGATCCAAAATGGGGCGGCGAACGCAATATTGTTTTTGAAATCGTGGTCCAAAAACACACAAGCACAACAGAAACACGCGAAAATTTATAAACTGCCAGATTTTTCACAGAAGCAGTGGGTTTTTTCTTGCAACAAAATGTCTCTCCTCTCCTCCTCTGTGCAATGATGGGCTGGCCGAGTGGCCAGCCATGTGGGAGTGGACGACCATGCAAATTTTTGGAGCCATCCCACCAATCGCATGGCCACTTGGCCATGGAGACTTCTGGGATGTGCCAAAAAGCCCCCTAAAACCTGCCCTAGCCCCCTAACCCTTACCCTAATCCTTGACTCCGTACCCATACGTCACAGACTGTCTTCTTAGTGGGTCAGAGAGGCACCCAGAGGTGCAACCCACTAGCCCACCGTAACCTTACCCGTCACTATTAGAGATGGGCACGACTTGAAAAATTTTTTTTTCGAGTTGTCGTTAGTCGGGCCAGTCCCATTTCGGGTCGTTTCCGGTTTTCGTGAAAATTTGCAAAAATTAGTCGGTTCGTTTTTTTTGTTTTTTTGTTGTCGTTAGTACTGGTTTTGGGGGGGGGAGCGGGCTCCTGGAGGCACCTCTGTGGGGTGGGTGCCTCCTCTGGCCCGCTATAAAGGGAAAGTGGGCTCCTGGAGGCACCCGTGGGTGCCTCCTATCCTCACCCACTAGGAAGGGGAAGCAGGCTCCAAGAGACCCCTCTACATGGGGGTCTCCCCTCCTCACCTGCTGCTGCTGCAAAATGGTATGCAATAGCCATATGGATATGCATACTAGTTGCAGGCTATGAGACCAGTGAGAGTGATAGCGTCATGCCTTCCCTGCACAAGGCTCCCGCACCACCATGTCTCACACAGAAGGGAATTGTACTTGCTGCGTGTAGTGCAATGCAAGCAAGTAGATCTGGCTTTAAGGTGGCTTAGTGCAAGAGCTAGGGTTAGGCTAGTGACGGGTAAGGTTACGGTGGGCTAGTGGGTTGCACCTCTGGGTGCCTCTCTGACCCACTAAGAAGACAGTCTGTGACGTATGGGTACGGAGTCAAGGGTTAGGGTTAGGGCTAGGGCAGGTTTTAGGGGGCTTTTTGGCACATCCCAGAAGTCTCCATGGCCAAGTGGCCATGCGACTGGTGGGATGGCTCCAAAAATTTGCATGGTTGTCCACTCCCACATGGCTGGCCACTTGGCCAGCCCATCATTGCGCAGGTGTAAATAAAATAAAATAAAATAAAATCAATGGAGGACAGAGGAGGAGAGGAGAGACATTTTATTGCAAGAAAAAACCCACTGCTACTGTGAAAAATCTGGCAGTTTATAAATTTTCGCGTGTTTCTGTTGTGCTTGTGTGTTTTTGGACCACGATTTCAAAAACAATATTGCGTTTGCCGCCCCATTTTGGATCCCCCGCCCGCACCGCATGGCATGGCGATGGCGACTCGCGAGTCCGGCTGCCCAGAACGGGGGGGAGGCGGGACCCCCCCCTCCAGAAACCACCCCTCCGGTAGGTGCCCTGCGCCCTTAGTCAAGCAGGCATTTTTTCGCCTGCTTTTTTGGCCCGGGAATGGGTGGGGGGAGAGTTTAAAAGTTTTTTCCTGTGCCGTCCGTGCCGCTTGCTTGCGCTTTAATTGCGGGCGGCCGGCGGTGAGACTGGGCTTTTTGCTGGCTGCGAGCCTGCGGCGAGTCCCACCAGAGCAGCCCAGGATGGGGGATGAGGGGGGAGGTCGGGGACCTCCAGAAACAACCCCTCTGGTAGGTGCCCTGAGGCACGGCAGGCATTTTTCCGCCTGCTTTTTTGGCCCGGGAATGGGTGGGGGGATAGTTTAAAAGTTTTTTCCTGTGCCGTCCATGCCGCTTGCTTGCGCTTTAATTGCGGGCAGCCGGCGGCGAGACTGGGCATTTTGGTGGCTGCGAGCCTGCGGCGAGTCCCACCAGAGCAGCCGAGGACAGGGGATGAAGGGGGAGGCCGGGGACCTCCAGAAACAACCCCTCTGGTAGGTGCCCTGAGGCACGGCAGGCATTTTCCCGCCTGCTTTTTGGCCGGGAACCGGGTTTTTTTAACTTTTAAAAACTTTTTTTCTGTGCCGCGTGTGGCATCGCGCGATCTGCAAGGAACGAGCACGACAAATCAGACCAAAATTGTTCGTTCGTCGGTTCGAGCTCGAAGTCTGGGGGAGTAATTCCCGTTACCGTTTCCGTAGAGTAACGGAACCGAGTAACGGAAACGGAAACGGAAATACCGCTAAGTCGTGCCCATCTCTAGTCACTAGCCTAACCCTAGCCCTTGCACTAAGCCACCTTAAAGCCAGATTTACTTGCTTGCATTGCACTACACGCAGCAAGTACAATTCCCTTCTGTGTGAGACATGGTGGTGCGGGAGCCTTGTGCAGGGAAGGCATGACGCTATCACTCTCACTGGTCTCATAGCCTGCAACTAGTATGCATATCCATATGGCTATTGCATACCATTTTGCAGCAGCAGCATGTGAGGAGGGGAGACCCCCATGTAGAGGGGTCTCTTGGAGCCTGCTTCCCCTTCCTAGTGGGTGAGGATAGGAGGCACCCACGGGTGCCTCCAGGAGCCCACTTTCCCTTTATAGCGGGCCAGAGGAGGCACCCACCCCACAGAGGTGCCTCCAGGAGCCCGCTCCCCCCCCCAAAACCAGTACTAACGACAACAAAAAAACGAAAAAACAAACCGACTAATTTTTGCGAATTTTCGCGAAAACCGGAAACAAGCCGAAACGGGACCAGCCCGACTAATGACAACTCGAAAAAAATTTTTTTCAAGTCGTGCCCATCTCTACTCCAAACCACCTGTTTTTTTTACCTCACCAGTGTGGTCATACAACAACGTATCTTCTCAAAGGTCCACCAGGGAATCCAATGCATGGTATTTTTCTGGACTTGGGGAAAGATGGAATGGTCCACTATCAGGCGTCATTGCACCACTCCCTGTGACCTCACATTCTCATTCACGCTGAAAGCCCTTTTGGGGACAATATTTACCTTTTTATTACGTATGGCATAGCAGAATATGTAGGACTTCACAATATAAAATATGTATGAAATGCCAAACATTAAAAGAAGAAATTATACAATTTTTAAAGCATTACAAGCAGCAAATAATTGGTGAGATACATCATGTATGAGCAGTTACTAGACTGACTAAATCTAAGGCTGGATATCTAAATCTTTTAACCATTGGACAGCAGTACCCTCAAAATGATGCAGTTTTTGCTGGGAGTCTTCTTAGGGGGCATTCCATCACAATACAATGTAAAGTTTGAGGAATATACACACAATCACAATTAGGATTATCAAACAGCCCCCATTTTGGGACAATGTAATGGCACATAGAATGGTTCCCCCACCCTTTCACGGTTCATATACTGCGGTCCCACTATATCGTGGGACCACAGTATATGAAAAAAGGGCCCCTGAGTTAAGGGGGGAAAGGCCTGTTTCAGGCACCCCATAGTTACCCCCAACCTGGCGCTATCCCAAATGGGCCTGCGAGCGCCTTCCCAGGCCTTCTGGAGGTCCCAAAAGAGCCTCCCTGCGAACCAGAAGTGACTTCCGGTAAACCAGAAGTGACTTCTGGATCGCCGGAAATCATTTCTGAGGCTGCCAGTAAGTACAAGAGCCCCCAGCTAGGTGCCTCAGGGCTGACCTGACCTGCATCCACATATCACAGATTTTCAATTATCACAGGTCGGGTTGGGACCCTAACCCCCGCAATAGGTGGCGGACCACCTTGGTTGGGCTGGAAAAGACACACTTTCTGATACTCTACAGAGGTGCTGCTCTCGGAGCATTTCAAGAGAGATCAGGCCATGGTCTGACTCAATATAAGGCATCTTCCTGTATCTCAGAGCATTACCCAAAGCTGCAATATTATTCATGAAGCAGCAACTGCACTTGCTGAGGCAGAAAAGAAGAGCCTTGTCATTTTCTATTCTATAACTTTGGTATCTCTTACTTATTTATCCATTTGTAAAAGGGAATAAGAATTTGTACCCTGCCATTTTTTCTGCCCAAGATTTCTGGTTGCTAAGCAGTCCCTTGGTTGCTAAGTAGGGCAGGAGCACTTAATTTGCTACATTCTTTCCCCCCCTTTTTCCCTCTCACACCAGATTTTTAGAAATTGCAGATCTTGTTTAATCAATGTGTAAATTCATGCTTTTGATGTATTTTTCCTAAGAGCAATATTTTGATCATTCTTAATGATACTTAATGAAGTCACCGCATGATTTCTGATTGTACCTAATTAAAGCGTGTGACTTGCATTTTAATGTTATCATCATACATTTTGAGGTCTATCTGAAGGGCCCAATGAAATTAGGAAATGGATGAAATGGATGGGTTTCTTGCCACAGCGGCTAGAAATACAAATTTTAAATTAAATCCAGGTCAAAAGGTGGGCTTGAACTGAAAACTCACACATACATACTTAAAATCAGATGCTCTGGAAATTTTACTCTAAAAGAAAAGGAGAGAGGACATGCAGAAAAAAACTCAACACAGCTACTGCTGACTTCTGCCTAGGGTGAACTGGTAGCTCATGAACTGGTGGTTGAGTCTCCTTGTTTGGAGGTTTTTAAGCAGAGGCTGGGTGCACATGTGTTGGGAGTCCTATGATGGGGGTTCCTGCATGGCAGGGGGTTGGACTCGATGGCCCTTGAGGTCTCTTCCAACTCTATGATTCTATGATTCTATCCTATCTTATACTACCATAACTAGAGGTGGGCACAAACCACAAAACTCATGGTTTGGGTTTGTCTGGTTTGGGCCCACACTTGGTTCGGTTCAAGTTTGGGTTGGCGCTGGTTCTTTACACACACACACACACACACACACACTGGGGTTCTTTATTTATTTTGTTGCATAACTAAGCAAATAACCAATAACAAAACACACTAAAAGTTCCTTTCGTGCCCATCTCTAATCATAACAACTGCTAGATCAGCATTTTATAGCCCCAGAAACCATAACAGTACGCTGTGGATTGAGTCCAAATTTGAGGTTTCCACCAGCATTGTTACTGAGGGTATCTCCATTCCCTTTCAAATAGGAAGCCAGTACATTCACATTTTCTGAGAAATGTCATCCAACTGACAAAGCTAGTTGGATGTGGAGCAAAATGTTTCAGTCCCACTAGAAAAGAAGTCCAGTGGCCATTACTAAACTCCTAGGTGATCTTATGTGGATGACTGAGAATCAACTCAGCCAGCAGTCGTCACCTGGACCAATAAAGGCATAAACTATGTGAAGCTGGCAAGGCCTCACATGCCTCCATAATCTTTGTTTGTGGGGGTCCTTCCAAACAATAAGGAATAGACACCAAGAAAAATGGTAGCAGGCATTTTAAGCTAAGAGGCATCTTTGAGGCTCTTTAGTCTGGGGAAAAAAGGAGCCTGAGGGGGGATATGGTTGAGATGTACAAAATAATGCAGGGCATGAGTAAAGTGGATAGAGGGGCACTCTTCTCCCTCTCACAAAATACCAGGACTAGGAGACATCCACTCAAAGTGAGGGCTGGGAAAGTGAGAACTGTAGAACTCCCTGCCACAAGATGTGGTGATGGCATCTAGCCTGGTTGCCTTCAAAAGGGGATTAGACAGACTTAAAACTGGGGTACTTCAAGGACAAGATGCAGGGGAGCAGTATGAAGAGACAGATATCTAAGCTTGTGTGTTTCCAGAAGCATTTGGTGGGGCCACTGTGAGATACAGGAAGCTGGACTAGATGGGCCATTGGCCTGATCCAGCATGGCTCTTCTTATGTTCTTATGTTCTTATTATCATGGGCAAACAGTATAGCAGACAGTGCCTGAAGCCAGTATTAGGTGGGGTTAGGCCCAAGTGCTAGATTGCTCAGTGCTTTATGTTTCTGGCAGTGAAGTCATAGGTTGGGAATTCAATTCCCCACTCTGGTCTTTGACAGGGACTGGATTTAATGAGCTATAGGGTCCCTTCTAGCACTACAGTTCTAAGAAATATTGGTTCCCTCTCCTCCCTCCTCCCTGGATTGAGCAACAGCATTTTAACACTATTGTACTAGAACTGATTTACTAAAATTAAGAATAGTCTCCCCTTGGCTCATCAGGCTGATTGTGTCAACATAATCATCTCTCTGTGTTCTCTTGCCATTTTGCCCACCATGAAGTGATGCATTCTGCTCCTGGTGATGTATTTCATTGGGAGAAAGTGTCCAACACTTTTTCAGAATGATTCTAGGAGGGATCTTTATGGATTGTTCAGGCATCCTGAAAGACAAATCAGTAGGGTATACAGTGGCATATCCATCCATACCAAGGTAGTCTTGATTGTTGCAAAGGATGCAAAACTGGACAGTGAAGAATGTTGACAGGGGAAAGAATAATTCTTTCAAAATGGATTGTTCATAGACAGCTTTGCAGTCCCAAAAGGATCTTTATGTCAATAAAGACAAATAAGTGGATTTTAGTTTAAATGCAAGCGTAAACACTTAACAGAAGCTAAAGTGACTAAACTGAGGCCATTGTCCCACCACGGTGAATAACGACGCGAGACAACTTTGTTGGGTATAGGACCGGGCCACACTTTATTAACACAAACCAAATATGACCATCATTCAACTGTAACTTTAAGAGGGGCCAGCTTCCACGCAGGTCAATGTCGGGTACCAGGGGCTCTCCCGGGACCCCACCGACTAGGGAGCCATTGGGCAAATCAGTCCTGTTAAAGCCTGAGATGTCCTCAGGCCTCCAAGGCTGGCCAATTCCCTCCCCCTCACCCAGGTCCCGAGCCACATTCATCGTGGCTTGTGGCCCTGGCAAGGCCTCTGCTGGCATCCTTCCCCTGCACTGTAATCTCTGGATCCTCAGTGCTAGGGGTCGGATGATACCAGAGGGGATATTAGAATTGTCATCACTGTCTCCCTTCTCTCTTGTTAACCGCCAGTGTGACCAACACTCAAAGGAGGAAACAGTATTAGGGAACCACCCCCGCGTGCCAGCGTGGGATAGGCGAAAAATCCCCGCCCCTCCTTGCCAATCTGGGGGTGGGTCAAAAATTCTTATCCGGCCCACTAGGTGACCAGTCAGACTCACGCTAGCACTGTATAACACAGTGGGTGGGTGGGGGATGCGCAGAGAGGAAAGAGGCCTGGACCCGGGTGGGGTCCGCCTAGATAGGCTTGTCCCGCCTCCATCTGGGTGCCAGGCCATGTAGCATTCCCCCATCTTGCGTTAAGGGTTAAAGCTATGGTTTTTCCAGTAGTGATGTATGGAAGTGAGAGCTGGACTATAAAGAAGGCTGATCGCCGCAGAATTGATGCTTTTGAGCTGTGGTGCTGGAGGAGAGTCTTGAGAGTCCCCTGGACTGCAAGGAGATCAAACCTATCCATTCTGAAAGAAATCAACCCCGAATGCTCACTGGAAGGACAGATTTTGAAGCTGAGGCTCCAGTACTTTGGCCACCTCATGAGAAGAGAGGACTCCCTGGAAAAGGCCCTGATGCTGGGAAAAATCGAAGGCAAAAGGAAAAGAGGACGACAGAGAATGAGATGGTTGGACGGTGTCATCGATGCAACCAAAATGAATTTGACAAAACTCCGGGAGGCAGTGGAGGATAGGAAGGCCTGGCGAGCTCTGGTCCATGGGGTCACGAAGAGTCGGACACGACTGAACGACTGAACAACAACAACAACATCTTGCGTTAATCATGCGGGGGAGTGGCAAATTAGCTCCAGGGGCGCATGTGCCACCCCGGAGCGACCATTATAATTTGGACATATCATGAGAAGGAAAGACTTGTTGGAAAAGACAATAAGGTGAGTAAAGTAGATGGAGGCAGGAAAAACAAAAGCAAATGTGGGGTGGATTGGCTCAGTATAGGTAGCCGCAGCCTTAAATTTGAGCAGAGTGGTTGTGTTTTCTGAGCAATTTAAAGATGTGGAGGGAGTGGATAGGACCCACTTAAAGCTGAGTTCTGAGCTGTCCACGACAGATTAGGGAATAGACCTTGGTGAGCTGGTGTACAGCTCGATGAAAGTGTCAAACCAGTGTGTGGTGGCAGTGAAGAAGGCCAATTCTATGCTAGGGATCATTGAAAAGTGGGTTGAAAATGAAACAAGCAACATTATAATGCCATTGTACAAAACAATGGTAAAGCTGCACTGGGGATATTGTGCACAGTTTTAGTCACCACATCTTTAAAAATAAACAACGTAGTGGAACTGGGAAAGAAGAAAACAGTGACTAAACTGATTACTGGGCTGGAACATCATCCTTATGAAGAAAGGTGACAGTGTTTGGGGCTTTATAATCTAGAAAAAAGGTGCCAGGGGAAGGACATGATTTTGAGACATGCAAAATTATGCAGGGCATGGGTAAAGTAAATAGAGGTGTAGTAAAATCTATAAGAATGTTATCGAATCAAAATCATATTTTTTATTTTATTTTATATTTTGCTCGTAGAGAAACAATATGTATAAACTGCAAGTTAGTTACACCTGAGTTCCCCCATGGGAGGCAGAAAGATTCAGTGGGATATGACCTGTCCTGAGGGCGTAACAGAAGAGACAAACTGAGGAGAACAGAACAGATAGAACCTGGAGGACACCTGGAGAAACTGTGATATGCCTACACAAAGGAGGGGACGTTCGAACCAACATTAACCTCAGACAACAATAGCATAATGGCTCTTATATTTACCCTTTGATCATATTACTAAAAATACTAGGTTAGTTATTAGAGATGGACACGACTTGAAAAAAATTTTTTTCGAGTTGTCGTTAGTCGGGCCGTTTCTGTTTCGGGTCATTTCCGTTTTTCGTGAAAATTTGCAAAAATTAGTCGGTTCGTTTTCTCATTTTTTCATTTTCGTTAGTACTGGTTTTTTGGGGGGTAGCGGGCTCCTGGAGGCACCTGTGGGTGCCTCCTATCCTCACCCACTAGGAAAGGGAAGCAGGCTCCAAGAGACCCCTCAACATGGGGGTCTCTCCTCCTCACCTGCTGCTGCAAAATGGCATGCATAGCCATATGGATATGCATACCAGTTGCAGACAGTGAGACCAGTGAGTGAACCCAGAGCCATAGGGTGATGCCTAAGGCTCTCGCACCGCCATGTCTCACAAAGAAGGGAATCGTACTTGCGTGTAGTGCAATGCAAGTAGATCTGGCTTAGGGTTAAGGTGGGTTAGTGCAAGGGCTAGGGTTAGGCTAGTGACGGGTAAGGTTACGGTGGGCTAGTGGGTTGCACCTCTGGGTGCCTCTCTGACCCACTAAGAAGACAGTCTGTGACGTATGGGTAAGGAGTCAAGGATTAGGGTTAGGGTTAGGGGGCTAGGGCAGGTTTTAGGGGGCTTTTTGGCACATCCCAGAAGTCTCCATGGCCAAGTGGCCATGCGATTGGTGGGATGGCTCCAAAAATTTGCATGGTCGTCCACTCCCACATGGCTGGCCACTCGGCCAGCCCATCATTGCGCAGGTGTAAAATAAAATAAAATAAAATAAAATCAATGGAGGACAGAGGAGGAGAGGAGAGACATTTTGTTGCAAGAAAAAACCCACTGCTACTGTGAAAAATCTGGCAGTTTATAAATTTTTGCGTGTTTTGTGTTGTGCTTGTGTGTTTTTGGACCACGATTTCAAAAACAATATTGCATTCGCCGCCCCATTTTGGATCCCCCACCCGCACCGCATGGCATGGTGAGTCCGGCTGCCCAGGACAGGGGGGGAGGCGGGACGCCCCCTCCAGAAACCACCCCTCCGGTAGGTGCCCTGCGCCCTTAGTCAAGCAGGCATTTTTCCGCCTGCTTTTTTGGCCCGGGAATGGGTGGGGGGAGAGTTTAAAAGTTTTTTCCTGTGCCGTCCGTGCTGCTTGCTTGCGCTTTAATTGCGGCGGCCGGCGGCCGGCGAGACTGGGCTTTTTGCTGGCTGCGAGCCTGCGGCGAGTCCCACCAGAGCAGCCCAGGACGGGGGATGGGGGGGAGGACGGGGACCTCCAGAAACAACCCCTCTGGTAGGTGCCCTGAGGCACGGCAGGCATTTTTCTGCCTGCTTTTTGGCCGGGAACCAGGTTTTTTTAACTTTTAAAAACTTTTTTTCTGTGCCGCGTGGCATCGTGCGATGCAAGGAACGAGCACGACAAATCAGACCAAAATTGTTTGTTCGTCGGTTTGAGCTCGAAGTCTGGCGGATTAATTCCCGTTACCGTTTCCGTAGAGTAACGAAACCGAGTAACGGAAACGGAAACGGGAATACCGCTAAGTCGTGCCCATCTCTATTAGTTATTATTAGAAAATACTTAGAAGATACCTGTTAGTAGGCAGAACATAAAACATATTGGTTTGGATAAATATTAACAAAGTATATACAGTGGACCCTTGTATAACAAACAGCTTGTATAACAAAAAATCTGTACAACATAAAAAATTCTGGAGATAGGGGAAATTTGCTTAACATAATCGGCTATGGCGAGAATCCGTACAACATAAAAATGGGATCACTCAGTTTTCAATGCATTCCTATGGGAATTTGTAGAAAGGAAAATTTGCTTAACATAATTTCATTTGGAACCAATTAATTCCTTTATACAAGGTACCACTGTAAAAGAAATCCTATATAAGAATGATTTAATGTGACCTCCGATGAGACATAGTCTTTGGATATTAATCCCCTATGTTCTCCTTATCTTGCAAGATGAATAAATATTTCCGGACTTAGGTTATTGTGGTGTGCTTGGTGCTTTTCCCTCTCTCCTTACAGGTAGAAACCGGACCTGCCAGGAGATAACCGAACAGCATTTTTGCAACAGAGAGACACTCTTTCCCCTCTCATGCAATACCAGAACCAGGGGTCATATGCTCAAACTGAGGCTTGGGAGAGTGAGAAAAAACAAACAAGAATATTTCTTTTCCCAGAATATGGTTAGTCTGTGGAACTCTGCAGCCATTGAGTGGCCAGCTGCCGAAGGAGGCTGAGAAGGGCAGACTGAGCTCCTGCCTAGATTTGAGCATTGACAGAGAAGGAGCACCCCAGCAAACCATGGAGGCTGGTGAGCGGGGGCGGCCAGACATCGGATGGAGGGAAGGGAATGTGCAGCACCTACGGTTCTGTGCCAATGGATTTGTATGAAGTGGCAAAAATCTATTTGTGCCCATCTCTAGTTTTCTACTTTCAGTGGTTCAACTGGTGCGGTTCTAGAAATACCAGATTGAAACATCCCTAGCAGTGGATGGGGGCAAATGCTAGAAAAAGTACAGCAGTATCAGTGGCTGATTTATGAAAAAGGTATTAAAAAGTGTTCTGCATATATATCGTCCCCATACCACTTCAAGTAGTCTCTGAGTGCTTTACAGTTTTTTAATAACAGTATGTAGGCTACACATTGCCCCACCCCCACCCCAAGCAAGCTGGGTACTCATTTTACTGACCTAGGAAGGATGGAAGGCTGAGTGAACCATGGGCCTGCTACCTGGGATCGAACCCCGAGTCATGAGCACAGTTTTACCTGCAGTACAGGCATTTAACCTCTGCGCCACGAGGCTCCTGTTATCTTGGGACTTCCCACTTGTTACTAATACTCGGCATACGTGCCTAGAGCACTGTGGGTCGGCGCTACATGGGAAGGAGAAACCCACACATGGTCTCCTGTCTTTGAAGAAAATACAGGCTCTGATAGCAGATTTTGAATTTTCTGATGTTTCTTGCGGCTTTGACATAACTGTCAAATGCCTCCTCTATCCTCCCCACCCCCTTCTCCAATACTCTCCAGAGCAACTAATGACAATCATTGTAGCAGGCAGAGGACACAGCAGGAGTCTGCAAAAATAAATCTATTACTCAAGACAAAAAAAAAACAACGCACAGCTAAGCTGTCGGATTCGTTAATGTCTCAATCGCCTGTATCCCCTACAGAATTCTGAATTTCATTTAGGAAAAACAAAAGGCTGGGGAGGGAAAAAACAGAGGGTAGAGAAGGGGGAGACTGTGGTGTCAAAAAACGATTTTGCCTCTTAAGGCCTGGCTCTCCATTTCTTATTTGGACAGTTGGGTGATCCTCAAAAATAGGAGATGTCTCTGTTCTTGGAATTACAACTCTCTGCAACCATGTTGGCTGTGGCATTCTGGGAGCCGTAGTACCAAACAGGCCAAATGTTTCAGGTGACTTGGTGCAATCTCTTTATTTTTATTTTTTGAAAAGAGGAGTGGTAGTTGTGCTTGGACATGTGACATTTGGATATGATTTTGTGTTCTGTATTAGGCTTTTAGACGAACAAAGGAATTGCCATCCACAAAAGAACATCAGAACACCAGAAAAGCCATCTGGATCAGGCCAAGGACCTATCTAGTCCAGTTTCCTGGATCTTCCAGTGGGAACTCACAAGACTAGCTATCTGTCTCCTGATACCACTAAGGAAGCAACCTATAATACAGATTCAGGGAACTGAGATGTTCATATACTGTTTATATAAATGATATATAATGTTTATATAGCAAGGATGGCAAAATGAAACTGGACCTCATAGGACACAGAGTCATACATCAAAACATAACACCTTGTTAGGACTGATCATCTTGTATATGCCTTGCCACTTTTCCAATATCTTACTTCCGAACATCTGACATGAACAACTTGGCCCCTTCTTGGGTGACTTTTGGTCAATCAGCTAGATACTAGAGATGGGCACGAAACAGAAAAATGGTGTTTCGGATTTTCTTTTGTCATTGAGAGGTCTGTTTCGGTTCGTTTCCGTTTGTCGTGAATTTTTTGAAATTTTTGTTACCGTTTGTTGTTGTTGTTGTTGTTTCTACCTGCTATTTGCGCAATTTTAAAAGCATTTCCGTGCGCAGGCATCCCCCAACGCCCCAGAACAGAGGGAAAACACTAAAAAAATGGATGCTGGCAGAGACACAGTATAGACTAGGTACACAGGGAGGCTGCAAAGGCAGCGGCGGGCGTTGCCCAGGGTGCAAGGCAGCCGCAAAGTGACTGCACTGTGGGGCAGGGGAGGGTACTCACTGAGAGGTACGCAGCATGCACACACACAGGGAGGCTGCAGGACTGAAGCTAGAGTCGCAGAGACAGCAATCCCACCCTAACTCCCACCAGAGACTGCAAGGAGGATGGGAGCTGCCAGAGCTTTTTATGCCCTCTGTGGCTGCCAGACCTGCCTGCCCAGTCTGCAACCTGGGCATGCTATTGGTTGAACATGATCCCATCACATGGCTTGCCTCCATTTTGTGACTGGTACGACATCCATTTTAAAGGGAAAAGAAAAATACATTGTGATGGGAGAAGACAACAAACATTTTAAGGACCCCAACCCCCCTGGTAGGTATTATCAGACAATATAAATAATTATTATTGCATTTTTACGGAAGTCCAGGGCGTTTTTTAATATTTAAAACAGCTCATTTCATTGCGCGTTGCCATTAATGGAAACGAAACATAACGACCACAATTTTCGCGGTTCTGTTCATTTCGTTGACTTTTCATCACAATTTTCGTTTGTCGTTTTGTTATGTAACGGAAACGACAAACGGTAACGGAAATGAAAAAATGTTCGTTCCATGCCCATCTCTACTAGATACCATAACTCTAGTTTCTTCCAGTGTCCAGATATTGGAGGGGGGGAAGGTTCCTAACCAGGTCACCTCTAGTGCCTGTCAGCAGTAGCTTAAAGGATTTATAGCATAGAATCATAGAAGGGGCGTACAAGGCCATCCTGTCCAATCCCCTAATGACTGTAGGAATCCAAGATAAAAAATATCCGACAGATGATTGCCTTCTTCTTCAATGCCTCTGGTTTTTAAGAGCTCTGAACCTATTCCACTTTGTGCAGAGACCATAACTGGGTATAATAATCAAGATGAGGTCTTGTTGTTGTTGTTCAGTCATTCAGTCGTGTCCGACACTTTATGACCCCATGGACCAGAGTTCGCCAGGCTTTCCTATCTTCCACTGCCTCCTGGAGTTTTGTCAAATTCATATTGGTTGCATCGATGACACCATCCAACCATCTCATTCTCTGCCGTCCTCTTTTCCTTTTGCCTTTGATCTTTCCCAGCATCAGGGACTTTTCCAAGGAGTCCTCTCTTCTCATGAGGTGGCCAAAGTACTGGAGCCTCAGCTTCAAATCTGTCCTTCCAGTGAACATTCGGGGTTGATTTCTTTCAGAATGGATAGGTTTGATCTCCTTGCAGTCCAGGGGACTCTCAAGACTCTCCTCCAGCACCACAGCTCAAAAGCATCAATTCTGTGGTGATCAGCCTTCTTTATAGTCCAGCTTTCACTTCCATACATCACTACTGGAAAAACCATAGCTTTGACTATCCTGACCTTAGTTGGCAAAGTGTTGTCTCTGCTCTTTAGGATGCAATCTAGGTTTGCCATTGCTTTCCTCCCAACTGCTGGGTTTTCCAAATTTGCTGGCATATTGTATGCAGCACCTTTACAGCATCCTCTTTTAAGATTTTAAAGAGTTCAATTGGAATGCCGTCACCTCCACTGGCCTTGTTGTTTGCAATGCTTTCTAAGGCCCACTTGACTTCACTTTCCATGATGTCTGGCTCCAGGTCAGCAACTATGCTATCTTGGTTATCAGGGACATCCAGATCTTTCTGATATAATTCTTCTGTATATTCTTGCCATCTCTTCATGATCTCTTCTGCTTCAGTTAGGTCCCTACCATTTCTGTCCTTTATCATATCCATCTTTGCATGAAATGCCCCTTTAATATCTCCAATTTCCTTGAATAGATCTCTGGTTTTTCCTTTTCTGTTGTTTTCCTCTATTTCTTTGCACTGTTCGTTCAAGAAGGCTGTCCTTTCTCTCCTTGCTATTCTTTGGAAGTCTGCATTCAATTTTCTGTATCTTTCCCTTTCTCCCTTGCATTTTGTGTCCCTTCCCTCCTCCGCTATTTGTAGGGCCTCATTGGACAACCACTTTGCTTTCTTGCATTTTCTTTTCTTTGAAATAATTTTCATTGCAGCCCCCTGTACAATGTTACAAGCCTCCATCCATAGTTCTTCAGGTGTTCTGGCCACCAAATCTAGTTCCTTGAATCTATTCTTCACTTCCACTGTGTATTCATATGGTATTTGACTTAGATGAGGTCTAGTCAGTGCTAAATAGAATAGAACTCCTGGCTCAGTTACTTTAGGCATGACAATTCTGTTAATGCAGCCATCAGACTCCCAGGGTCTTGTGGCTGGAATGAAGAACAAGCTCCATCTAGTTTTGTCACCGATAGTGACTTGAACATCCTCTTTCTAGCGAAGGAAAACCAATCCCACGGAGGACCGTCTGGAAGCATGTCCAGTTGGCAGCACACTCTGTCCATGTGCTACAGTTCTCTTGAATCGCTTAGCAGTAGCGATGGATGCTCTCATGGCCTTCACAACTATCAGCAAACCATGAAACATTAAGGTGAAAATAGACTTGAAGGAAGTAAGTCTTAAAATAAGAACTGAGGAAAGCTAATACTGCCAATACCAAATCAGTAGAAAGCGGAAATATTTGCCGGGCCAGGTTGAAAGAAAGAGGCGACACATGTTCTGATTGGGTTAAAATAAGGGCCACAACTTTATTAACTACAGTAACGAATTTTAAATTAATTATCACTGAACATTCACTTTAGGAGGGCCTGAAACGTAGCGCACCATCAAATGGTAACAGTAAATTGAATAGGTCCCATTACTCCACCAATTTCCTGCGGCCCGTTAAACTGCCGCAGTGAGGATGCCAACGAGATCTTTTCAGCATCAACGCTTGATTAAAGATTGGCAGCCCTCCTAGGGTACTGGGTTATTATTATTATTTGCTCCCTAACTAAATCCTATTGGGTTATTAATTGAGGGCTGCCGAAGACCTGAAGATGTAATTTAGGTTCGGGACCTAAATGGTTAACTTTTTATGCGCTACCCGCAAGTTGTGACCAGGGTTATTACCTACAACACCCACCGCCAATATATGAATGGTGGGATGGGCGAAAAAACACCACCACTCAAGGCCAATCAGAGTAATGGTCAAAAATTCCCATCCGGCCCCGAAGCGACCAGCAAAGCATCACCAGCACATAATAAACAGTGGCGGGAGGGCGGGGAAACCGGCGATTGCGGAGGCAGGCTATGGGGAGTGCACCAAGGACTTATAAAGGGCGCGCTCCCCGACCGTAGGCTACGCAGCTAGCGTGGCCAATAGCCGCCTCCCTCAACTGGCCGGCAAAGACGCCCCAGCTCGGCACAAGGCCAGGCGGGGCAGCCATTGCCGGGCCAGGTTGAAAGAAAGAGGCGACACATGTTCCGATTGGGTTAAAATAAGGGCCACAACTTTATTAACTACAGTAACAAATTTTAAATTAATTATCACTGAACAATCACTTTAGGAGGGCCTGAAACGTAGCGCACCATCAAATGGTAACAGTAAATTGATTAGGTCCCATTACTCCACCAATTTCCTGCGGCCCGTTAAACTGCCGCAGTGAGGATGCCAACGAGATCTTTTCAGCATCAACGCTTGATTAAAGATTGGCAGCCCTCCTAGGGTACTGGGTTATTATTATTATTTGCTCCCTAACTAAATCCTATTGAGTTATTAATTGAGGGCTGCCGAAGACCTGAAGATGTAATTTAGATTCGGGACCTAAATGATTAACTTTTTATGCGCTACCCACCAACAAAGAGGCGCACTGCCGACTCTTTACCCCACAGCCGAACAATTTGGCACTCAGGCCCTCCTTAAGATTCTGAAGAAAATTATCCAGGCCCTTGTCCGATAAATGCACACCATCCGGACGAAACAAGGTGGGATCCCTAGCAGTGATGTTGGAATGCCAAAGGACAGATCCCATCCCGGCCTGCACAACACGGGTAACTTCCCTGTTGACGCCCTTACGGGCATTGTGCATTTTTGTGGATGATGGTACGGACCCCAGTTCAACTGGGGAATGATCGCAGTCCAAATGACACGAACCAATGGGCGAGTATGATGGAACACTCTCAGGTCATCAATGATCTTGAGAATGAGGGACTTGCCCGACATGCGAGTCAAGTCATTTCCCCCCAAATGGACAACCATGATGTTCGGCAAGGTGTCAGGGGGATCACTGAAAGCTGCAGTAAGAAAGGCATGCCAGGACGTCCCCCTCTTGCCCTTCCACAGGAAATCAGCCCATTGTCCAAGGCCGAGATCGCGGCCACGTCCAGTCTGGATAGCATGGGCGAGTACGATGGAATGCTCTCAGGTTATCAATGATCTTGAGAATGAGGGACTTGCCCGACATGTGAGTCAAGTCATTTCCTCCCAAATAGACAACCACGATGTTCGGCAAGGTGTCAGGAGTGTCACTGAGAGCCACAGTAAAAAGGCGTGCCAGGACATCCCCCTCTTGCCCTTCCACAGGAAATCAGCCCATTGGCCAAGGCTGAGATCGCGGCCACGTCCAGACTGGATAGCAAACTTTGAGGCCCAGTAAACAAAACTGTGGCCATAAACCAACACTCAAACACGGCTCCCCAGGGTAGAACCTGCAACAAGAAAAGAAAGAACAACTGGCCCGGTTTTACCGGTCCATTAGTGGACGAACATAAGATTTAAACTGTCTGGATCTCCATCGCCTGATTCGTTGGATGCCAAACGAATCGGCGCCAATGGCAGCCGCTGTGGAAGCTGCGCCTATCCAGAACGAATGAGTCCCAAAATGCCAGCCCTATATGCCAGCCACCTGCATGGCCCTCAATTAAATTGTCCAAAATTGGTAACGGGTCAAAGGCAACCCATCTTCGTGTAGAAATAGGTACCCCCGATAATTGCCAACGAGCCGGGCATACATATAGAACGCTAGGACAGGACAAATTTGGAGCACAGAACACCTACGAAGGTGTATCGCGCAGCCCTTACCTCGCTGGTCAGTCTTCGATCTACGAATATGCAGAAAGACCTGATCCTGCTTGAGGGCCATATCCGACCAAAGTAATGCATAAAGTGAGGTGTCAGTTTTGGATTGGGCAAGCAGCTCGCTAACACGTAAGGTGTAGAAAAAGCCACCAAAGTGGCAGCTTGAAACAAGGCAACCTCATAACTGGTGGAACAAACTCGAGGCCATGCATCAGCCAGCCTACATAACATATTAGGAGAGATCGGGGTCCTCGGAATAACTCCAAAAAGGTTAGATCACGGGTAATACCACTGTGCTGCCACTCCAGGGGCCACGAGCCAGCACACCATCTATCTCTAAAATACAAACCAAAGCCCAGAGCTCCCAAAGCATTGGTTTGTACCTGCAAGTCCGCTGCCGCCACAACTTCAGAATGCCAAAAATAAATGCCATTAAATTTGGACAAAAACTCGAGCCAGATACGCAGATCTGCCTTAATTTCGGCCGAAATGCGACGCTTGTGATGAGGACTACGAAGTCCCACAACACTATCACACAGTCTGCGCAAAAATAGACGACCAGGCGCCACAACTCTGCAAGCAAAGTTGAGGTGACCAATGAACTGCTGAAGCTCGCGCTTTAGCATGTCAAGGAGTCGAAATCGCAGGTCAACAAGTTTTTGCTGGGGCAAGCAGCAAGCCTGGGGTGTAGTATCTAGCTCAATACTCAAAAAGGTCAGCACAGTGGCAGGGCCTTCCCTTTTGTCTTCAGCCAGAGGTAACCCTCGTTCGCTGGCCATATCCTTCAATGATGCCATTAGCCGGGCACATTGGTTAGAGCTGGCGACTCCCGCAAACAAACAAAAATCATCTAAAATAATGAACAATGTGAGAGTCCTCTGACGGACTGCCCATTCAACAAAGGAACTAAAGCATTCAAATGCTGAACACGAAATAGAGCACCCAAAAGGCATTGCCCTGTCCATATAAAATAAACCGTCAAATGTAAAACTTAAGAGCTCACAATCGTCAGGATATACTGGGAGTAATCTAAAAGCAGATTTAACATCACACTTACCTATCTCAGCCCCAATTCCACAATTACGCACCATCCAAATAGAAGAATCAAAGGATGTGTAACGTACGCTACACAACTCCTGAGGGATCCTGTCGTTAACAGAATCCCCCGCTGGATAAGAGAGATGGTGAATAAGGCGGAATTCACCCGACGTCTTCTTAGGGAAAACGCCCAAAGGAGATACGCGAAAATGGGGAGTAGGTGGGTGATCGAATGGGCCCAGTACCCTGCCCGCTGACAGTACAGCAGCAATCGTAGCTCTAACAATATCCTCTTTGTCCAAAACTGATTTAAGACTATGCGCCATGTACGGTGCACGTTCACCCAAGGCAGGGATGCGAAACCCCCGCTGGAATCCTTCCAAAATTTAAACAGCATCCTCCCAGAGGGGTAACTACTCAGCCACTCCCTCAGAACCTGTAGGTTTATGGGACTAGGTCCCTTTTGGATGCTGAGATGGGCCTGACTGGTTACGTTTTCCGCCCGCATCTTCGGTTCCCTCACCCCCTGGCTTGCCTCTAGGGCAGGTGTGAGCTGCATGGTTGGCCCCACATGTGGAGCAAAGGTGGCGGAACTTACACTGCTGGCGCCTGCACGATCCCTTGCTGTTATAATCGAAGCAGACCCGCCGGGGTTGAACTGACTGGCCCGCAGAAGCGCGGGAGTTACCAGGAGTACCTGAGCGCAGCATAACATGTCCACTATCGAATCTCTCACTAAGGCGAGCCGAACTCATCACCCAAAACCAGAGGGAACTGTGTGGCCTACCCCAGCGGAGACTGGGGTCCTTAGCAATACGGCGGCAGAATCCCTCATCATACAGTAACCAGGCATGAGGAGTGCCATCATGCCGGGCCCTAATAATCAAGTCAAGGTAGTGAAACAGAACGGAGGTCTTCTCCGGGTGAGCTGCGGAGTAAATCCCCGCATACATTACAAAGGCATTAAGCCAATCATTCCATGAACGATCCGGCTGCCTTTTCCGAATGCGTTCTTTTTCCTTGTCATCCAGCTTCTCTAGCTCTTTAGAATCCACCTCCCTATTTAACAATTCAAAGATATCAATGAACTTGCCGGAGGTAATCTTGTCAATCATGGCCTTGGATAAATGATCACCCAAGGGCAAAGACTCATCCCCCCTCAGGCAAGTCATTGATTCCCGGTTTAGAGGAGGTCAAGTCGTCCGGTTTATCAGTCATGGTCGCCGTAGACACCGAGGCAGTGATTCCTGACTCCCTTGAAGGCGTCACAACAGAAGAGGACTGCGCATCAGTCTCAGTCTACGCAGCAGCTTCAGCCATAGCCGGTGACCCAAGGACATAATGCGGTGTAGATACTGGGGGGCGCACCGGCATTGGAATGCCAGGTCCCGCCTGCATCTGCAAGTCGAGAGCACCCGTCTGCCAAGGCCATGTAACCGGACCCGGTGTGTGTGAAGGTACTGTAATTGACTCACCCATGACAGATGGACGCTGGACTGCTGGGGCTGACTGACCACGCGAAGACACAGCCAAGGATAAGTCGAGGGCCTGAAGTGATGAGTCCTCAACGCTGGGCGGGGACGTGACAACATTGGAAGGCACGGCAACCGGAGGGCTGAGCGGTGGATGCGATGAAGCGGCTACTTCAGCAGTCACAGATGACGAACCTGCAGAAGCAATACTGGAAGATCCAGCTAAAGCGGACTCAAGAGAAGAAAGGCATGTCATCATGAGATACATCATTAGTTTACGCTCCGCCCTCCTCTGAGTCTTTGCATCTCTCACAGAATGCCCACCCCCGTAGGACGAGGCCATCCCTTGTCTTTTAGCCTGTTCCCTCTCCTAACGGGAGAGCTTCTTCCAAGCTGCTGACAAAACAGGCCACTCATCATCCAATGAAGAGGATGAATCAGGAGGTGGCTGCTGGCTAGGCCTCTTCTTAGCGGGGGCCTTACCCTTGCCCTTCCCAGTAGAACCTCCCTTCTTAGATGGCATGGCAGAAGACGAAGCACAAACGGGTGGTAAATGACTTAGTCACATGGGCTTGGCACAGACCAAAACAAAATCAAAGTGTGTCAAAGGGGTGGCCCTGATATGTAACTGCTGATACAACATGTGAGACAATATAAAAACAATGAAAAGAGTGGATGGGAATGCTGGGGCAAACTGGACCAAGGTAGAACAAGAATGAAGGGGAGGATGGATACTGATTACGCCGGCACCCCGGAGGCCAAAAGATCGGCAATCAAAATGGCTGACCTGACAATCCCACCAGGCTAATGAAAGGGGGCAGAGGCCAAGCAAGGATGAAGTCAAGAAAAGGAATAAAAGCACCTAGCCGTAACCCAACAAGGCCCCACCTAGAAAAGGGGTAGGCAAAACCGCCTAGGGTGCCCAGCCAGACGGATGGGAATGGATATAAGACCTAATAGTAGGCCCCAGTAACTACAGCCAAAATGGCCACTGAGTGCCAAAGCAGAAAAATGGCCACCCAACCCAAGGCACTGCCCTAATCCACCCTTACCCGACCAAGGTGATTCTAAAATAAATTGAGATCCTTCCCCATATAATAAAGTGAAGGAAAGCACTTATCCCCAAGCTCAGCTGCTTGTCGGAACCCGACAAACAGCTGAGCTAAAAGGAGCTCAAAGAGCTCCCACTCGCCGCTTCTGCGGCGCTCAGCTAGGCAGGGAGCGCTTATCTCCAAGCTCAGCTGCTTGTCGGGAGCCGACAAGCAGCTGGGCTATAAAGAGCTTGAAGAGCTCCGGCTTGCCGCTTCTGCAGCGCTCCGCACTAGTGCAGGCTTCCCAGCCTCAACGTCCACTGAACCCACCTCCCGAACCCTTCCCCGGATGACTAAACCTGTGCAGCTCGGGAGAGTCCAGGAAACCGCTTCTCCCGACAATCAGCTGATTGTCGAGAGTAAAAGGCAAGTGGCCGCTCGCTGATGAAAAGGGAGCGCCGGGCGCGCCAGGAAGCGCTCCTAACCGGCGTGCGGTTCGCTCCCAGTAGAAACCGGCAATTGCGGAGGCAGGCTATGAGCAGCGCACCAAGGACTTATAAAGGGCGCGCTCCCCGACCGTAGGCTACGCAACTAGCGTGGCCAATAGCCGCCTCCCTCAACTGGCTGGCAAAGACGCCCCAGCTCGGCACAAGGCCAGGCGGGGCAGCCATTGCTGAGGAGAAATGGGGAAATCAAGGAGTATGAAATCTTTCCTTCATTAGATCCATGATATATTGTTCATTAGAGGTTGTGATGAGGTGAAATGACCCTGGAATATTTCAGTGGCAACAGTCAAATTTCCAGTTGCTGACCATTCTATCATATTCTTAATGATGGGACACTTTTTAAATAACACAGTATTCCTCTTTTTCCTACCTCAGGCCAATGATGCTCAAAATCGTTGCTTTTGTGGTATCTGCTTCTCCTGTAGTAGTGTCATTGCTTCTCCAATCCACTGTAGACACCTCAATGTTCTCCTTGTTCCTCTTCTCCCTTTGGTAAACCTTCTTTGATGATCACTTAGTTTTGTGGGAAGACTGTACCTCACTGGGTGGCTCTTAAACACTCATTCATGATCATTTTTTGCTCTGAAAAATATTTTGCATTAGAAATGGGGTCATTTGTTATAATAGACGTTCTTGGCAAAATCCCTTTTTAATTTTTTTACTAGCTTCTGTAGAAATTCCCACTAAGGTCACAGCAAAAACAAAGGTGGCAGATGACATCATATAGTCCATACAAATTAAAAAGCTTGAGGTCTTTTACCCTTAAAACCCTCAGGCACCTCTACACCAGCTCCAGAAGTTCAGTGCCCCCCCATTGTTGTTGTACTCTTGTGAGATGGGAGGGGTCTGAAGAAAACAAAAAAAAAGCAAAAAGAAGCAAAAAGAAGAAATGAAGAAGACTAGAGATGGGCACCTTACAAAAAATGACACACTGTTTTGTTGTTTCATATGCTTCCAAAACGTCACAATATGAAACATAATGGGAAACAGTGTTTTGTGGCAAAACAAAATGAAATGCTTCTTTTTCCTTTTGAAAATGAAACATTTCATTACTCTGTAAAATGGCTCCCTTGTAAAAAGCTACCCACCAAATATGGTGCCTCGAGGACACAGGGGAACCATTTTAAAGAGCAATGAATTGTTTTGTTATTGTTTCATTTCTTTATGACTTTTCATACAAAAATGTTTAAAAATGAAACAATATGAACCTTTAGTAGAAAGAAAACAAAACAAAACTCTATTTTTCCATTTTGTGCCCATCCCTAAAGAAGACCAAAAATGGTGTCACTTAGAGAATATTTGCTAGGTTTTCATGTGAGCTTTCATGAACAATTCCACTCCTTCAGACTTAAGGGGTGGGGAGGCATCTGTGGTCAGAGATGGGCATGAATCAAACCACAAATCAGAAAAAGTGACGAACCGGGCGGGTTGGCAGTTTGGTTGGTGAGCTGTTTTTTAAGGATCTCATTTTACCAAAGTAAAACTAAATTCTGAACTTTCCCTGCCCCTTGGCCCATTATTTTGTTCAGCAGAAGGGAATGCCCACCTCTTTCCCACCACCCCATCAGCTCCCTACCTGCTCCTGCTGCTTCCACCTGTTCCACTGCCACCCCTCCTGCCACCTCCATCTTCAGAGGCTGCGGGCCCACCTGCTGCCTCACAGCACACCTCTTAGCTGGGTGACGGGTGCATACTCAGAAGTCACAAACCACAAACCATGACAAACCACCACTAACCACCACTAACCATGAAGTTTTTGGTTTGTGCCTGACACTACTTATGATGGATGCAAACTCGGACAATCAACAAGGCCCGGCATGAAGCAACTTATGGCCATGGTCCTACCAGTGTTTTCTGTGTAGTTTCCCAGGGGCGAACTGCACAGAAAAAAGATCACGTGCTAACCACAAAGAGAAGTAAATTCCGGTTCTGGATGACCACGCCTCTTGAACAGCAGTTTCAGCGAAGTTTCAATAACCACCTCCAGGGGCTGGATTCAGAAACTTCGCTAGAAAATGCTTACTTATTTACTTCTGTAACCACAACAGGACCCCGAAAATACACAGTAAAATCTGTTGTTCCCCTTTTTTGGCAGCTTCCAGAGGTTAAACATCATGGAGGCTTGGAAAGTAGAGCTGGAAAGAAAAAAAATGTGAAGTAGACAGGTAGAGACGGAACCAGAATAGGAAAATATGATGCAGAAGAGAAGACACTGACTGCACATTAAAAACCACGTGACCCCCCCCCCCCCAAAAAAATACACATGAAATTTATATACGCAGAAAACTATGGTAAGACTGCAAGCTATGTCTTCTCTTCAGTTAGTATTTCAGCCCCAGTAGTGCAACTCCGGATGAAGACTTGCAAGAGAGGGCTTGTATGAATGAGAAAGTGGAAGCAAAGGGGCTGCTGAAGCAACAGCAGAAGAGGAAGCGGTGAACAACCGTGAACAGATTTAGGAAAAGGAAGAACTAGGAGTTTTTTAAACACATTGCGCTGTATTAGCTTATGTCTGAAGGTATTTTTTTAAAAAAAAATAGTAACTGGAGGGCATTCAAGGCAGCATCAATATCACCAGCGGTAGAATGCCAGAGGCAGCTGTCACCTTAATCACACATACTTGGGTGCCACTGGCCGCCTCTCCTCTCCAACACACACACACACACACACACACACACACACACACACACACACACACACACACACACACACACACACACACACACACACACTCACACACACACACAGAGAGCATTTGACCAAGCATTACCTCCCCCCCTCCAGATGAGAAGGACAAGCACATAGCCAGCGATTCCTCATTCCAGGAGAGGCATGTGGACAAACAGGGCTGCCCATTGCCTTGCCAATCGATTCTGTCTTGTGGAGCCATTTTAAATGGGAAAAAAGTAAATACAGACAGCCCATCTGGAAGGGCAGTGAGAAAGGGGGAGGGAAAGGGACTAGTAAATAACAATAATTTTAAAAATGAGTGTACGAAATGATCTCTAGCTCTCTGTCCCTGGCATCTCCCTCATACTGTGATTGAGAAAGCCTGAGGTCCAGACACCCAAGCAAAATGTTTGAAGCTTCTTACTCATTAACTTATGAGCCTCTTTAAAGACAGAAGCCCAGGCTGTGCCAAGCATATGCCGAGGTCGTAATGAAGACAAATGTCCACTTGGAGCTCCGTTTAGACCCGCAGAATTCATTTTGCTCTGGATCTTTTATTACCATCTAATTAGAGTGACATTTGGTCAGTCTCGTTAGTTCGGGATTCAAACCAGGGCCCTGGAGGTGAGCATCCAGTAAATCTTCCAAAGTTGGTAGTTATTTTTTTAACGGTTGCTTTTTCAAAAACCAAAAAAACTTTCCAGAAGGCTCTCCATCCCCCCTTTTAATTGTTTTGGTTACTGTTCCCCAGTAAAGACAATTTTAACTAGCCCAAACATTTACATTTTTTAATTGTTTAGACTTTTAAATGGTGAAGGGCATTGACTTTTTTTCATGGTTTAAGGAGAAACAAATTATGGAATGGGGGATTGATACATTATCGTGAACACTAGTGCTCTCTCTCTCTCTCTCTCTCTCTCTCTCTCTCTTTCTCTCTCTCTTTCTCTCTCTCTCTCTCTCTCTCTCTCTGTGTGTGTGTGTGTGTGTGTGTGTGTTTGAGAGCGAGAGCGAGAGAGCAGGGGTGTATCTGGAGGACAGAAGGGTACATCTGCACCAGGTGCAGCAATCTGGGGGCGCCAGGAGGGGGAGCAGGAGGAGGAAGTCGTGCACCCTCCCGCCACCCAATGCCACACACGTCCGCCTGTCCACACACACACACACACACACACACACACACACACACACACACACACACACACACACACACACACACACACACACACACACCATGCCTGCAAGATTCCCCCCCCCCCGTTGGTGGGTGGTGTGGTGTGGGGGCACGGCAGGAAGGGCGCAAAAAAGAAATTTGTCCCCAGGCACTCCAAATCTCTGAGAGAGAGAGAGAGAGAGAGAGAGAGAGAGAGAGAGAGAGAGAGAGAGAGAGAGAGAGAGAGAGAGAGGTTTATTTGATATGAATGACAGGAAATAAATACAACCAAGTAATAAAATGACTGGACTGCTGGTCCTTAGTTTCTTTTCATAAACCTAGTAACTGATGTCCAAATTGTAGCTCTGGAAACAAATTTAAATTAGCAAAAGGTTACTAGGAACATTTATTTCTAATCTGTAATATCTACAGTCATAGGAGAACTTCAGATGAAAAAGTAATGATGGCAAGCAGACATGGCTTTTTCATTGTTTATGGACATACAGACTAACTTTGAGAAAGAGAGATAAAACTAATTGGTTTTCTGAATCGGGTTGGACGTCTGGCAGCATAAACATACACGTTATGGAGCATAATACTGTATTTCGTAATGATATTTCAAGTTGAAAACAACTGCATTTCCTGAGCAGTCTAAATGGAGGTTCTAGATATTTCACTGGTCTGGTCAAAATAAGTTTGCCTTCATTTGTGTATTCTGTACTGTCATTGGAACTGATGTACTGTGACTGGAATAGGTCTTTTAAGGTAAGTGAGATATTTAAGGAATAGTTTTACCAATTCCACTCACCTAGTTAGTTTCAATGGCCAAGTGGGGATTTGAACTGTGTTCTCCAAAATCCTAATCCAAACTATCCATTCTATCACACTGGCAATCCATAAGAACATAAGAACACAAGAAGAGCCATGCTGGATCAGGCCAATGGCCCATCTAGTCTAGCTTCCTGTATCTCACAACGACCCCACCAGATGCATCTGGGAGCACACAAGACTAGATATCTGTATCCTAAGACCACTCCCCTGCATCTGGCCCTTGAAGTACCCCGGTTTTAAGCCTGGAGATGACACATCTCATCATGGTTTGTAACCTGTGATGGACTTTTCCTCCAGGAATCTGTCCAATCCCCTTTTGAAGGCATCCAGGCCAGATGCCATCACCACATCCTGTGGCAGGGAGTTCCACGGACTAACAACACGCTTTGTAAAAAAAAATTTTCTTTTGTCTCTTCTTACTCTCCCAGTGCCTTTGTGATCTCCCCTGATTTTCTGAAGATTATCTCAAGAAAAAAAAAACTTCCCTGGGAGAGTTAGCGCATCCTCACAACCATCCTTTGAATTGTCCATTTTAGATTTCCCCTTGAAATAACTTCTTCACAAAAGGACAGCTATAGTTTTGTGCTCTTATGTCTGATGCAGAGGTTCCCAGCCTTGGGTGTCCCAGATGTTCTTATATTGCAATTCTCAGATACCTTCACCAGTCGCTGTGCTGGCCTGGATTTCTGGGAGTTACAGATTATGGAAACCTCATCCCTAACCATGACCGCTACTGCACTTCTGATTTACAATGCCTTTTCCTTAAAAACAAGGCACCTTAAAAATCTCTGTCCAGTTTTCAAAACAATTTATCTCAAGAACCCCCTCAGCCATGCCCATTTTGTCCACTGTGGCATTTTTTCTTGTGATGGTCACTGGGGTGGTGGTGGTTTTTTTTTAACATCACTTCCTGCATCTCCCTTTTAATCGATTTGGTTGGATTTGTGGACATACTAAGTTGCTTTTTTTCCCTTACCCCCTGTTGTTAGCCTTTTTGCTTTCAGAAAACACAGAACACAAAATCCTACTGCCATGCCAGGATGTTTACCAACTTCATTATGCAAAAGTTTCAGCTCGTTGTCACTTAATTTCATTTTCTTGGTTCTTTTCAACCAAGTTTTAAAGCGGTTCAATAAAGTGAGAACTGGAAAACTGATTGCTAGCTACCCACTGAAGTGCAAACAGCAGAACTGTTGTAACTAGAGATGGGCACGAAACGAGTGATTTTTTGTTTTTGTTTTCTTTTTTTGTTTCATTACGCAACGAAAACGAAACAATTTTTTAAAAAACAAACAAATTGAAAACGAAAACAAAACGACCAAATTTGCCGTGTTTTTCGTTTTCGTTGCAGCAGATGCATTGAACTAAAAAGAATGCTAACGAAACAGCAATTTTTCGTTTTCGTTTTCATTTTTTTGTTTCATTACCTAACGAAACGAAAATGAATTTTTTTTGCAAAAAAGTCACAAAAACGAAAACGAACCGAAACGGACCCCTAAACGACCAAATGACAAACGAAACACCATTTTTTTGAGTCGTGCCCATCTCTAGTTGTAACAACCATGTGAGCACAGGAGGAGAAAAGGCGATCCAAAATAAGAAGAGGTTGCTCACAGAAGTGCAGTCGCAGTCCAGGAGTTTCAGTCCCTTCTATACCTCCTAGGAGAAGGGACAGCGAAGATCACCATGAGGCAGATGATGGGCTGATGAGATTATGTGCCGTGCCCCCTCTGTAACTTGTGAGATCTAAGCACATCATTTGAAGGAGGGAGCGAGAGGCCACTTCAGAATAGGTCATACCTAAAAAATCCCATGAGGATTGCCATGTCAGAACAACCCTAGAGCAACCTGATAATTTCAGAACCAGAAGGGACCCTATGGATCTTCACATCAGGTCCATCCCCACTTAAGAAGGCCCTCTCAACCTTTGGCTCCACAGCCAGAGACCTAAGCCACAGAGCTATCCAACAGTTTGAGGGTATGTGTGGATTTGACAGCACATAAAACTGTCCAAGGAACGTCATCTTAGCTTCAAGTGTTTATTTCGGCACAATAAAGCATCACCTCTGAGAGCTCACAGCAAACTTTCACAAAAATGGCGAAACCTTGACTCCCTGCTGTCTACCCCCCACCTCCCCATATTAAATTAGTCATTTGGTACATTATTCTCCTTATCAGCTATTTGTCCCGTTGACTTATGGGGGAAGCAGAAATGGGTGCAACAAATTTGCCCTTTGAACAGGTTAATTATTGCATTATTCCTTTATGGGGTCTGCAATTCAATTGCAGAAGACAATGCTGTAAATCCCCACCGGAAATGACCGTCCCTCTCTAGGCGAGCATCTGATGTCTAGAGGACATACGGAAGGTATGTTTCCCCTTGCCTAATATCCCTGGGATTCTCCTCCATGTTCCTCCTTCTACATTGGAGGACAAAGCAAAATGAGGGGCAAAGATTAACTGATCTGAATGGCGACCAAGGGGAGATTCTTGTTTTGTTGTGTGTTTTTTTTGTTTTTTTTGAAAAGACGCCAACAGACTCCTTGAGCAAAACGAACCACTGGCAAAAACATTTTGTTCGCAACAAAGGTTGAATCAAAACCCTATTCCCTCAGCATATGAATTAGAAGAACAATTGTGTGGTTATGATTAAAAAAAGAGAGAGGGGGAGAGCATTACATTTTATGTTCTGCTATAATTGGTATTTATGACAATTTATGTAAACAGTAATGAAGGCTATGTGATTTTTGTGGGGAAATTGCATTATGACGCCAATGATCGTTACTGTTAATTTTCCTGAAGATGATGGCAATCAGCAGGCATAGTTTCATTGTAAATAGGTTAATTTAAAATTCAAACACTGTTGGTATTTTGAAAATGAGTTCACATTTGATTTCTGAAAGTCAAGGATATCAGGGGTGAGATGGGTGGGTGGGAGATGAGGGTTTGAATATGTTCCCCTAGTTTACCTCAGAAACTATGTGAACAAAGGAAGCAAGAAAAGTTTGCTGCACGTGATCAAACAATCCAGGACAGCCTGGAGAACAAAACTTGGCCCAGCAGCACCTATTCCATTTTTCAGGACTAGAGATGGGCACAACTCAAAAAAATGGTGTTTCATTTGTCGTTTGGTCATTTAGGGGTCCGTTTCGGTTCGTTTTCGTTTTCGTGACTTTTTTGCAAAAAAAAATTGGTTTTGTTTCGTTAGGTAACGAAACAAAAAAACGAAAACAAAAACAAAAACTTGCTGTTTCGTTAGCATTCTTTTTAGTTCAATGCATCTGCTGCAACGAAAACGAAAAACACAGCAAATTTGGTCATTTTGTTTTCATTTTTGTTTTGTTTTTAAAAAAATTTTCATTTCATTTTCGTTGCATAATGAAATGAAAAAACAAAAACAAAAATGAAAAATCACTCGTTTCATGCCCATCTCTATTCAGGACAATCTTTTACTTATTCACTTATTAGATTTCTGTACCACCCCTCTGGCAACAATAGCAATGCTCAAGTCAATACAACAAGACAAAATAAAACAAGTAAATGTGAGGTATCTGTAAGCTGAGTCATGGCAATTAGATTTGTTTTCTTTGGGGATTGAAATGTTTCACTACTCAGCCAAGGAGCTTTGTCAGTCTGAGGAAAGGTGAATGTATCGAGAGATGTGTCTGTAGAAAATCCTTCTGCCAACAGGAATGGGGGAGATAGGAACAATCTGTCTCTCATTTATATGCCATCCTTTCATTGATCCCCAGACAAATCAGAAACACTTCATACCTCCACCAGCAAGGCCACAGTTAATGACCCGTACTTAATGGGTGTTCGGACGTGCTGCGTAGGTGTGACTTTGACAAACCCCAGGGCATTGTCCACCTAAGGCAGGTATGTCCAAACTTCTGCCCTCCTGATGTTTTGGACCACAACTCCCAGAATTCTAAGCTTAGATTGCCAATGACAAAGGACTGTGGGAGTTGTGGTCCAAAACATCTGGAGGACCAAAGTTTGGACATGCCTGACCGAAGGAGGCTATTCAGAGCAGGGTGGGGTGAAACAAAGATCAGCTAGAAATTGGAAGTATCCCACCATTTTTTTTCAGACTCAGATGGGTAGCAAAACTCTTTGATCTGACAAGAAAGGAAGTTCAGTTTGCCATGACTCAACTTCCGGGTAAGCTCACCTGGATGACGAAGAATATCCACATATGAATCGGGGGGGGGGGGAATCAAACAAAGTTATAACAAATTGGAGTCTATAGGCAGGTAATGGTAATGGTAAATTTTATTTTATATTAAGAACTGCTATCTTAAAATTAGCTGCCTAGATGGCCTAAGCACATCCGATTTTGCCTGATTTCGGAAGCTAAGCAGGGTCGGCCCTGGCTAGTACTTGGATGGGAGACCACCAGGGAATACCAGGTGCTGTAGGTGACTGGAGTAGGAACTGGCAAACCACTCCAGTATTCCTGCCAAGAAAACTCCATGGACATGGGGTCACAAAGAGTCGGTCACGACTGTAATGACACAACACACAACACATCTTAAAATGAAGTGAATGAGAGGTGGGGGGTGCAAAAGAAAAAAGAAAAGAAAAAGAAAAGAAAAAGAAAAAGAAGAAATATGTACAATGAGTTAAAGTAGTTGCTTGGTCAACATGGCAGTTCAGTTGTCCTCTTATAAGAATGGACAGCTCCCAGCATTCTTTACCACTAGCTAGACAAAGGCTGATAGAAATTTTAGCCCAGCAATATTCATTGAGTCACAGATTGCCCAATCCATTTGTTAGAAGATGAGAATGTAGCTGTTCCATGATGTAGCATCATTTTAATGTATAAATGTCTCTCCTCCACCCCATGGCTTGAAGAAGAAGAAGAAGAAGAAGAAGAAGAAGAAGAAGAAGAAGAAGAAGAAGAAGAACCAGAACCAGAACCAGAACCAGAACCAGAACCAGAACCAGAACCATTGGCTATCTTAAGGTGTGATCACATGGAAAAATAGGTTGTTGGACTGCTTGTGGAGTCCTCCAGTGCCTTAGCAGACATGCAATTCTGTACTAGGCAGGTTGGCAATGAATATGCACAATAGATTAACAAGCAGGACATTCTTCTTTTGGGTTTGAGCAAGGTTCTTCCTTTACATTCTCTACTAGGGATGGGCATGAAACACACAAAATGGCATTTTATTTTATTTTTTGTTTCTTCCCCTGTTTCATTTTGTTTATTATGAAACAATTTTTTAAAAAGTTTCATATTTCATTTGTTTCATTTTCATTTTCGTTTTTTCATTTTTTCCACTGTTGGGGCTGTGGTCACTGGTTTTTCTTACGTCAACCAGTTGGCCCATTGGGAGGTCGGTGGGTGCTCCCTAGCACCAACCAGCTGGCCCATGGGTCAGGTCGGTGCTTTTTGTTTTGTACTGTAGCACAACAAGCTGGCCCATGGGCCAGGTTGGCAGTTTTTGTATTTGTGTGTGTGTGTGTGTGTGTGTGTGTGTGTGTGTGTGTGTGTGTTTACCCTACCACCAACCAGCTGGCCTTTGGGCCTGGTCAGCCCTTTTTTTTTTTTTACTCTAGTGCTGACCAGCTGGCCCATGGGCCAGGTTGTTGCTTTTTTTTAAACCCTAGTGCCAACCAACTGGCCCCACAGGCCAGACAATGTTTTGTTTTATTTTTTTACCTGTGGTGGCGAGCCATTTTACAGAGGGGAAAAAACAGTTCATTTTAATGAAAAAATGACCGTTTTGTTTCGTCTGTAATGAAATGCTGCTTCATCGTTTCGTTTTGTTTCATTTCATTTTGCTACATAATTAAACGATGAAATAGCATTTCATTTTTCATTTTGTACCCATCTCTATGCTCTACCAGCAATGCTTCTGGTTCTCTCCCATCCCATCTGGCCCTATTTATTTCCAGAATACAACCGGGATGGGTCCATGTCAAGAAAAGTCACCATGCATGCCCTTGTATTCAGCATTTACCAGCCTTGCATTTTCTCGCGTGACCGAACTTGCCCCTGACTACTACTGGCAAGCTGCTTCTCCACAATTGCTGTGACTGGTTTCATCTCCATCCATATGTTTTAGCTGCCTCTGCTGCTTGGTCATCTTCCCAGCCACCAGCCACCTCCCTTACCTAATGCTGTAGTCTGTCCTCCCAGGAGAGATACATCAATCCTCACACTGATTGTATATCTATAATTTAGTAGCAACATAAGCCGCTGTACTATAGAAGGTCAGTTCATTGTTCCATCATTCTCTACACTGACCGGTTCTGTTGAGCTTCAGATATTAGTTTTTCCTAAGCCTTTTCCTAGTGAAGAAGGAGACCAAGAATATCTGAATTTAAAGCACTGTGTACTCCATCTTTCATAAATATTTTCCCCTCCTAATGTTATCAGTAGAGATGGGCACGACTTAGCGGTATTCCCGTTTCCGTTTCCGTTACTCGTATCCGTTACTCTACGGAAATGGAAACGGGAATTACTCCACCAGAATTCGAGCTCGAACCGACAAACGAACAATTTGGTCTGATTTGTCGTGCTCGTTACTTGCATCGCCCAATGCCAAGCGGCACAGAAAAAAAGTTTTTAAAAGTTAAAAAAAACCCGATTCCCGGCCCTAAAAGTAGGCGAAAACTGTCTGAGGGCACCTACCAGGCCAGAAGGGTGTTTTATTTGGGGGGGGTGCCCCGCCCCCCTCTCCTTGGCTATTGCTACTGCTGCGCTGCTGGTACCAGGCTGGGAGGGCGCATCCATTTGCCATGCAGTGCGGGGGATCCAAAATGGCGACCGCAATATTTTTTTTGAAATCTTTGCCCAAAACCCCACCAAAGCACCACAGAAACATGCGAAAATTAGCTATTTTAAATGCTTGAATTTTTACAGTAGCAGCAGTGGGTTTTTCTTGCAAAAAAAGTCTCTGTTGATTTTATTTTATTTTATTTTTTTACACCTGCGCATTCGCAATGATGGGCTCGCCCATGGGACTGGACCATGCAAAGTTTTGGAGCCATTCCACCAATCGCATGGCCAGGTTTTGCTGACTGTACCAGGCTGGGAGGGCGCATCCATTTGCCATGCGGTGGGGGGGGATCCAAAATGGCGACCGCAATATTTTTTTTTTGAAATCGTTGCCCAAAACCCCACCAAAGCACCACAGAAACATGCGAAAATTAGCTATTTTAAATGCTTGAATTTTTACAGTAGCAGCAGTGGGTTTTTCTTGCAAAAAAGTCTCCGTTGATTTTATTTTATTTTATTTTATATTATTACACCTGCGCATTCGCAATGATGGGCTCGCCCATGGGAGTGGACCATGCAAAGTTTTGGAGCCATTCCACCAATCACATGGCCAGGTTTTGCTGACTGTACCAGGTTGGGAGGGCGCATCCATTTGCCATGCGGTGGGGGGGGGATCCAAAATGGCGACCACAATATTTTTTTTTAAATCATTGCCCAAAACCCCACCAAAGCACCACAGAAACATGCGAAAATTAGCTATTTTAAATGTTTGAATTTTTACAGTAGCAGCAGTGGGTTTTTCTTGCAAAAAAAAGTCTCCGTTGATTTTATTTTATTTTATTTTTTTACACCTGCGCATTTGCAATGATGGGCTCGTCCATGGGAGTAGACCATGCAAATTTTCCACCAATCGCATAGCCACTTGGCCAGGTTGACCACAGAGACTTCTGGGATGTGCCAATCGGGCATAAACAGCCCACTAATCGTAGCCCAAACCCGAACCCTAAGCCTAACCCATACGCCAGTACACTGTCCTTCTAAGTGGGTCAGAGAGGCACCCAGAGGTGCACCCCAATACTCACCCTAACCTCACCTGTAACTAGCCTAACCCTAGCCGTTGCGCTAACCTGTCTTAACCCTAAGCCAGATCTACTTGCATTGCACTACATGCAAGTACGTGAGACACAGCGGGTGCAAAGAGTCTGCCAGTCCGTCACTTGTGGCTCTGGCTGACTCCTGCAGCTCCCTCCAGGAGCCCGCTACCCCCTCCCCAAACCAGTACTAACGACAACGAAAAAACGAAAAAATGAACCGACTAATTTTTGCAAATTTTCGCGAAAAACAGAAACGAGCTGAAACGGAACCGGCCCGACTAACGACAACTCGAAAAAATTTTTTTTCAAGTCGTGCCCATCTCTAGTTATCAGCATAGCTAGGTGATTGCCTCAGAACTCATTTCATCACAGAACAGTAGGCAATAGATGCATTCACAGGCTATCTGGAGGGCAGGAGAGGAGTGAACTTGAGTTGCACATTTATATATTGTTTTAGCACACACAGTCAGACACATTGGTTGATATTTGATTCCTTAGTATAGAAACTGCGCCTTGCAGTCTTTGATGTTAAGAACTGTAATGTGTAATGGGGCCAAAATAATCAAACACAAGAAACCAAGCTTCCTCAATGATGGCCCCTTCCCTCTGGAGAAATATTTCCACACAGGTTCACCAGACATCATCCTGCTCTGTTTTTAGAAAGCTAATTAACTCCAAATAATTTAAAGCTGCCTTCTACGGATTATAAATATTGCCCCGAGATGTTGAAGTGGGTTTTAATTTGTGCATTTCTATTTAAAAATAGTTGTTAGCAAGTGGCATGGTTTGTTGTATTTCATTTTATTATTGTATTTGTTGTGTAGAGATTTTTATGCTTTTACTGCATCAATGTATTCTCGAAGGCTTTCACGGCTGGGGTCTGATAGTTGTGAGTGTTTCAGGCTGTTTGGCTGTGTTCTGGAAGTTTTTCTTCCTGACTCTGTGGCTGGCATCTTCAGAGGGCAAGGAGCTCAGGGAACTAGGAGTTCTCTGTGCGCTCTGCGCTCACTCTGTACCCCAGAGTGCAGAGAGAACTCCTAGTTCCCTGCTGAGCTCCTTGCCCTCTGAAGATGCCAGCCACAGAGTCTGGTGAAATGTCAGGAAGAAAAACTTCCAGAACATGGCCAAACAGCCTGAAAAACTCACAACAACTTTTACTGTATGTTGCAAACTGCCCAGAGAGTGACATCGCGAATGGGGCAGTATAGAAATGGAACCATTTTCAGATGTAGCCTATTTCAGGTTTAGCTTACTGTGCTAAAGTCATAACAAGAGTTTGACCATTGAATCGATGGTCCTTGGACTCCACAAATCCCTGCTGAAGCAATGGTACTGCTTGAGTGAAGCATGCTGTGCTAACAAACAGAATTTCAGCCACTGCGTGATGTGTTGAATATTACCTTAGTCCTGCCCTAGAATTCCATGTAATGCATTACTGTGCAACAACAACAACACAAATGACAACAACAGAAGCAGGAATGACCACAATGACGACAACGACAACAACAATGATGACGACAACAACAACAACAACAACAACAACAACAACAACAACAACAACAACAACAACAACAACAACAACAACAACAACAACAACAACAACAACAACAACAACAACAACAACAGAACGGTCAGGAACCCTATGGATTATTGAGTCCAGCCCGTCTCAAGAAGACACGGGGGAAAATTGAACTCTTAAGTACTGGCTCTGCAGCCAAAGACCTAAACCACTAACTTTATGGTGTGGGTCTTTAAAAAATGAGGTTCTCCAGAATAACCAGGTATCTTGTGACCTTCATCACCACATCTGAAGAGGCCATGGATAAATACATAACCTTGAACCTACTGGAGCGCCTTCATCATGTATCTCTGCAATGTCCCTTGACCAAGTTTGTTTAATCCAATTTTTCTGCCCTTAGCTTCAATTGGAACAGGAGCCACTATAAATGATACATCTCACCATAAAATAGATGGAGAACGAACGAGCTTGGGAGCCAGCGCTGTCGGACAGTCACAGTGCCACCTTCTACATATCTTCAGCGCAAGGTTGCTTTCAAGGACGGCATTAACAACTTGTTCGCAATCTAATGACACATTTAAATTAGAGCTTGCAACTACATAAATGCTTTCTCTCCCCCCCGCCGCCCCCCCCCGGTTCCATCGCCTGATAAGACGTCTGATAGGAACATCTCCAGTAACCTTTCAGAATTCATTTATTTGGGGAGGACTAAAATAATAAAATGCCAAATGAATTAAGAATGCTATTTCTTATAATATCAAGTCAAGACAATTTAAATAGCCCATATGCATGCATTTCTCATAACAAATGATATGTTCATTAGGGAATGCGGCGAGGAAGAAGACTGAAAGAAGATGATATGGGTAGATGAGGCTTCCCTCGGTCAAGGGGCCAAACTGGGAGAATGCCAATGATACTGGAAGGAAGGGTGGAGCACAGGGTACCCCATCAAACTGAAAAGTAACCTGGTACTTGTAATTAGTTGTTTTTTTCCCCAGTAATAAGACCATATCTAGATTATGTGATACCAGTCAGACCAAAGTTGTAACAACTGGTGCCCCGTAGAACTTAAAAGGAGCTAGGTAAAGGTAAAGCCCCCCCCTGCACTTGCGTGCTAGTTGTGTCCAACTCTAGGAGCGGTGCTCATCTCCGTATTCAAGTCGAAGAGCCAGTGTCGTGCAAGTCCATGTGGCCATGTGGCTGGCATGGCTGAATGCATTTCTGTGCACGGAACACTGTTTACCTTCCTGTTTTTTACGGTGGTGCCTAAATATCTGCTTGCATTTACATGTGTTTGAACTGCTAGGTTCGCAGGAGCTTGGGTTAGCAGTGGGAGCTCACTCTGCTGTGTGGCACCCAGAATTCAAACTGCTGAGCTGCCGACTTTGCAGCTGGCAGTTTCAGCACTCCAGCCCACTGAGCCACCATGCCTCCCAATACAAGCTAGCTACTTGTAATTAGTTCCTTCCCAATAATGAAGGTATGCCTAGGTTATAAGCTACTAAGCAGAAAACACACTCCTTTTCTGGTGTAACTCTAGTTTTCTTTAGTTATGTTTCTGTCTTGAGGGCTGATGCCACTGAATAGTGGTCAAAGAAGCACTGCACAATTCAAGTTATGGCTAGATTCCACAGCAAAGTAGCTGGTTGGTTTCTGAGGTGTTTCTCAATTAATTAAAAAGCTGCAATTTTATTATTTTTGGAGGAAAGAAAATTAAATAGTTTCTCTCTCAGAATAGCAGGGCAAGGATCAATAATTGATCTGAGGTAGTGGTGGCTCTGAGCTTTTTAAAAATCAGATCCCCAAATTATGGGCCTACTATGATTATCCAGCAACTCTGGGGCATCACGTAGGATCATAGAATCTTAGAATGATAGAAACATAGAATCATAGAGTTGGAAGAGACCTCAAGGGCCATCCAGTCCAACCCTCTGCCATGCAAGAACCCCCATCACAGTATTTCCAACAGGTGGCCATCCAGCCCCTGCTTAAAAACCACCAAAGAAGGAGATTCCACCACCCTCCTTTGTTGCAGCAGATTCCACTGTTGAATAGCTCTAACCATCATGAAGTTCTTCCTAATGTTCAGAATAATCTTCAGAATTTGATAGTTGGGCCCGTGTCTTTCTTTGCTGCTGAGAAACCAATGGATGTAAAATCATTGCAAAAATACCAAAAGAAAAAAAGAAAGAAATTACGCATCCCAGTTTATCAGACCCATTGGAGGAAAGGGAGAGAGGCAACCCTTTGGTTCAAAATGACAAGTTATACCTGAAATGGATCAATATTGCTGGATAGTTCAGTGGTTTAGGTCTCTGCAAAACCAGAGGTTGGGACTTGATGATTCCTAGGGTTCATATTATGGTAGAATCAGAGAATAGTGAAGTTGGAAGGGTCCTATAAGGCCATCCAGTCCACCCCTCTGCTCCATGGAGGAATAGAAATCAAAGGATATTTGCCAGGTGGGTTCCTTCCAGCTCTGTGGTGGTGGTGGTGGTGGTGATGGAGGAGGAGGAGGAGGAGGAGGGAGAGGAGGGAGAGGAGGGAGAGGAAGAACAAGCCCTTGAAGAATTATGAATAGGTCCCATAAGAGATGCAGTAAACATACATTCCTTGCAGTTTCAGAAAAGGCACCGAGAAACGAAGAAAACTAGCCAGTTAGCTATGAAAATCACTGCCTTTGGGCGACAAAAGGCTTTACATAGTAAATAATTTTTGGCCATCGTTGTAGCCCAGCTCAGCATGCAAGAAATGTCCATACAGCAACTCAGGGAAAGTCTATTTGTCACTAATCCAAATTAGTACAATATCCTAGCAATGATGATGATGATGATGTGCCTATGGCAACTTTTCATTGGGTTTTCTAAGATGGTTACTTCATGTCCTTCCTCGTTCCGAGTTGACGTTCGTTTCGTGATCACGTTGTTCGCAGTCACGTGGTCTTGTCCTGGTACTGTCCCTGTTGCCGTGTGCCCACGGGCATGATTGATGGTACCATGACGACTGTTACTGCACATCCTTGTTTTGTGACAACATCTGAACTTCTCAGCCTTCATTCTTGGTATTTTCTTTTGTCTGACCTTCTGTTTCTCTTTCCTTCGAATCTCCTCAACTTTGCCTTCAATGTGTTATGGAGCTAAGTTTGAGGCATTTGTCTTTTAATCTCTCTGCACTGTGTTGTTGACTCCATAGGGAATGTACTTGTGAATGGCACTTCACACTCTTGCCACTAGATGGAAAATGGCACGTTGCGTGATGAGCCTTACCTCATGGGCACTCATCTCAGAACGAGAGCAGATTCCTGAGGCCAGGGAGGGGAATCGCTCATCGCACTTAAATCCCAGTTCAGGGGGCGTGGTTGGGACGAACACCCGTCATCACGCAATGGACGTGGAGTAACATTTCTTCGTACCGGTCCCAAGCAGGATGGCGAACCAAGATGAAAGGGATGTGAAGAAACGGCCTAAATATTGGACTCTCATATGTGGTTGAGCATTTTCTTCTAGAAGCAGAGGGGATGGCATCCTGGGACCAATGTCTTGCTGGCAGGGTAACAATCTTTCATACAATAACACTGGGGTTCAGCAGGAGGAAGGGTGCTCCACAGCCTAACATATTCATGCCTTGCCCCTAACCAAGTAGCAACTGTTCCCCCCCCAGATTAAAGAACGCCCTGTCCCCTTCTTCCCATTTGTTTGCTTCCTGTTGTTTATTTCCTCTCTCTGTGTATATATTCTTCTGTGCTCGACCTCTGGCCCTGTGGCTGCAGTGTTGGACTAGGCCTCCCATATGGTTGAAGCTGCAATTTCTTTCTTTCTTTTCCCCTTTATAACTGAAGATCACTTACAAGTAAAGATTTCCCCCCTTTTTCTACTTAAGCTACTTGTAGAGTGAGTTTATATATATATTAGAGATGGGCACGACCAGGAAAAATGATGTTTCGAGTTTTCGATTGTCGGGACGGGTCCATTTTGGCTCATTTCCGTTTGTCGAGGAAATTTTCAAAATTTTGTCATTTCCGTTTGTCATTTGTCATTTGGGTTGGGGTTGGGGTTGGGGTAAGTGGGCTCTGGGAGGCACCTCTCTGGGTGCTTCTCTGACGTCTGACCCACTAAGAAGGGAAGCAAGGGAAGCGTTTCGCGGAGCCGCCGCGTACCATACATTTATATTACATTATGTTAGGTCGGGGTGGCAGAGGCACCTCTCTGGGTACCTCTGACTCAGTAAGAAGGGAAGCATAGTAGCGTACTGACGTACAGGTTAGGGAATGGGATAGGGGATAGTGGGCTCTGTGAGGCACCTCTCTGGGGGCCTCACTTTGACTCACTAAGAAGGGGAGTGTACTAGCGTACTGACGTACAGGTTAGGGAATGGGATAGGGGATAGTGGGCTGTGGGAGGCACCTCTCTGGGTGCCTGGGACCCACTAAGTAGGAAAGTGTACTTGCGTACGGATCTGGGTTAGGGTTGGGGTTAAGGTTAGGGTGGGTTAGTGGGCTGCACCTCTGGGTGCCTCTGACCCACTAAGAAGGACAGCGTACTGGCGTATGGGTTAGGGTTGGGTTAGGGTTAGGGTTAGGGTTAGGGTTTGTGGGCTTTTAATGCCCTCTCTGGCACACCCAGAAGTCTCAGTCAAAACCTGGCCATGCGATTGGTGGAATGGGTCCAAAAATTTGCATGGTCCCATCCCATGGCCAGCCCATAATTGCGCATGCACAGGTGTAAAAAAATAAAAATAACAATAAAATAAAATAAAATCAATGGAGACATTTTATTGCAAGAAAAACCCACTGCTGCTACTATTAAAAAAATCAGGCATTTAAAATACCAAATTTTCGAATGTTTCTGTGGTGCTTTAGTGGGTTTTTGGACCACGATTTAAAAATAAATATTGCGGTCGCCATTTTGGATCCCCACCACCACATGGCAAATGGAGACGATGATCCCCCCCCAGCCTGGTACCAGTAGCCCAGGACAGGAGAGGGGCGGAAGGCTGGGAACCCCCACAGAAACCACCCCTCGGTAGGTGCCCTCACTGAGGCAGGCATATTTTTGCCTGCTTTTATGGCCGGGAATCAGGTTTATTTTAAAAAAACTTTTTTTCTGTGCTGCTTGGCATCGCGCGATATTCTTTTTCGGTTCGGGTTCGAGCTGGAGCGGAGTAATTCTCGTGACTGTTATATATATATCACACACACACACACACACACACAGATACAAAGGGCTATTCACTGTGAGTACAAAGGAGTTGAGTGGACAATGGGAGCTTTAGCAGTTCACCTTCAGATTTCCCCTGTGCAGCAACTACCTTATCATACTTTATGTTCAGGTAACCAAACAGAATTAACCAAAAACTCCTCCAACATGCACAGCCTCCCCAAGGCCACACAGGCTGGTGTATCCTCCATTTCAGATTCCCAAAATCTGGCTCCACAGTAACATCTACCTAACAGTCTTCTATCCAGCCAGCTTACAAATGTTATAAAAATAGATAAATAACACAATGGCCAATGAAGTCTTTCTGACTATCAAGACTGTGTGTACTTCTCCTCATGATACCTTGGAGGTTTTGCCCAATCTGAGTTCTCAAAAATTCCTTTCAAATGGAATGTGGGTGACAGGGAGGAATGAGTTTCAATTTACTGAATTTCCATTCCATTTTATTTTTCCATTCCACGTGGAGATTGAACAGCTAGAGGGCATCTCCCTGAGAAGGGAACACTTCTCTCAAATGTTTCCAGTGATGAGACATCTTCACACACTCCCTCGACATAAAAATAAACATCCATGTAATTTGCAAAGCTGTATTTGAGTTGAACCAAGGTAAAGTTCTGGGTTTGTGGAAACAGCTTAAATTTATATATGCACACACATAAAGAGAGGGAACCATCCCTGTAATACCGAGTGTTCGGAACTTGTACATAGCTTTCCTGGAGGTCAAGGAAATAAATTTTCACATTCAATGGACAAATTTATTTCCGAAAGCAAAGATTTTGTTTCACCCACTCCAATCCCAGACTTCTGTTTTCATTAGGGCTATTGCAAATGTCACTATTTGTTCAGAATGCCAAAGTAAGCAATTGGAGAAAGGGACAAATATCACTTGAAGTATATATGAGAAGAATAAGGACAGTTCAACCAACCCCACCATGCATTCACATGCTGATGTACATGCCACCTTGCTGACAGCCATAATTTTTCACGCAAACGTGTAAGTCCACTACTAAGCTGTTTAATCTGTTTTTGTTTGTAAACTGCCCAGAGTAGATTTTTTGCTAGATGGTTGCAGTATATAAATCAAATAAATCAAATAAATAAATAAATAAATAAACCTGCGGGGGACATACAGACACAGAGAGTGAGAGTGCTCAGAAGTGACTAGGTAAAAGTAACTAGCAATGAGAAGTTTAGGATGCGGTCAGACAGGGCTTTGGGTTGCCTTATGAAATGCTGACACCATGGCCTGCTTTGCTTTATTGCCTGGTGACCAGATAACATGCTCCACCATACTATGAGCCCTGTGGCACAGTGTCTGGAAGTTAATTCATGGCTACTGGATTGGACAGATTCCTGGAGGAAAAGTCCATCACAGGTTACAAACCATGATGGAGAAACCAGGGTACTTCAAGGGCCAGATGCAGGGGAGTGGTATCAGGAGACAGATATCTAGTCTCGTGTGCTCCCAGAGGCATTTGGTGGGGCCGCTGTGAGATACAGGAAGCTGGACTAGATGGGCCTTTGGCCTGATCCAGCATGGCTCTTCTTATGTTCTTATGTTCTTATGTACTGGACTTCTTTTTCAGAGATTTGGCACAGTGGATTCACAGCAGTACTGCAGTCAAGCCTTTGCTTGCAACCTGAGTTTGTTAACGACAGGCTCAGGGAACTAGTGAAAAGGTGACCCAACTAGAGATGGGCACGACTTGAAATTTATTTTTTTCGAGTTGTCGTTAGTCGGGCCGGTTTCGTTTCGGGTCGTCTCCGTTTTTCGCGAAAATTCGCAAAAATTAGTCGGTTTGTTTTTTTGTTTTTTCTTTTTCGTTAGTACTGGTTTTTTGGGGGGCGAGCGGGCTCCTGGAGGCACCTCTGTGGGGTGGGTGCCTCCTCTGGCCCACTATAAGGGAAAGTGGGCTCCTGGAGGCACCCGTGGGTGCCTCCTATCTTCACCCACTAGGAAAGGGGAAGCAGGCTCCAAGAGACCCCTCAACATGGGGGTCTCCCCTCCTCACCTGCTGCTGCTGCAAAATGCTATGCAATAGCCATATGGATATTGCATAACAGAATGTGCAGACAGTGACTGTGAAGACTAGTGGATGGCACTGAACCCAGAGCCATAGTGAGATGCCTAACTAAGGCTCTCGCACCACCATGTCTCACACAGAAGGGAATTGTACTTGCGTGTAGTGCAATGCAAGTACATCTGGCTTAGGGTTAAGGTGGGTTAGGGTTAGGGCTAGGGTTAGGCTAGTGACGGGTAAGGTTACGGTGGGCTAGTGGGTTGCACCTCTGGGTGCCACTCTGACCCACTAAGAAGACAGTCTGTGATGTATGGGTACGGAGTCAAGGGTTAGGGTTAGGGTTAGGGGGCTAGGGCAGGTTTTAGGGGGCTTTTTGGCACATCCCAGAAGTCTCCATGGCCAAGTGGCCATGCGATTGGTGGGATGGCTCCAAAAATTTGCATGGTCGTCCACTCCCACATGGCTGGCCACTCGGCCAGCCCATCATTGCGCAGGTGTAAAAAAAATAAAATAAAATAAAATCAATGGAGGGCAGAGGAGGAGAGGAGAGACATTTTGTTGCAAGAAAAAACCTACTGCTACTGTGAAAAATCTGGCAGTTTATAAATTTTCGCGTGTTTCTGTTGTGCTTGTGTGTTTTTGGACCACGATTTCAAAAACAATATTGCGTTCACTGCCCCATTTTGGATCCCCCGCCCGCACCGCATGGCATGGCGACTCGAGTCCGGCTGCCCAGAACGGGGGGGAGGCGGGACCCCCCCTCCAGAAACCACCCCTCCGGTAGGTGCCCTGCACCCTTAGTCAAGCAGGCATTTTTCCACCTGCTTTTTTGGCCCGGGAATGGGTGGGGGGAGAGTTTAAAAGTTTTTTCCTGTGCCGTCCGTGCCGCTTGCTTGCGCTTTCATTGCGGCGGCCGGCGGCCGGCAAGACTGGGCTTTTTGCTGTCTGGCTGCGAGCCTGCGGCGAGTCCCACAGAGCAGCCCACTAGGACGGGGGATGGGGGGGAGGCTGGGGACCTCCAGAAACAACCCCTCTGGTAGGTGCCCTGAGGCACGGCAGGCATTTTTCCGCCTGCTTTTCGGCCGGGAACCAGGTTTTTTAAACTTTTAAAAACTTTTTTTCTGTGCCGCGTGGCATCGCGCGATCACGCGATGCAAGGAACGAGCACGACAAATCAGACCAAAATTGTTCATTCGTCGGTTCGAGCTCGAAGTCTGGCGGAGTAATTCCCGTTACCGTTTCCGTAGAGTAACGGAAACGAGTAACGGAAACGGAAACGGGAATACCACTAAGTCGTGCCCATCTCTAGACCCAACCTTCCATCCTTCTGAGGTTAGTAAACTGTGTATGCAGCTTGCTGGGGTGGGGATAGAGGAACATGATGTAGCCTGCATAAATAAATTGCAAATCTCCCCAAGAGTGCTTTGAATGCTATGGGGCAATAGAAAAACAGCACACCTGGCTTTGCTTTTCCAGATCACAAAACATCCTAAACCCTTTCTGTCCTTTCTGGACCTGATTGATCAACCAGAAGACTGGCTCTTGAACAGAGAGGGCCTATTTGTTTATTTATTTATTTATTTGTTAGATTTATATACTGCCCATCTTCCGGACAGAACTCTGGGTAGTTTACAATTAAAATAGAACAACAAGAAAGGAAAAACAAAAAGGGCAAAAAATACCAATAAAATAAGGAGGGACAATACCCTCCATGAAAGATGACATAGGGGAAAAGAGGAAAAAAAATAAGTAAAAATGTTGTCATATGCCTCTTTAAAAAAGTGTGTTTTCAGGGCCTTTTTAAAGGCGGGCAGGGACTGTGCTAGGTGCAACTCACTAGGGAGATGATTCCACAGCATGGGGCCCACCACAGAGAATGTGCGGTTACGTGTGAGCGATTTCCGCACCTCCCTGGGTGGGCCTGTTCCCAGTTGACCTCTGAGAGATACGCTCTGACAGGTACTCTGGTCCCAAGCCATGGAGAGTTTTGAAGATCAAAACCAGGATCTTAAACCTAATCTGGAGGACAATGGGTAGCAAATGCAGGCAAGCCAGAACTGGGGTGATGTGCTCGAATCTACAAGCACCCACCACCAGTCTGGCTGCCACATTCTGCAACTGCTGGAGCCTCCGTACAAGGGTCAAGGGCACCCCCACATGGAGGGCATTGCAATAGTCGATCCTTGAAATCAAGAGGGCCTGCACGACTGTCCTCAGGGAGGACTCATCAAGGTACTGTCAGATCCGGGTGATACTGCGGAGATGGATAAAAGCGGCCCTGGAGACCGCCATCACCTGGGCTTCCAGGGAGAGGGCTGAATCCAGGACCATGCCCAGATTCCTGGCCTTGTCCGTAGGCTGGAGGGAAACCCCCCGCCAGTCTAGGGAGGGGGCCATTGTACCCAGACAAGGGCTCCTAGAAGAACAGAACCTCCGTCTTCTCCGGGTTCAGTTTGAGCGGGTTAGTCCTGGTCCATTCCAGGACTACCTCCAGGCACAGGTCGAGGGAGTGTACTGCCTCCACTGCAGAAGAAGAAAAGGAGAGATAGTGTTGCATGTCATCAGCGTACTGATGGCAGCGAACTCCAAATCTCCTGGTAACCTCTGCCAGCGGCCTCATATAAACATTGAACAGCATGGGTGATATTGCCGAACCCTGGGGCACCCCACAAGGGAGAGTCCAAGGAGCTGACAAATCATCACCCTGCTGAACCCGCTGAGACCAGCTGCCAAGGAAGGAATGGAGCCAGCACAAAGCAAGCCCCCCAATTCCAGCCTCAGCAAGCCGAACCAGCAGGTTACTGTGTTCGACGGTATCAAAAGCAGCTGACAGATCAAGGAGTACCAACAGGGAGGAACACCCCCTGTTAACCTCCCTGAGGAGGTCATCCTGCAGAGCGACCAGAGTGGTCCCATGAAGTGGCCTGAACCCAGACTGGAAGGGATCCAGGATACAATTTTCCTCCAGGTACGAATGAAGCCGGATGGCAGCCACCCTCTCAACAACCATGCACAGGAAGGGAACAATGGTGATCGGACGGTAACTAGATAACTCATCCGATGCCATGCTGGGCTTTTTCAATGTGGGCTTCACCACGGTCTCCTTCAAACGGGAAGGGAAAATTCCCTCCCAGAATGAGGCCGTGGCAATGGCCGAAACCCACTCCGGCATGTTTCCTCCGGCAGATTTGACAAGCCAAGCTGGGCAAGGGTCAAAAGGGGTAGCCACCAGCCGGCAATAAGCTATGGCCCTGGAGGCCTCTGCTGAGAACACTGGCGGAAACTCAACCAGATGAGGAGACCGAGGGGGTGAGGCCCCTGGGACATCAGAGGATGAACTAGAGCAACCGGGGGGCAGATCGGAATGGATGGCGTCAATTTTTTATCTTAAATAGGGTGCAAATTGCTCACTAGTGAACTCACTAGGAGGAGGCCCCAGATCACCAGGATTGGAGAGGTCTCGAACCACCTGGAACAACTCCGCATGGCGGTTCGAGGCCTCACCAATTCTCAGGGAGACATAAGCTGTTCTAGCATCCCTGATCGCGCGAACATAGCAGCCGGTCAGCTGCTTAAGTGCAGCCCTACTCACTGCCATCTGATCCATCCTCCAAATGTCCTCAAACTTCCTGCATTCTTGTTTCATCGCCCGCAGCTCAGCCGTGTACCATGGCAAGGAGTGGGTTCCACAGCGCAGGAGGCACTTGGGGGCGATCTGGTCTACAGCCCTGGTGGTACCCTCATACCATCTATCCACCAGGACATCAACCGGATCGTCTGCCAGACCACCAGAAAGCTCCCCAAAGGCCTCCATGAAGCTAGCAGGGTCCAGGAGTCTCAGGAGGTGAGCCCAGATGAAGGGCTGATGCTCCCCGCAGGGCGGAGTGGCGATCAACAGGGAAAATTTTAGCAGATGATGATCTGACCATGACACGGGTAGGGGTGAAATACCCCCAACCCTCCGACAAGCGTCTGACGACATGGAGGTAAAAACCAGGTCCAGGGTATGACCTGCTCTATGGGTGGGGCAATCAACATGCTGAGATAGATCCATGGAAGTAATGGATTCCATGAATTCCAGAGCTGCACCAGAGAGTTCCTCCTCAGCATGCACGTTGAAGTCCCCAACCACCAGTAGGCAGAGGGACTTCAACAGGGCAGCGGAGATGAACTCCGAGATCTCTGGAAAGGATTGTGCTGGGTTGTGCAGAACACAGTACACCAGCACTTTACCAAGCTTATCTCGCTGACCCACTGATAGATGAAGGCATTAACCCCCGGGACACATCAATGCCGCAGATCTGCTAACATAAAGGGATTCCCTGTAAACGAAGGCCACCCCACCCTACAACCCTCCAACCTGCCGGCCCACTGGACCTGAAACCCGGGGGGGCACAGAAGGGAGAGGGAAGCCCATCCCTCTGCACCCACCCAGGTCTCAGTAATACAGGCCAGGTCGGCTCGCACATCCATGATAGCACTGTGGATGATAGGTGTCTTATTTTGAACCAACCTGGCATTAACCAGGAGGCAAGACAGGCCAGAGGCGCTGGCGGAATGGCACCCAGATACATGATGGTGAGCAGGGGGATCAGAACGGGGGACAGGCATCAACTGCCTGACCCGAGTTCTTCTTACCCGAGTAATTCCCCCCCTGCTCAGAACGTACCTCCCTCTCTCTCTCTCTCTCTCTCTCTCTCTCTCTCTCTCTCTCTCTCTCTCTCTCTGTGTGTATGTGTGTGTGTGTGTGTGTGTGTGTGTGTGTGTGTGTGTGTGTGTGTAAAATATTAAAAAAGGGAAAAAAAGCAAGGGTAAATTAAAACATTTTAAGTGCCAGAAAGCTAGAGGTCCAAGATGATAAAGGGAAGTCCGTGGAAGATCCATGGGAGCTCCACCTAGGTTGAACAACGGCACCTCCCTCGAGAGACCACAGCGAGGCCGCACGCCAATGGCCCGCCTCCAGGAAGCTGGCTGGTGGGGTGGAGAATGTCTGTGGAAGATCCTTGGGGGGGGGGTCTGCCTAGGTCAAACAATGGCATCCCCCCTTGAGAGACTGCGGCGAGGCTGTACACCAATGGCCCACCTCCAGAAAGTCCGCTATCCGCAGAGCGGCTACATCCCCCAGGCATAGCACTGATGGACGAAAGGGGGGGCAAACCCTGAGGGGGCGAGTGGGGCCTGAAGTCTGTGGAAGATCCATGGGGGGCTCCGCCAAGGTCGAACAATGGCACCCCCCCTCGATAGACCGCGGTGAGGCCGCACGCCAATGGCCCACCTCCCAGCAGGGAAGCCTCTACTGCACCACAGCCAGGCTGAGCCGCCGCCTCCAGAAGCCAGCTGGGAGGCCGGAGGGAGTCCATGGAAAGTCTGTTGAGGGTCCGCCTAGGTCAAACAATGACACCCCCACTATGTAGTTGCACCATGGAGGCAACCCTTTCCAGTGCAGATCAGTGGGATCTTTGTGTTGATCATACCCATTCTTAACTTTAACAAGTTGCAAAATTAAAAGAGAGAACAAAAAAAAAAACTAGTAGGAACTCTAGCAGCTCACGAGGAGCATTCTGTTGTCACCGTGGTGCTGTCAAGTGATTTCCAAATTAAGGCGAACCTTTGAATGAATGAGCTCCAAAAAGCCCTATCACCCACAGCCCTGATGACCTCTTGCGAGCCCAAGGCTCTGGCATCCTTTATTGAATCAATCCACATCGTATTCGGTTTTCCTCTGCCTTCAGCTTTTATTTATTTATTTATTTTATTTTATTTTTACAACTTATATGCCGCCCACTACCCAAACGTCTCTGGGTGGCTTACAATCAAAATAATTAAAACAGTTAAAAATAGAATACCAATAAATAATCAAAACAATAATGAAAACCTTACACTAAAATCATTATTTATTTAATTTATTTAATTCATTTTTACAACTTATATGCCGCCCACTACCCAAAGGTCTCTGGGTGGCTTACAATCAAAAGAATTAAAACAGTTAAAAAAATAGAATATCAATAAATATTCAAAATAATGATAAAAACCTTACACTAAAATCATTGCACTAAAATTGCCATCAGAGGACCCACAGTCTATATTGTATCAATTAAAAAACTTCTGGAACAGGAAGGTTTTTACCTGGCGGCAAAATGTCATCAAAGTTGGCGCCAGGCGGAGCTCACTCAGGAGGGTATTCTATAGCTTGGGTGCAGCTGCCGAGAAGGCCCTGTGTCTGCAAGCCATCCCTCTTACCTCCTTGAGGGATGGCTCTTTCAGGAGGGCTCCCTGGCTTGATCTTAATTGCTGGGTAGGTTCGTATGGAAGGAGGCGGTCCTTCAGGTATCTAGGTCCTAAGCCGTTTATTGCCTTTTCCAATGAGTGTTGCCTTTTCAGGTTGTTTCCAAAGTAGGACAACTTTGGTTTCATCCTTCTTTTGGCTTTTAAGGACAGTTATGACTTGATTTGCTCTAGGATCTAAAATCCAAGGCAAAGGGCTCCCATATCCGGAGCTTTAAATTGTTTTCCCACCAGCTCCGGATTTTTTTAAAAAATTAAGTACGGCCACGCCCACCTAAGCGCGTCCCAGTGCATTTTCCAAGTACCTGGTCTCCGAAGGTTAAAAATTTCTGATGCGGACATAAAGCAGTGAGTGCCAGGCTCTCCTCGCCTTGTGTTTGTTTGTTTGTTTTTTGCCCCCCACCCCTTTAAGAGACTGGAAGAGATTGGAATGCTTCACGGGGCAGCTCCCGACAGCAGAGCGGAGGTGAGCCTCCATTTTTTTCTCCCTCCCCTCACGCAGACAGGAGCAAGGGAGTGTGGAGGGGTGGGGACACAGGAAGAGCGACAAACCCCCAAGATCTCTGGTCTGAATTTAAGTTGCCAGCAGATCTTAGGGGTCGTGTAAAAGCGCCCATAGCTACCTGTAAACAGTGACTTGCTGGCAATAGCAAGGATGAGAACCTTACAGTTTCTTATCCTGGGAAAGGAACTGTAGAGAACTCTATCTTTGCTCCTAGCCATCGCATTTCTCTAGACAAGACTTAACTGTTTATATTTCCCCTTGAGAAATATTGTGACAAGTCATGGGCTCCTCAGATGTTTTTGTGGTCTCCCCCCCCTCCCTGGAAAAACCTCCAGTCTGTGCAGAATCATTATGATTCTCATGCCAAATTTCATTTATCCTTGGCAGAATTCCCTGGAAAAGGCACTGAGCGGCAAAAAAATTGGCAGTTGCTCACAAAGAAGTGTACACAAAAACTATAAACAACAACAAAAGAGGATAAACAAGATTGGGGGTCTCAATTTTTGGCAGAAGCAAAGCAATCCTGCTGGCCTATAGAGAAGTCTTGGCAAGAACGAGAAGTTTCCCAATTCTTCTGCACTTCCCTAAAACATAGCGCTAAGTCACATTTCCAAACGTAGCACAGCGAGTGGATGCAAAACTGCAATTTCATAGAATGAATATTTTTTCTCCTGATTTGCAAAAGTTACTTTTTATCTTTTTTTTTTTAAAGAAGCAATTTGGGGAGCATTCTTCAAGCTCAATGACATTCTTTAATCAGTCTTAAAAGGTGATGGAAGTATTGCATTATTTCACTTCCAATATTATAAACAAATTTACAAGGTAGATTATAAGTATTGGATACCAGAAGGCATAGTGATTCTTCCTTGTCTTTATCTATCGGCTTTTGTTCAGATTATGACAAGCAAACCATATAATCCATTCTTTAACACGTTGGCAGGACCAAAGTGTACAATATGTTACTTTTTAAAAATAGCCTCCCAGTTTGAGTCCATATATGCACTTGTAACTCCCATCTCAGTGGGAGTTTGAGTCCAAGCCACCTTTCCTACAGATGCTGAAAACTATGGATAATAGCAAATGATAGCTATATTACATGGTAGTAGAAGGAAAAGACATAAAAAATTAGCTGCTGTGAGTTTTTTCGGGCTGTTTGGCCATGTTCTGGAAGTTTATCTTCCTGACATTTTGCCAGTCTCTGTGACTGGCATCTTCAGAAGGCAAATGATGCACTCAAAATTAGAAATCACAGGCATGTAGCAGCATGGAAATGGCAGGGGAGCTTCCTTGAGCGTTTCCTTGTAAGCCCCCACAAATTTGGAGAGATTTGGGTCTCAGGGTCCAAGTTATTCAAATGCAACGAGGGTCCCGCTAGCTAATTGCAAAACTGCTGTATGGCCTGCACTGAAAATATAGGGGTTAAGCAAGGGGAAGTAATAAATTGACCTATTGCTGGTGTGGCGCATGCACAGCACTTCCAATTACTGCTGGGGTACTCTCTTTGCAGTTGAATAATACAGCCCTCTGAACCCATATCTCTCTAAATTTGCGGGGGGGGGGGGGGGCTTACAGGGAAGAACTTGAGGAAGCTCCCCATTTCGTTTCCTGAACAACAAAAAAGGTGGTTTGTTTCATTTCATCACGAAATGGTTTCTGTCATTTTGTTTCATAATGAAGCAATGTGTTCTGTTACGTAACAAAACGACAAAACAGTGTTTCATTTTTCATTTGGTGCCCATTTCTCATATATTATAGTGCATATTTTGACTGCTAACAGAATAGTGTGGGCCCAAATGTGGAAAAAAATAAAAGTACACCTAAGGAGGAAGTAATTATACAAAAAATATTAGATTGTGCTGAGTTGGGTAGAATGACAATGAAAATTAAAGAAAAAAAGGGGCTCCGAGTACTATTTGACATGGAATAAATTTTATGACTGGTTTAATAGAAGGAATAGTGCATTAGGTAGAGTTGAGACATGATGTAACTAACACAACATACACTCAGACCACATTATTTATTTATTTATTTATTTATTTATTTATTTATTTATTTATTTATATACCGCCCATCTTCCCAAAGGAACTCTGGGCAGTGAACAATAAACACAGGATACAACAATCAACAAGGAAGTAAAAGATTTTTTTTTAAAAAAATGACAAAATAGTCAACAAAATCATTGGCAAGATGGCAACACAGGGAAACAAAGGAAGAAAAGGTTAAAGGTTGCCAAATGCTTCCCGAAGAAGCAAGATTTTGAGTGCTTTTTAAAAGGTGGGCAGGGACTGTGTAAGGCGCAACTCACTCGGAAGTTGGTTCCAAAGTGAGGGGCCAGCCACAGAGAAGGTGTGGTTTCTGGTAACTGATTTCCGAGCCTCCCTGGGTGTGGCCACTCGGAGTGAGAGCACCTGCGACATTCTAGTGGGCTGAGTCTCAGTTGATCTTTGGAAGATATGCTCCGTCAGGCATTCAGGTCCCAAGCCGTAAAGGGTTTTGTAAATCAAAACCAAAACCTTGAACCTTATCCGGAGTGCAACGGGCAACCAGTGCAGGCGAGCCAGAACTGGGGTGATACGGTCATATATGCGCACACCCACAATGACAACGCACAATGACAACTGGAAAATATTAGATTTATAGATATCTGTGATGTGAAATAATGATTTGATTATTTAAATAAATAAATAAATAAATAAATAAATAAATAAATAAATAAATAAATAAATAAAAGCAACATACACCCTATCCAGGAGTTACTTTTGCAAATATGTAAAGCCAGAATGATGATGCAGATGCATGTAAGCAATGCCTTCCTATCCCTGCCCTGCCCAGGTGTCAACAAGACTTTTCAGGTGTAACCTCATCTGCCATGCATTCACATGCTGATGTACATGCCAGTCCTCAGTTTTCAAGCAAACCTGTTACTCAGCTACAGCATGTGATTGGGCACGCACAGAGAGTGAGAGCGTTCAGAAATAACTAAGTAAAATTAACTAGCTATGAGAATTTTAGGATGCAGTCAGACAATGAATTGCCCTATTCAATGAATAGCACTGCTTTGTTAGATATTTGATGAATATTTTGCCTTTATTTCTCCCCCTTTTTCTTTTAGAAACAGCCCATGTCTGTCTAAAACAAAACAGAAAGAAGCCTCCCAACTCAGTTCTCACTTCCTGGTCTCTGCCTTGTCCTTGTAGCCATCTCTAATTGTGCTCAATGCCTGAATAATCAACTTCATGTTCCATCAAGTCAATTCCGACTTATGGTGACCCTGTCCAGGGTTCTCTAGGCTACTTTTAGAGGTGTCCTGGGACTGTGCAGTTTGCCCAAGATTTTCCAGGCCCGTTATTCTCACAGGGACCCAGTGTTAGACTTTAACTCCCAACTTCCTGATGGTTAGAGCTGTCTGTCAGTGGAATACGCTGCCACAAAGGAGGGTGGTGGAGTCTCCTTCTTTGGAGGTTTTTAAGCAGAGGCTGGATGGCCATCTGTTGGGAGCACTGTGATGGGGGTTCCTGCATAGCAGGGGTGTGTGCTGGATGGCCAGATACCTAACTCACTAGAAACTATCCAGACCGTTGTTCTAAATACTTCTATATTTTTCCCCTCACATCCCTGCAGTGCTAATGACTGGCTTCTTTAACTGCAATGCTCTGTACATTAGTTAGTAGTCCTGACTAATTAGCATTCATGATATGTTGGAGCAGAGATTTTAATCAGAATATTCGCAACAAATTGATAGGTCATTGTGAACAGTGACACTGTTCCATATGAGTCCCCTAGGTCTTCCTTTAATATTAAAATGGTCTAAATGAAGAGTACCTTTATTTTTCTTAATATTGGACCCATATTGTGTTTAATGTAATTTTGGAAGCAGTTAATTTGGGTTTTACAGCTGCATAAAGTGGAGCTTGAAATAGTTACTTTCTGGTCTTTAGCTGCCAGAATCTTCCAGCTAGCACAGGCACCATGGAAACAGCATTTCTAGGTTCAGGTGTTAAAACCAATGAAAATCATGAATTTTACACTTTGGGGGGGGGGAGATAGTACCTTTTCTCAAAACGGTGGTTTCAGCCTCTCTTTCTTTCTTTCTTTCTTTCTTTCAGAGCTTAAGAGCATATGACAGTTAAATATTGGGGAGATCTTCCTAACAATGGCTGCTTTCACACGACCTCTAAAATCTGCTGGCAACTTAAATTCGGACCCCCCCCCACCAGAGATCATGTGGTTTTTGTTCTGCTTCCTGTGTTCCCACCCTCCCGCACTCTGATTCTATTACTTCTGTCTAGAGATGGGCACAAAACGAACAATTTTGCGTTTCCGTTTCCGTTTTTTCATTTTGTTACACAACAAAACGACAAACAAATTTTGTTTCCGAAATGAAACGAAACAAACAGAAACACCGGAAATTTTGTCGTGCGTTTCGTTTCCGTTACTGCAATACAGTGAACTGCTTTAAAGGCTAAAAAAAAATCACAAAAAATGAAATAAATGGTAACAAAATGGTAATGAAACGAATGAAAATGAAAACAATTTTTTTTGCAAAAATACACAAAAAACGGAAATGAACCGAAACGGACCCTCCAAACGACAAACGACAAACGAAACAGCATTTTTTTTATTCATGCCCATCTCTACTTCTGTCTGCTATGAGGAGAGGGAGAAAAAAATGCAGGCTCCCCTCCGCCTGCCCTCCGCAGCAGCTAGTTGTAGTAGGACAGGAAGCCTGTTAAGGATTCCTGTCTGTTAAAAGGGGGGGCAACAAAAACAAACAGAGGGTGGAGGAGCCAGCCAGGCATGCACTGCTTTAAAATCTGCATTGGAACAATTTTACTTCCTCGAGACCAGGTACTTGTAAAATATGCCGGGTCGCGCTTAAGTGGCCGTGGTCATACTTTATTTATTTTTTAAGTCTGCTGCTGGTGGGAAAACAATTTTATGCTCCGCATCTGCGAGCATTTTGCAGCAGATTTTAGGGGTTGTGTGAAAGCAGCCCAAGAGAGCTGTTTGTCAATAGAATCAACTGCCTCAAAGAGTAATGAGATCGGTGGATTTGGAATTTTTAGTTAAATCATTTTAGCTTTAGAGCAGTGTGGCAAGGATGCAAAGAGCTGAATAGAGATGGGCACGACTTGAAAAAAAGTTTTTTCGAGTTGTCGTTAGTCGGGCCAGTCCCATTTCGGGTCGTTTCCGGTTTTCGCGAAAATTCGCAAAAATTAGTCGGTTCGTTTTTTCGTTTTTCGTTGTCGTTAGTACTGGTTTTTTTTGGGGGGGGGGAGCGGGCTCCTGGAGGCACTCTGTGGGGTGGGTGCCTCCTCTGGCCCGCTATAAAGGGAAAGTGGGCTCCTGGAGGCACCCGTGGGTGCCTCCTGCCACTAGGAAGGGGAAGCAGGCTCCAAGAGAGACCCCTCTACATGGGGGTCTCCCCTCCTCACCTGCTGCTGCTGCAAAATGCTATGCAATAGCCATATGGATATTGCATAACAGAATGTGCAGACAGTGAGACCAGTGAGAGTGATAGCGTCATGCCCGCCCTGCACAAGGCTCCCGCACCACCATGTCTCACACAGAAGGGAATTGTACTTGCTGCGTGTAGTGCAATGCAAGCAAGTAGATCTGGCTTTAAGGTGGCTTAGTGCAAGAGCTAGGGTTAGGCTAGTGACGGGTAAGGTTACGGTGGGCTAGTGGGTTGCACCTCTGGGTGCCTCTCTGACCCACTAAGAAGACAGTCTGTGACGTATGGGTAAGGAGTCAAGGGTTAGGGTTAGGGCTAGGGCAGGTTTTAGGGTGCTTTTTGGCACATCCCAGAAGTCTCCATGGCCAAGTGGCCATGCGACTGGTGGGATGGCTCCAAAAATTTGCATGGTTGTCCACTTGGCCAGCCCATCATTGCGCAGGTGTAAATAAAATAAAATAAAATAAAATCAATGGAGGACAGAGGAGGAGAGGAGAGACATTTTGTTGCAAGAAAAAACCCACTGCTACTGTGAAAAATCTGGCAGTTTATAAATTTTCGCGTGTTTCTGTTGTGCTTGTGTGTTTTTGGACCACGATTTCAAAAACAATATTGCGTTTGCCGCCCCATTTTGGATCCCCCGCCCGCACCGCATGGCATGGCGATGGCGACTCGCGAGTCCGGCTGCCCAGGACGGGGGGGAGGCGGGACCCCCCCTCCAGAAACCACCCCTCCGGTAGGTGCCCTGCACCCTTAGTCAAGCAGGCATTTTTCCGCCTGCTTTTTTGGCCCGGGAATGGGTGGGGGGAGAGTTTAAAAGTTTTTTCCTGTGCCGTCCGTGCCGCTTGCTTGCGCTTTAATTGCGGCGGCCGGCGGCCGGCGAGACTGGGCTTTTTGCTGGCTGCGAGCCTGCGGCGAGTCCCACCAGAGCAGCCGAGGACGGGGGATGAGGGGGGAGGCCGGGGACCTCCAGAAACAACCCCTCTGGTAGGTGCCCTGAGGCACGGCAGGCATTTTCCCGCCTGCTTTTTGGCCAGGAACCGGGTTTTTTTAACTTTTAAAAACTTTTTTTCTGTGCCGCGTGTGGCATCGCGCGATCTCGCGATGCAAGGAACGAGCACGACAAATCAGACCAAAATTGTTCGTTCGTCGGTTCGAGCTCGAAGTCTGGCGGAGTAATTCCCGTTACCGTTTCCGTAGAGTAACGGAACCGAGTAACGGAAACGGAAACGGAAATACCGCTAAGTCGTGCCCATCTCTAGAGCTGAATAGTTCTGAGTTCCCCCGATTAGTCCACCCCTTTTCTCTCATTAAGTGGCACTTGCCATCTCAGTAATTCACAGTGAACAGATGAAAGCAAGCTGAACAAAATGACTACTTGCAGACAATGGGGGGGCAGCAGGGGAGTGAGGTGGGGAATTTTTTGAATGGGAGGCAGAAGGTCACCCCCAACACAGAAAGGACCCGCCCAGCCACACCTACTAGAGGGAGCTTGCAAGGCTGCCAAGAAATTCCAACAGATGGAGATTCCTGCACAGGAAATTTTAAAACTGAGGTTGAATTGCCAAGTACCAGGGACGTTTTAGCTGTAGATTTCTACAATTCTACATTTCTAAAGTCCTGTGCTTCTATTTACAGAGTGCATGAGCTACAGCAATCTGGTGCTTCCTGCTCTTAAAATAGCTGCTATTAGGTGGACTTGGGGAGGGGTATATTCTTAGGAAAATGGGGCCCTTAAAACCTAGTCTGATACATGCCCACTTCACATTCAGACATACAGAGACCTTAGCATGCTGAACATGGGACTCCATCTCTGTATCTTGCCAGATGCATTACATTTGAGACCTCTCTGGGTCTTGGCAGTCAGATGCGGGTCAGAAAGTCATTCTGCCTTCTCCCTTGCTTGGCGCCAGCCAGAACTCCAAGGGAAGCTTTGTAAGAAGTAATAAATAAATAAATAAATAAATAAATAAATAAATAAATAAATAAATAAATAAAGGTAGCACTTGTTTGCAAAGTACTAGGTGAATCGTGGTTCTATTGCTGTCGGTGAGATCATTGGCTTTCCTGTCCCCCAAAGCTGAAGAGCAAGTGAAAGAGAAAATACCAAATCAATTTAAAAAAGGAGAGAGAGAGAGAGAGAGAGAGAGAGAGAGAGAGAGAGAGAGAGAGAGAGAGAGAGAGAGAGAGAGGGAGGGAGGGAGAGGGAGGGAGGGAGGGAGAGGGGGAGAGGGGGAGAGGGAGAGAATGAAAAAAATGGAGGTTGAGCTGACAAAGACAAGAGGTTTAGTAACAGGTGCCATTTCCATCTTTCTCTTGTCTGTTCTATCCATCCCTCTCTCTCTCTCTCTCTCTCTCTCGGTCTCTCCTTTCCTTTTCTTATTTATTTTGGCTCAAGACAAGGCTGCACACTCTCTCGCCTCTGCTCTCCACCTCCTTTCACAGCCCGAAGCTAGGCTTGTTATAACCTACTTGGACCGTTAGAAAGTGCCAGTCGACCCTCCAGGATCAATGGTGGTAGACAGGAGCTCGCTTGCGAGGCGGTTTCCACCCTGAAGTAATGAGCAGCAGTTAATAGATTTTTAAAAAAAATCAGAATTATTTTAACTGCACAAGGCTTGCCGAGAGAGGTGGTGGGAAGGAGAAGGAAGAGGTCTTAAGAGAGCAGCCTCTACCCTGTCAATGAGAAGCCCTTCCAAAATGAGGCAGAGGAAGCAATGGAGGGAGATCTAGTCATCATGGTTCCCACTTATAAATTCATCCTGGAGGGGATTTGTTTGTAGGAACCTGCCATGTCAGTTCATCAGGATTTTTTTTTTTGCCAAAGGAAAGAAATATTCATCAGCTCTGCCACTGAGGAGGGGATGCATGTGGAGTTTTCTTCCTTTCCTTCAGATTTCCTCAGCAGAAATCACTCAGAACAGCATGCCACCTTTGGACATTCATTCCGCCCCCCCTTCCGCCTTCCCCTTATTTAAAATGTGTTTCCTCCTTTTGTTTCAGAGAACATGCCAAATATCAAAATGTCTCCCAACCTTGCCTAGAGGACGAGGTGATGAAGGATGAGTATCAGATGCCTTGGGCAGAACTTGGCTCAATTCGACACATTTTGATTAGGACTGCTTCTAAAAAAAAAAGATTGGCGTGTAAGAAGGACATAAACCTGAGATCCCAGGAGTCCGTGGCGGGGAGAACTTGGATGCGTTGGTCAGTTTGACGGATGGGCCTAATGACACAATGATATCTTTCTGAAGCTGTCAAATCTAGTTAGGATTTGCAATCCCAGAGTCTTAATAGTGTTCTGGTGTTTTGCAATTCTTGTCCTGTCATCTCCATCCTGAGGATACTTCCTCTACCCTGGAACAACAACAACAACAACTACTACTACTACTACTACTACTACTACTACTACTACTACTACTACTACTACTACTACTTTATTTTTATGCTGCATTTCTCCCCAAATGGACCCAAGGCGGCTTACAACAAATTCAAAAAAGTACGATAAAAGCAATACAATGTAAAAACAACACAATACCTATAAAATACTATAAAAATACTATACAATATAATACAATAAGAAAGAAGATTAAAAGCAATAGCTGCAGCAGAATTTAAAAAGCTCCCCAGCCAATAAGATTAAAATAAGATGTTATAAAAATTTGTAAAGGCTGGAGGCTTAGAAGGCTTGCCTAGATAAGTAAGTCTTAAGGCCTCGCTTGAATATTTCAAGGGAGGAGGCAGTTCTTAACTCAAAGGGGAGGGAATTCCATAGTATCGGTGCCACTACTGAGAAGGCCCTATTTCTTGCCGCTGCCCCTCGCACTTCCTTGGGTGGTGGTACTCGTAGAAGGGCCTTCTCCGATGACCAAAGGGGGCAGACCGGATTATATGGAAGTAGGCGGACTCTTAGATAACCTGGTCCTGAGCTGTATAGGGCTTTAAAAGGTCATAGCCAGCACCTTGAATTGGACCCGGAAACGAATGGGCAGCCAATGTAGTCCCTGGAGAAGTGGCCCAAAAGAGTCATACTGCCGAGCTCCAGTAACCACCCGGGCTGCCGCATTCTGTAGTAGTTTCCGAACCATCTTCAAGGGCAGCCCCACATAGAGCGTGTTACAATAATCTAAAATGTACCAAGAAGTGTTCTGACATAACTTGGAACAGGCTGACCCAGAAGGTGGTTTATCCTGTTTTACAGATGTGAACCATGGATGGCCAGCATGCTGTGGATGTGGACAACCTGCATTTGAAATTGGCTGGACTGAACTTGGGAGGATGTTGAGGATATTCTTTTTGATATTTTTCTGAATTCCATTGCCATTCATAGAATCATAGAGTTGAAAGAGACCACAAGGGCCATCGAGTCCAACTCCCTGCCATGCAGAAACCTCCATCAAGTACTCCCAAAAGATGGCCATCCAACCTCCAAAGAAGGAAACTCCATTACCCTCTGTGGCAGCATATTCCACTGCCGAACAGCTCTAAATGTCATGAAGTTCTTCCTAATGTTTAAATTGAATCTCTTTTCCTGTAGTTTGAGATACCATAGTATAACAGTGGCTTCATTTACTTGAGTGAGTCTGGCTTACATAATGTTCCACCAGTTCCACAAAATGCAGCATAGGAGCCATTTTGCCTACCCGTGATAGGCAAGGGGCGAAGAGGCAGGACAGTGGCCTGTTGGGGCCAAAAAGGAGCTCACCCTTAAAAGGGGGCTCCTAACAGTCGCCCACCCACCCACCTACCCTGAATTAAGGATGAGTTTTACTGGTCGCTTTGGGGCTGGATGGGAATTTTTGGCCTGTTACTAAATTGGCCTGGGAATGGATCAGGTGAGTTTTCACCCATCCTGTTCTTAATGTTTCGTTTCTGTGTCTGGCATGGTGTTTATTGCTCTGGTCACACTGGTGGGTACTGGCAGCAGGCGGGTACATTGAGGATTTAATGGACCCCTGAGGATGGTGTAAACCAGTCCACCTTGCAGTGTTGAAGGCCCTGAGGACTCATCTCTGGGAAGGGGGAATGGCAGGGTCCCACAGGTAGCAACCACCCAGAGCCATGAGCCTCGGATGGTTGGGACCTGCAGGGTATACCCAAATTTTATTCCATCTTCTAACAGGGTTTTTCTGGGGTGTGGCCATTCTCAGATGGATCAGCCTTCCATCCTACTATTGCCCCCCACCCCTTTTGTATGTGCCTCTTTACTCTAGGCTGGGCGGGCAATGCAGAATTGATGTCTGCAGCATAGTGGGAATCAGAAGTGCTTTGACTCAGGGCAGCAACCCTGGCACAGGCATCTTTACTTGACAAATGCAACGGATTGGAATAAACATCTTGATGGCAACTTTGAAAGTGCCCGATGCCGTTGGACTATCATGACTAACGGGGAAGTCAAAACTCTCAGAGTGTGGACGATAACTGTGAAAAGGCAAACTTGGTACCTTTCTTTTTCAAAGCCCAAGAGAAGCCGAGCTTCGTTGGCAGAACCAACACACGCCCTCGCTCGAGAGAGCTGTGCAGTTTGTTTTGATGTTTCTCGAAGAAACGAGGCACAGAAAGTCCCCGAGCGCAGTTGACATGGTTGGGGGGTGGGTTTGGGCAGAAGATGCCGAATAACACCCACCAGCTGGGACTTGGGTGAAGCGTGCCTTCATGTGAACATCCCCAAAGGACAGAGGTAAGGCTGAAAGAAAGAAAATTAAGTATCATGGGGATTCTCTTGAAAGCTAACATCTCCCTTCCACTCTTTGATTGAGAGGATAGATAAAGAACATAGTGGTGTGTGTGTGTGTGTGAGAGAGAGAGAGAGAGAGAGAGAAAGAAAAAGAAAGAGAGAGAGAGAGAGAGAGAGAGAGAGAGAGAGAGAGAGAGAGAGAGAGAGAGAGAGAGAGAGAGAGAGAGAGAGAGAGTGTTTCTCCCCCTCCCCTAAAAAAAAATCTCTGTAACAGGTATCTCCTTCCCAGAAGAATATATTTGTGCTACATTCTGGTGTGTTTAAGATTTATGAAACGTCTCCCCTGGAAGACTGAAAGCATTTACACCACGAAATGCTAGGTAGTGTAATGGCTGAGGCATGTGACTGAGAGGCCAGAGGTTGGATTTCAATTCCCCACTCTGCCTCCTGGACAAAGATTGGATTCAAGGTGCCACAGCTCTGCCATTCTAAGATGAATGTGATGGCAATTAACCTATGCTAAACCTGGTTTCCTTCAGATGCCTCTACTACAACTCCCATTTGTATCTATTAGTCTGTGTGGATGACATCAACTTTCAGGAGAGGACAAAACTGAAAGTCTTGCTGCCCTAAAAATGCCGTCTAGAAGAAGGAGAGTCAAAATTGGGGAGAACCTCGCAAGAAATTGATGGGCTGCTGCTATATGTCTGAAGAAGTGGATGTGTCCATGAAACGGTACATTAAAATATGAAAGTTAGTCTTTAAGGTGTCACATGTTTTGTGTCTTTTGTTTTGTTTTGCTTTTCTTTCATTTTTGCCTACAATTCTTGGAAGGACTAACACGGCAACCCTCTCTGAAACATCATCCCCAGTAAGCACAACCCATGGTGGGGAATTATGGAAGTGGTAGTTCAACCCATCTGGATTGGTGGAAGGCTCTTGTAACCACAACCATCTTGTCTGCAATATAATGTGGTTCTTTGCTGTTGCTGAATGAAATTGTGATGCTGAAATACTTCTGCCTGCTCACTGGTGGTGTTAAAAATGTCTATCAGTTTCTTGCCACCTTCTCCCAAATTTTCACTCTCCTTCTTCTAGACCGCACTTTTAGGGCAGCAAGACTTTCAGTTTTGTCCTCTCCTGAAAGTTGAGGTCATCCACACAGACTGATAGACCCAAATCCTTTTAGATTTTATCGAGGAGGGATCATTTGAGTAATTGAAGCTACTTGACAAGGTGCCCAAGTGTACATTGGGCACCAGCATCACCAGTGAGCCCCAATTAAACTTAATCATTTTGTGACTATCCATAGACTCTCAGACATTTAAGCCGTATGGTGTTCCAAGAGCCACTGAGTCCAACCCCTGGCAAAGCAGGAAATCCACAGGTTACTAACGAAACCAAGCCCTATGAGGAAAAATGGTAAGAACGTGGCATGTTTAGCCTAGAGAAAAGAGGACTGGGGGGTGATATCAAAGGTATATATTGGGGGCAGAAGGGTGTATTTGCCCCGGGGTGCAGCAATCTGGGCGCTGCTAGAGGGGGAGCAGGAGGAGGAAGTTGTGCACCCTCCCACCAGGAGTCCTCCTTTCCCCCGGCTAAAGCTTGGCGATGGGAACCCCTCTGCTACCTCCACCTCTGCATGGCAGGCAGGCAGGGAGCAGGGTGGCCATGGTGCTCTCCTCCTCCTCCTCTTCCTCACCTTGCTTTGGGCCACTGTGGCAGAGGAGTAAGGCATGCACACACACACACACACACACACACACACACACACACACACACACACAAACGCCCATCTGCCCACCACTACCTTGCCCATGCACGTGCACGCCCCTGTCCCACAGCTTCAGGATTGGGCCCCCATCGCTGGGTGGGCGCGATGCGGTGTGGGGGGTGTGGCAGGAAGGGCCTAACAATGAACATTGTCCCTAGGTGCTCCAAATCCTTGCTACGTCTCTGGGTGATAAGATTGAACTTTTCAATTTTTTTAAGGGCTGTCATATAGAAGAGGGGCAGGATCTGTACTCAATCCTGTGCAGGATGTGCAACAATGGGCTCAAGTTAAGAGAACCCAGCTTTCGGCTGAATATTACTTCAAGAGGTGGTGAGTGCTCCAGTACTGGAGGCGTTCAAGAAAAATGTGGACAAACACCTGGCATATATCCTTTGATTTGTATTCCTGCATGGAGCAGGGGGTTGGACTTGATTGGCTTGTTGGCTCCTTCCAACTTCGCTATTCTATGACTCTATGATATCACTGGAAGATAACAAAGAGCTCTCACTGCCAGGAAGTGGTTCCCAATGTTTAATCAACATCTCTTTTCTTGTGGTTTGAATCCATTCTCTATGCATAAAAGCATCTGATGGGTCTTTCTAACCCATTAGCCTATCCTCTTGTTGCTCTATATGTGTGATAGGCACTTTTATTTTTTTGCAGGAACACATTGTACCCAAATTATACCTTCACAGACTGCAAACACTAGGAATGGACCCTCCGCCTTGAGCGACTCTTGGCTTCAGAGACAAAGTATCGCAATGGTGGTGAGCCATTGTTGAGATGTGTTGTGACAGCCAGTCTGAATGAAAATCTCAGCCCTGGCAAGGTCTCCTAATATCCCTACCATTTACATTTCAATATTATCACTGCAGAACAGGCTGTTTGAACAGGAGCAGAGGAAAAGGTCAGTAAGTGAGGACCATTCTCTCGTATCCCTTCATGAGCCTCTCCGAGATGTTTAACCATGCATGAAGATGGGACATCTGCTCCCGTAAATGTCCCTTCATTTTTTAACATCCCCCCTCCCCTGTCAAAAGGGAGAAAGAAAATCAGCATTGTGTGACTTAAAGCGGAGATTCCAGGTATTTCTCAGTCTACAAGGCAGCAGTATTTTTTTAAAAAAAATCAATGCCATACATGTCTTGTCAGGCTCATGTATGTTGGTTGGGAGTGAATGAGTAGGAGGCTTAGTCAGAGTGATAAGCTTCCTCTATCTGAATCACTCGATGGACATTTCCAAATGCCAAGGTCCTGTTGACAATCAGCTTCACACTCACCTAAAGACCATTTGCCCAGCAAACTTCTGAGATTTCCATTTATAATTTTCTTCCCTGCCTGTGAGGTACTTACTGGCTGATGCGTAAAGAACTTAATCCATGAATATTAAGAATAACCACATGCTGTCAGGCCAATTATTACTGATGATGAATAGGGATGGGCACCTTATGAAAAATGACACACTGTTTCATCGTTTTGTAAGCTTACAAAACATTACGAAATGAAACGAAACAGCAAACAGTGTATTAGAGTTGGGCACGAAACAAACATTTTTTTGTTTCCTTTTTTCATTTTTTTGTTTCGTTACGTAACAAAATGACAAACGAATTTTGACTCTGAAATGTAACGAAACGAACAGAAACACCAGAAATTTTGTCATGTGTTTCGTTTCCATTACTGCAATATGAGTGAATTGCTTAAAATCCTTTTAAAAAATTACAAAAAATTAAAATAAATAGTAACAAAACGGTAACGAAATGAACGATAACAAAAACAATTTTTTTCAAAAATTCGCAAAAAACTGAAATGAACTGAAACGGACCCTCCAAATAACAAACGACAAACGGAATGCAATTTTTTTGATTCGTGCCCATCTCTACAGTGTATCATCAAGAAATGAAACGAAACACTTTTTTTAAAAAATAAAACAGCTCGTCCTAGCCTCTTGATCCAGCTGTCTTGAGAACAGGAGGTTTATTTTTAAGTGGATTTGTTTCCTTTCTTCCTGCACCTTAGTTGCTGAGATAACTTATCTCTGATCTTGATCTTCCTGAAACTAGCCAGGAGCTGAGCTGTTCCCATCACTGGCTGTGTCTGCAAGTTGATTTAAACTGATTATTTTCCTTTCCTTTTTAAGTAGGATTGTGGAGGTTAATTTTTTAAAATATTTTCTTTTCTTCCCTTGCCATGCCACTCAGCAGTTGAGGTTTTCTCCCCAATCTCTCCCTGGATCAGCTAGCTATTAGGTTTCTAGCTTGTTTACAGGGGGTTCTTTGCTTGAAAGCAATTTGATTAGAAGGCTTGGGGGTCTTTGATTTAGGGCACTGGGCTCCCTGTTAAATAATAAAAAAAGAAAGCTCTCCATTATTTATAGCCCTACAAAATGTTTTGTTTCATGATGAAAATTCTTTTAAAAAAATCTGTTATTAACAAAACGAAATGAAATGAAGACTGAAAGGAAAAGAAACACAATATTTCCATTTCATTCCCATCTCTAATTATGAACCTTTTCAGGATTTTCGAGGCAGAGAATGCACAGAAATCTGTTCCCTTCTCCCCAGGAACATCCTAGAAGTGTGCAGCTTGCGAGGGCCACACAGGCTGTCCCAGTTGGGGGGGGATCAACTCCCATCCTCTAGATCTTCAGCCAGATCCCTAAAATCTTGTATGAACTGGATGATGTTTTAGTGATCCAGTAAAGGTATCACGGTTTTCCACCTTTGTATCCTACAAAACATATCTGTCTCATTCCAGAGATGAAGTATTTTGAAGGTTACCTTGTTGTGCTGAATTCTTTGTTTGAAAAAACCAACAGAAAGAAAGAAAGAAGGAAGGAAGCAAGGAAGGAAGGAAGAAAGGAAGGAAGGAAGGAAGAATTCTTAAGGAAGGAAGGGAGGGAGGGAGGGAGAGAGGGAGGAAGAATTCATAATAAAGGAAAGAAGGAAGGAAAGAAGGAAGGAAGGAAGAATTCTTAAGAAGGAAGGAAGGAAGGAAGGAAGGAAGGAAGATTTCGTTAGAAAGAAAGAAAGAAAGAAAGAAAGAAAGAAAGAAAGAAAGAAAGAAGAAAAAAAGAAAGAAAGAAAGAAAGAAAGAAAGAATCTGCACACCAGTTTTTCTTCACGCTTCTTAGCTTTGTTTGTTTTGCTGTCGCCTGGGAGTGTTCAAAATGTAGGCAGAGGCAGAGAGCAGGAACAGATATGGAAAAACAGACGACACAAGAATCATTATGACGCTTCCCAGACATGCCAACATTGTGTGCCTTTGAAAGTTCCTTTGCTTTTATTTTATTTTTCAGAAATGTATTTATTTACATTTACATTTAGATTAGCTTCTCGGGAGCAGATGGGAGGAACTTAAGTCAAATTACAATACAAGACAGACAGTGGAAACGCTGGGAAATCAAAACAAAACAGCAACCTCCTTCATGCTCTTCTTTCGAGCGATCTTCTAAGAATAAAGCGAGAAAATATGGGATCCATATGGAAGCCAGCCCTCATTGCCAACGGATCGGCATATAGGAGATGGTGGGGATAAGCTTTTAAGTTCTTTCCAAGCTAAAACACGATAGAAGGAGAAATGTGCATTTGCCAGTTGTATTTGGCACCAGGAATTTGGGGGAGGTTTGACTGTTGGCGTGCCTTTGGATGCAGAATTTACACAAGAGAAGACCTGGCGTGAAGTCCTTCATTGGACCTCTCCAGACCAGCCATTTTGAGTGCAGGGTAGATCAAGCTTCACAATGTTTGTTGTGGTTGTAGGAAGTAGCATTGTGTCATTTGGTGTGCTTCCCTCATCTGAATAGAAAAACGACCCCTCACAGGCCAAATCAGTGGTCAATTAAACAGTTTCCCTGATCACTGGCAGAGGGTCAAGGAAACTGACATTACATTTTTATATTGGTCTTCTCTTTCAGTGTGGTTTTCTCCCTTTTCCCCCTCCCTGCTTCCCCTCCCTCAACCTCCCCCTCCCTCTTTTTTTCATTCTTTCTTGCAATCTGTGGCCAGGATGGCACTGAGGCTGCTGAAGGCTGCTCTCACCCTGGCTTAAGAACATAAGAAGAGCCCTGCTGGATCAGGCCAAAGGCCCATCTAGTCCAGCTTCCTGTATCTCACAGTGGCCCCACCAGATGTGTCTGGGAGCACACAAGACTCTGTCTTCTGATAGCACTCCCCTGCATCTGGCTCTTCAAGTACCCTGGTTTTAAGCCTGGAGATGACACATCTCCATCAGGGTTTGTAACCTGTGATGGACTTTTCCTCCAGGAATCTGTCCACTCCCCTTTTGAAGGCATCCAGGCCAGATGCCATCACCACATCATTCAACACATTATTCCTATGCTTCCTCAGTATATAACATAATCTACTACTGTTCCTTCTTCTCTTTTATGACAGGTGGAAGGCTTCTCTTTCCTGTGGGTACATGCTAATCTCAGAAATAATTCACACATTTTTGAGACTGGCTTTCACAGTTCAATAAAATCTGCAAAAGCCAAAAGGACAACAATGGTTGAGTCTTCGTATTAAATAGGGCAAGGGGTAACACCGAATAGGTTGTTTGTGTCCCAGCCATCAGTTAGCCTGCAGTTCTCTGCTTGCCATGGGTGGATATTTAGTTGCTCGAAAGGTAAAAAGATGCAAGTTTTGGGCAGCCTCACCCAAAGTTTCAAGGAAAGCATATTTTACACCAATGTGCAAAAGTATCACAGTGACTAAAATTGTCCAACATCTTGGCCTCATGAAGAAGAAAACCTTTTGAAGTAGCTGAAGAATCCTCAAGAATCTATCTCAGCAAGTTTTATCATTCTCACCTAGGATATTGCTAAGGCCAAGCTTTCTTTAGTTCCCTAGTTTTCATCCATCCATCCATCCATCCATCCATCCATCCATCCATCCATCCATCCATCCATCCATCCATCCATCCATCCATTTAACCTTGCCTTTCTTCTTAAGAAGGACCTGAGGTGGCTTACATTACGTAAATTTGATGTTTAAGCTAAAAAGAGTAAGTATACAGATACTAAGAAGGATCAAACTAATGCCACATTTGAAGAGAGCAAACAAAAGCAGCAAAAGCAACAAAAGCTTAGGAGCAGCAGCAGCAACAAAGACGACAACAACTGATAAGTTGGTATTGGTGTAAAAATTGACTCTCTGCATCATCATCTTGTTGCAAATGCCACACTCAGAAGTAGTAGTAAAATTGTAAAAGGTTTATTAAAGACAGATACAGCACAGAACAGTACAGTACAGAAAGTAGGTTAGCAAGCATCTTAGCTTAAGGGTCTTAGGGTCCCTTAAGGGTTCAAAACAGCATAGATCAATCAGTTGATTAATCCTGCCATCTTGGACAACAACAACAACAACAACAACAACAACAACAACAACAACAACAACAACAACAACAACAACAACAACAACAACAACAACAACAACAACCAGATTCAATGCCTTCATTAAAAAAAAATCCTACTCAGGCTGCCCACCATTAAGGGAAAGCCTGCCTCAAGAGAAAGGTCTTCACCTGCTTGCGGAAGGACAGCAAAGATGGAACCAACTGGGCTTCCAGTGGGAGGGAGTTCCAATGACTGGGAGCAGCGGCAGAGAAGGCCCTCTCCCTGGTCCCCATCAAAAACATCTGTGAATCCCCTTTTCCCCTTCATCTTTTACTGCTTCTAGGGGGAGTTTTAAGACATAGTTAGGAGACCCGATGCTTCCCTTGGTTGAGAAGAAGACTGCATGTGTTTTCAACACAATGTTAAAGGTTGCATTGTAAAAGAGATTGTACGATTAGTATCAAGTAGTCAGCGTGACAAGGTCATCATTCCATTTTCTTTGTCAAGTGCCTCTTGTGATGAGAGCAGCCAGGGAAGGAGCCTGCTGAATTTTTTTTCTTTTGAGCAAGGGACTCAAAAAGGGTGTTTGCTGCTGTGGTGACGAAATTCTTCACTGGGGAGCAGGAACTGTCGAAACACAACAGAAAGGAGGCAATAAAATTCAGAACGAACAGGAGTAAGTTATTAAGACCCGTACAGTGGAAGTTTGGGCACTTTAATAGGGAGAGAAAAGGAGGTGCTGAATCAGCAAAGGACAAAGGGACAATAAAGTGGAGGAACAGAAGTGGAAAGGGAGAGAAAAAAATTGTGCCGAGAAAGGCAGAGGTGGGGGAGGAGAGAGAAAAACTCCAATGCTGTTCAGACTTAGTGGTTAACAGCAGCAGATGTGAGAAAGGAAACATACGGTGATTGAAAAGCAGAAAGAAATGTTCCCAGTTTCCGCTATCACTGCAAACTCTCGATCTGCTTTGCTAGTGTTCCTAAACCGGCCATGATTTGTTGGCCGTGACACGAACCTCAGGAAACTCAGCAAAACCGTGTTGAGGAATTATTTTAATTTTGATCCAATGGAGTTCCAAAATGGGAACCGGTGGCATCAAAATGCTGCAGTGAGTTCAATGTGGCCGCTTATGCTGATGGTGGGCAGTTTCTTTCTTTCTTTCTTTCTTTCTTTCTTTCTTTCTTTCTTTCTTTCTTTCTTTCTTTCTTTCTTTCTTTCTTTCTTTCTTTCTTTAATTTTCTGCCTTGCTTCACTTGACCTTGGACTTGATTTCAGTCTGCCATAGCCATATAGAATTATACAGTGATGTCTACAGTATAGCACCAATATTGTAAAATCCCATGGTTATACAGCTATAGCACCCTTTAAGCAGAAGCCTGGGTTGGCAATACCCAGAGGCTTCTCTGGGATTCTGACTGATATATAAAGTAACAATATTTCTACAGCAACAATGAATCACCATAGACTGTACAGTCTCCCATTGTGTGACTTATGGTGGGAATGCATGCAATCCACCTAGACCTGAAACCATGGCTTTTAAAAGGCTCCCCATTTTGCACATTCTAAAATGTGGAGCCTCTTTCTTCATCTCGGCAGTGTTCTCTCATTTCCATTAAAGAGCTCAACATCTTAACGGGTCTTTCCAACTGAGGTTGTCGACGTACACTGAGTTCAAGGGATGCTGTACAAAATTGTCAATAGAGATGGGCACGAAACAAACAATTTTTCATTTCTGTTTCTGTTTTTTCATTTTGTTATGTAATGAAACGACAAACATATTTTGTCTCTAAAATGAAACGAAATGAACAGAAACACCAGGAATTTTGTCCTCCGTTTCGTTTTCGTTACGGCAATACATTGAACTGCTTTAAATGCTAAAAAAACCCAAAAAAATTGAAATAAATGGTATCAAAACGGTAACGAAATGAATGAAAATGAAAATGATTTTTTTGCAAAAATTCACAAAAAACAGAAACGAACCGAAACGGACCCCCTAAACGACAAACGACAAACAAAACACCATTTTTATTTATTTATTTATTTATTTTATTTATCACACTTATATACCGCTCCTACTTCCCGAGCGGGAACTCAGGGCGGTTCACATAAAATCACCAAAGGCAAAAAGGCAAATACTGTGGCAGCGGTAGGGACAAATATACAACGTATGGGTCAAGTAGAAGAAGAAGAAGAAATTCGTGCCCATCTCTAATTGCCAAACAAAGATCAGTGTTGGCCCAGTGACGTATCAAAAACAGACTATTGGATGTGTTCAAAGGAGGGCAACAAGAATGATCAGGGGACTGGGATATGTGAGGAAAGATTGAAGTTGATGGGCATGTTTAGCCTCGATGAAAGAAGACTGGGGAAAGACATGATAGCTCTGCTCAAATACTTAAAAGATGGTAGTGCAAAAGAGGAACAGGATCTGTTCTTGATATCTTCCCATTAATGAAGCCAGGTAGCCAGATCTAGGCTGGATATCAGGATAAACCACTTGGCTGTTAGAAGAGTATGACAATAGGACCAATTACCTCGGTACAGTATGTGGTGGGTGCCCCAATGCTAAAGACTTTTAGAGACAATTGAACAGCCATCTGTCAGATCTACTTTGATATATTTATTTTATTTATTTTATTAAATTTATGCACCGCTCCATCTAGCTACATGGCTACTCTGGGCAGTTTCCTGTCTTGAGCAGGAGGTTGGACTCAATGGCCCATATGTAGATCCTTTTCAATCCCCATTTGTCCAATGATTCCTTCAGGATTATTCTTTCTTTCCAGTTGGGAAGAGAAAGATAATCCATTCTAGCCAGATGTTAAGGTTAGGGATCAGTAATGAAAAACAAGTTAAGGCACAGAATGAGGCTACAAGCACCTCATTTCTGCCTATAATAAATATGAAAAGCCTGTTAAATGCTGGCACTTCCACCGGAAATAAGAGGAAAAATTGATCTTCCATCCACAGGCTATACGAAATCTACTTGTACAGTTTAACAGCAACCCTCAAAAATAACCCCAATGGCTCGATGTATGCAGCAGAGGGCATACATTAAGCATGACGGGGCTTGGGAGGAATAAAGGGGAGGTGCAGTGATCTGAGATCCAGAGAACAAGTGGCCCCTGGATCACTAGTAGTTGTACTCCCCTGCCCCATTGGGGCCAAAGAAGAAGCCGATGATAATGAGAGAGAAAAACATTCATAGCAGAATGTTGGAAGTGATTCCTAGGAAGAAATAATTTTAATCAAATCCGGCAAAAAAGAATGATGAGCCTTCAGGACCTTGGATAGCTCCAGGGAAGACAAATGCACACCTGGTCCTAAGAGGAGATCCCGAATGAGGTTTGCTTGCTTTTGTGCACAATAGCCCTCATGTCTAATGCCAGGTTTCTTCCTGCTCCTGGAGAATGGGCAAGCTTACAAAGTGAGACCTCTGGTTTGTACCCAGGGACACTGTGGTTTTCTTTATGCGAGTTCTTGAAAAGTACACGAGCCTGAGGATGGGTAAGTAACAACTCTGGTTCTCGTGGTGAATAGAGATGGGCATGAAATGGAATAATTCCGTTTTGTTTCATTTTTCATTTCATTTGGGGGGTTTTAGTTTAAAAAATATATTATTATTTTTTATTATTCATTCCCCCAACACACCTGATCAGGGGTAAAGGTGTAGGGTTTTTAAAATGTCTTGGAGCCACCAAGGCAACCTCAGTGGCTCCAAGACATTTTTTAAAACCCGCACCTCCCCCCTGATTTGCACATTGGGGGGAGCATGGGGTTTTAAACCTTTGTTTCTCTCTTGCGCGAGAGCCCCAAACTAGCATACTGACCATTTTCAGAGGGATCCTGATGAGCTGTCATTGGCTGCCCCCCTTTATAAATGGCCCAGTCGACACTGGGGGGGGGGGAGATTCCAAGATGGTGACAGGCTGGTCCCCAAGTGCTGATCAGCTGGTGTGTGAGGCTGTGCTGGCTGCCCCCAAGTGCCAATCAGCTGGCACGAGGAATAAGCGCCAATCAGCTGGCATGTGGGGCCCTGCCGGCTGCCCCCTCCAAGTGATTGATGCTAGAGAGGGGGGCTACTGGCTCACACCACTTGTCAAACAACAAAAACAAAAACAAAAACAAATAGAACAAAACAAAAACTCCCAGTTTGTTTCATTTTTTTAAAAAAATAGTAATTTATTTTCTGTTTCATTTTGCATTTCATTTCATTTCAAACAAAAACAATTCATTTTGTGCCCATCTCTAGTGGTGAAATCTGAGGTGGAGGCTTTTTCCTAGAGGTTTTGAATTAGGCAGATCAGATGCAAGGATCTTCATCTCAGATCTGGCCACAGTTTCATTGCCAAAACCTAAATCTTTGCTGCTCTGTGTGGCATGCCTAACACAGCAAGCGCTTTTCCCTCTAAGTCAGCCCTGGTGATGTTCTAAACATCATGGACTTGACAAGAGTTGCTACTCGTTCCAGACATGTCCATGCTAAATTGATGTGGATCCCCTCATTCAGGATATGGCATTGTTTGTCTGGGCTTTATTATGGAGAAACCAAAGTGTTATGTTTGCCCCTTTATCTGGTAGCTAGAATTTTGAGGGATGGAGAGAGTGTTCACCCATCTCTTGAGGGATTCCCATACCAAGGAGATGTGCCATTTCAGAAGGAAGACATGGAGAGCAGAGGGGTTATGGTTGAGCCAAGACAGGTGTGCAGATACTCTGTCATTAGCATGTAAAGGTGGAAATAACCTCTGGAGTAAAGGTGTGACCCAGATGTTATGGGTCACAGTTGTCATCCCTTGCCAATGGTTGTTCTGTCTGAGGTTCCTAGGAGTTTCAGTCAGTAACATCGGGAGATCCACAAACTGTTCCCCTCTATATCAGCTCTTCTAAAGTGGAAGAAGTCTTTATTTATTCACCAGAAATTTTATCTCATTGAACCTGCTGCCCTTAATAGCAAAGGTCTTTCTATGAGACATAGCGGAGTGCTAAAGAATTAGGAACCTATGAAGTTTTTCTTCTGCAGAGGCAAAGTGCTTTCTCATCCAGCCCAGCATGGTTGACATGGACTGGCAGCAGTGGTCAAAGGTCTTAGAATCGTAGACTAATGGAGTGGGAAGGATTCAATAAGGTCATTCAACCCAACCCCTGCTCATGGTAGGGATACAAGTTGAAGCAGATTACCCAGATGATTGCCCATTTTTGATGATTGTCCATTTTTTTTCTTGAATGCCTGCAGCATTAGAGCACTGACCATCTCCTCCTGAAGTAATTGGTTCCATTGTCATACTGTTCAAGCAATTGAGATTTTTTCCCCCAGATGTTCATCCAAAATCTCATTTCCTATCACTTGAGGCCATTGTGATGTGTCCTGCACTCTGCAGTGACTAATAACAGATTCTGCCCCACCTCTGTATAACTCCCCTTCAGATGTTTGGAAAGTGTGATTATATCTCCCCTCAGTTTCCCTAAACTTGCCCAGTTCTTTCATTCTTCCCAACACCCTGATCCTACTTGTTGCTCTCCTTTGAACTTATGCCAGTTCTGTCTTCCAAGGTATTAGCTATTCCACCCAATTTTGGTTAATCCAGAAATTAAATAAGTATTCTCTGCACTCCCATATGGTGGGATTCCTTCTTAGCCTTATCTGGAAATGCAGAGGCTTGGACTTGAGACAGTGCCCTATCGTGTTACGGCTGCTTCCTGGTTCAGCTATCTGGAATTCCCTCTTGGTCCCTCATCCATGCACTGATAAGACCTAACACTGTTTAGCATCTAAACCAGGCATGTCCAAACTTCGTTCCTCCTGATGTTTTGGACTGCAACTCCCAAAATTCCAAATCTCTATTTCCAGTCGCAAAGGACTGTGGGAGTTGTGGTCTAAAACACCTGGAGGGCCGAAGTTTGGAGATGCCTGGTCTAAAATCAGACCAGTTCTGCAAGTTTGGGCTGCAGCAGTGCTACAGTAATAGGAGATGCAACACATCTTCAAAAATATTGAAACAAACAAACAAACAATGGACTTTTGTATTCCTTCCAATCTTCTTCCCCCAATAGGGTTGCAACAAAAATGATCAATTCCAGAGTGCCACCAACTTTGAAGGCTCCAGGGCAACCTCAGTGGGAGATCTGTCTAGAAGGAGAATAATGCCAAAGTAAACACTTGCATCCAAGGGAATCTGGCTATCCCCGAAGATTAAATGTCGTAAGAGCCCTCTCCTATTCCTGGCACTCTGCTATAAATACAGATATTATCCCCTCTCTGTCCATTATATTCATTGTTATTGCCCAAAGTTATTCCAGGAAGATTTTATGATCACATCTGTTGCCACATGTTATGGTGGAATTCTAGTATTAAACATGTTTACAAATGCATATTGAATGGCAAAACAGGGATCCTATAAAGTGAGGATTTTTTTTCTGATATTGGATAAAGGGGGAGGTTCGACTGGGACTGGGATGTGTGAATTTATTTTAAAAATATATTATATACTACCATTTATTTTCTATTTTCCCAACTTCAGTTTGCTTTCACACACACACATTTGGGGTGCAAGCCAAGAACAGAACCTCTATCCTAAGTGATATCCTAACTGCTCACTTGCCCGTCCGCCTGTGCCACCACCCGCCTGCGGCCCGCGCTGCCGCTTGCCCACTCGCCCGCCCGCGGCCGCCACCTGCCCATGGCCCCCTGCCGCCACCGCCAAACCGCACCTCCCCCCCGCCGCCCCCCCCGCCCGCTGCCTAGGGTGCAAAAGGGGAATCTGGCTATCCCCGAAGATTAAATGTCGTAAGAGCCCTCTCCTATTCCTGGCACTCTGCTATAAATACAGATATTATCCCCTCTCTGTCCATTATATTCATTGTTATTGCCCAAAGTTATTCCAGGAAGATTTTATGATCACATCTGTTGCCACATGTTATGGTGGAATTCTAGTTTTAAACATGTTTACAAATGTATATTGAATGGCAAAACAGGGATCCTATAAAGTGAGTTTTGTATGTAAACAATAAAGTTTAGGAGTCTCTTTTTCAGTTAGGATCCCATCAAGCTGGCCAGGAAGGAAGACAAGGAGGAACCAGTACATCTGAATCAAAGAAATCCACATTCTTTTAGAACAATATAGACCAAATCCCCATAGATATTACTATATAACTCAGTGGAGCAGAAGAAGACTGAGCACCAACCTTCTCCAACCATGTTGTATACAAACTTTCTCCTCATTCGTCCTCCACTCTCCTCATTCTCAGCCATGCGTACTGTACAGCCTGAGGTACCCATATAGCAACATGAATATCCTTGGAATGTTCCATTTCATACTGCCATTAAACATAAGAACAGAAGAAGAGCCATGCTGGATCAGGCCAAATGCCCATCTAGTCCAGCTTCCTGTATCTCACAGTGGCCCCACCAGATAGCTCTGTCTCCTGATACCATTCCCCTGCATCTGGCCCTTGAAGTTCCCTAGTTTTAACCCTGGAGATTACACATCTCCCTTATGGTTTGTAACATGTGATGGACTTTTCCTCCAGGAATCTGTCCAATCCCCTTTTGAAGGCATCCAGGCCAGATGCCATCACCACATGCTGTGGCAGTGAGTTCCACTGAAATATTTTTCTTTTGTCTGTTCTATTGTAAACCGCCCAGAGACTACTTGTAGTGGTATGGGGCGGTATATAAGCAGAACACTTTGCTTTTGCTTTTGCTTTGCTTTACTCTCCCAGCACTCAATTTGAGTGTATGTCCCCTAGTTCTCATATTTTGTGAGATCCCACAAAGAAAGGACATCATCCTGTATTTCAAAAATGGCCACACTGATGACACACACACAAAACGTAGGAAGGAAGGAAGAAGATGAAGGAGAGAAAGGGTGGATGCAAGCACTTGAATGCATGGTGACATTAGAAGCAAGGAAACGGATGGAGCATCAACGCTGTGTCGCATGACTACTCTAGCCTTTATATAAGTAGCAGCCTTCCACACTGGGGTCGGTCTGCAAACTCAAATCAAAACAAAGCTCTCTGGTGAACCTTCTAGATGTCCCCCGAAACAGCTGTGACAAAACCCTGGAAACAGGAGTAATGAATATACAAATCATCAGCCAATCCCAGCAGGAGAGTGGGGAATGGTATGATATAAAAAGGGTGGAGCCTAGTCAGTTGGGGCAGTTCTGTGAGTTGAGTTCAGTTGAGAGTGAGTGCTGGGAGAGAGCACTGTTCTCTGAGAGTTCTGTCAGGCAGTGAGGGCTATACTGCTTACTAGTTATTGAAGACAGGGAGGCTTGTAGAGCTGATTAAATCTATTCCAGTATATGTTAAAGGCAACACACACCATCCTCAGATATTGTTATATTTATTATCTTCTCAATAAACGTTGTTATTATTTTTATGTTATCCATCTGAGTCTGTCCCAATTCATGAGGCGACGAGTTTAAAAGGTGGCAGCATTATTAAGTGAATAAAAGGTGGCAAGAGTACCATTTCCATCACAGAATTCAGTTTGTGAAAGGGGTGACGTCACAATTTGGTGGCAGTGGTGGGATGACGAAATAAACCCAGTTGTGCCTTTGAAAACTCAGTCTGTGAAAGGGGTGACGTCACAACAGCATACAAGGACGCCTCTATTTATCATGTATTCTGCGTGTTCCCTGAGTATAAAGAACAGCCACCATTATAGCTTCTAGGCAGATTTTATCTGTTTGCCTACGAAGGGGGAGGGGAACACTCTAAAAACAAACATCCACAGTCTCTTGATGCCCAATTATGTTTTAGCTATATTCTTAACCTATTGTAGCCAAATTCACTTAACGGCTGTTTCCAGACAATTATATTAGAATCAGGATTCCCAGCTCTGGCTTGTTTGTTTGTTTGTTTGTTTGTTTAGAATATTTTTACCCCACCTTTCTCCTTGGAAAAGGACCCAAGGTGGCTTACTATAAGGGGAGACAATATACAGTCCAGAACATTTAAGACATATTCAAGTTAAGAACAGCACCAACTCTAGGACATCACAAAGACCTGCCCCAGCATGACACTGGACTGGACGTCTGCTCACTGGTGTAGATTCAAGCCCAGAAATGTCATAGAATATAAGATGACATGCACACCCTCATGTGTGCTTCCCCACTTCATCCTTACAATGGAGGAAGATCAAATGCTCCCAAGTGTTTTATGGCCCCAAATAACACAAAAACCTTTCCTATGCCCATTGCCTCATGTACTATTGCACTTTTTGTTTTACTTCTCAATTAAAATATTTATACCTTACCCTTTCGTTTGGGAACTTGTGGCAGGATGCAGAGAATAAAACAGCACTAAACAATTTAAACTGATTCAACAAAGAAGACAACCCCACCTGAGGAGGTAGGTGCAGGCAAGCAGAAACAGGCTGGACATTTTGGCCCAGGCCTTATGGGCTGGAAGAGCAGGTTCGGCCTGAGGCAGTAAGGCAGGCATGTTCAAACTTCGTCCCTCCAGATGTTTTGGACCACAACTCCCATAGTCCTTTGCCATTGGCAATCTAAGATTAGAATTCTGGGAGATGTGGTCCAAAACATCAGGAGGGCCGAAGTTTATTCATGCCTGCAGTAAGGAGTTGGCAGTGGATCTGGCCACTGCTGGTGGTTGTAAGTCTGAGCGGTCATTAAACGGGTTAAGTTAGGTGCATGGTATCCTTCCAGGGTTTCGGAAGTCAGCAAATTATCTATCCACACTAGGACACCCCCCACCCGAGCCTGTAGAGCATTTATCTTGTCAAGACTTAATGTTCTTCCCTAAGCCCTGCTTTGGGATAGGTTCAATGGAATTCCACACCATGAATGTGTTTGCCCCTGTGGAGCTGGGGTACCTGAATTTTTATCACATATCCTTTTATACTGTACTTTTTATAAAGAAATTAGGAGACTTGATTCACCCCCTAATTTATAAATTACAAGGGTATCCAGACAAATTGTTGGTTGCTGTCTTTCAGATCAGAACTCTTATGTAACAACCCAGGTGGCCAAATTTTTCATGGCTGCTATCCATAGAAGGACCGTTCTAGTGGCAGAAGATTGATCTAGGGATTTACTGTTTGTATTACTATGTCATAGATTCAAAATGTTGTATTGTTATGCTTTAAATTGTGTTTGGGCCAATTGACCGCAATAAAGGACTTTGATTGAGTGGGTTTTACAGGTTACCCAGCATGTAAAGAAGCCTGAGGGGAGGGTGAAGTTTTGCTTGGGAGGCAATGAGAAATGTGCTGTGTGTGTGTGTGTGTGTGTGTGAGTGAGTGAGTGAATGAGAGAGAGAGAGAGAGAGAGAGAGAGAGAGAGAGGAATGGGTAAGGTGTGCATTTTAGGGCTAAGGGTCATCACTTCTTATATCTTGTTTGAAGCTTGGAATAAAATCCAGAGGACGAGAAATACAGAAGCATTCCTGACAACTCTCCTGTCATGATTTGTCTGTGATGGTGTTTGTTTTTCAAGTGTTACTTTGATTGCTGTCAGTGCTGGGGAGAGTTTCGGGGTGCTTCCCCACAATTCTATTTGATTGTTCTGTGGTTGGGTTTTTAATGTTTTTATACATGTAAGCTGCCCAGAGTAGCCTTCGGGTGAGATGGCTTGTGGTATATAAGTAAGTAAGTAAGTAAGTAAGTAAGTAAGTAAGTAAGTAAGTAAGCAAGGAAGGAAGGAAGGAAGGAAGGAAGGAAGGCATTTACTTCACATCCCGTTTGTCCCTCCTTGCTGTCCCTCTTGGGACCAGTACAAAAAAACCTTACTTCACATCCATAGCGTGACAGCAAAAAGTTGTCTCGACCACGCCCCCAGAACCGGGAACACAGCGTGATAAGCTGTACCTGCCCCTGGGCTGGGGAATTCTTTTGTCTCTGTTCCTGTTCCAGGACAAGGTCCCGTGAGGTAACAACTGTAACACAACAAGGGCAATCTTCCGCTCATGAACTTGTGTCCGTCCATTTCTCTCATACTTTTGGGTGATGTGGATCGACATTTTGAATAGACAAAGCACAGGGGGTGTGGTGCGCCCTTTATTTTTATGGGTTTTTTTTCTTCAAAAAAGCAGATCTTGTCACAAAACAAGGCCGTGAAGTAACACTTGTCACGAGACTAGTAATCACGCCCGTGAGTAAATGGAAACAACGACTGAACAGGGACAAAAGCACGTGACCGCGAACAATGCAGTCACGGTACAAACGTAATCACAGAAGAAGGTAGGGGTAGGATAAGTAAGTAAGTAAGAAAGAAAGAAAGTAAGTACTGACATGCCACTACATGGGTGAGGTACAAATGCAAATCAGTCAGTCAATCAGTCAATCAAGCAATCAATCAGAACCTCCAGTGCTAGAGATGGGCACGACTCAGCGAAATTTTCATTTTTGTTTTCGTTTTTTCATTTTGTTTCATAACGAAAATGAAAATTTTGCAAAAACCAAAACGGAAACGGAAACGAAACGACCAATTTTGCCGTATTTTTCGTTTTTGTTGCGGCAAATCCATTGAACTGAAAAGAATGCTAACGAAACAGCAATTTTTTGTTTTCGTTTTCATTTTTTCATTTCGTTACGAACCGAAAACAAAACAAAAAATTTTTCAAAAACAAAACAAAAAACGAAAACGAACCGAAATGGATCCCCAAACGACCAAACGAAAAACAAAACACAATTTTTTTGAGTCGTGCCCATCTCTATCCAGTGCATTTAAAGTTTCAACGGTTAATATCTGCACTGAGAATGATTAAAAAGTAGTTTTCTGCCTAACCATACCAAGAAATGCAGCTGCTACCATTTCTATCCTCTAATATTCTTCTTATTCGGGATGATTCAGGCCAACTTTTGCCGCAGCTCATCCCACATTCATCTTTAATTCAGAGAAACAAAATGTGCCGGATGTTTCGTTCTGAAAGGCACTGTCGCTCCCTCTGAGAGGCACTGTGTGAGATTGTCTCGACTCCCCAATAAAACATACATAAAGCAAAGAAAATCCCCTTTGGCAATAATCAGTGGTCATACAGAATTTGACAGCCACAGCCGAATTGTGTTCTTAGCCAAGGGGGATTTCTTACTTCTGGTCAATTCTCCAGCTAGCTGGGATATGAAAAGGAACTCAAGCAAAATCAGACTGGAAGGAAAATAAGAAGAATGAACTAAATAATACAGTGTACAACCAATGTGTGACATCCAGAATATTAAAAGCTCTCCCCGGATATTGTGTTTCAACATTCCAGAAAACATACACAGACACACACACACAGACACAGACACACACACACACACACACACACACACACACACACACACACACAGAGAGAGAGAGAGAGAGAGAGAGAGAGAGAGAGAGAGAGAGAGAGAGAGAGAGAGAGAGAGAGAGAGAGAGAGAGAGAGAATGGCTGAAAGGCTGAAATGGCAGTTTATTTCTTTATTTATTTGAACATTAATACCCACCCTGTATCATAGGATCTCAAGGGAGATTACTTACACAGCTATATAGAACAGTTTCAAAACCAGATACTTAAAACCATTTAAAATGAAAAAAACACAAAATTAAGCTATTTAAATATTAATAAATTGAAACCATAGCACTAAAGCCACCTTGGGTTCTCTGGGGCAGAAATGTGAGGTAAAAATATTTTAAATAAATAATAAATAAACAAACATATGCAGGCCAAAATTGTCAACCCTTAAACATTCTAACAAATAAGTATGTCTTGACTTAGCCCTAGAAATTATGCCAATGTCAATGCCAATTAAGCAGATAGAGTTTAGGGAACATGCCAGTTGCAGGAAGAAGCAAAATGCTCTAAAAATGGGTCTAGAATGGAATCTTGAAAGAGCTGAATTCCATATAAGGCTCCCTAACACCTCTCACAATGAAAAAGGTGCCGGGTTCAGTTACATGGTCTTTTTCTCCCATTTGTAAATAAAAGGTTTTCCTGGGTGCATCTTTGTAGTGTGGATCTTCGTATAACAAACAGTTTGTATAATATAAAATCTGTACAACATAAAAGAATTCTGGAGACAGGGGAAATTTGCTTAATAGAATCGCCTATGCAATGAATCCGTACAACATAAAATGGTCATGATTAGGGATTACTCTGTTTTCAATGCATTCCTATGAGATATTTGTATAAAGGAAAATTTGCTTTACAGAATTTCATTTGGAATGAATTAATTCCTTTATACGTGGTACCACTGTACTCTCTTTAGAGCCTTTCAGACCACTGATAAATTCAATCTTTCAATCATCCTCTACTTTATGAATGTGGAATAATTCTTCTGTTATCCATGTTTCATTGTCTTGTATAATAAGAGCCCCATGGCACAGTCATTAAATTGGGGTACTTCAGCTATAACTGTGCTCAAGATGTGGAATTGAATTCTAGGTTCGCTCAGCCTTCAATCCTTCTGAGGTCAGTAAACTGAGTACCCAGCTCACTGGGGGGTGGGGGTGGGAATGGGTAGACAGGCACGAGATGGCAAAATGGGATTTTGTTTCATGTTTTAGTTCGCTTTTCTTGGTTTGGTTTGGTTCATTTTTAAATGAATTTTAAGTAAAAAAATTCATTTCAAAGAATCATAGTATCATAGAATCAAAATTTGGAAGAGACCTCAAGGGCTATCCAGTCCAACCCCCTGCCATGCAGGGACCCCCTTCCAACTACTCCCAACAGATGTCCATCCAGGCTGTGCTTAAAAACCTCCAAAGAAGGAGACTCCACCACCACCCTTTGTGGCAGCATATTCCACTCCCGAGCAGCTCTAATGATCAGGAAGTTCTTCCTAATGTTCAAACGGAATCTCTTTTCCTGCAATTTGAAACCATTGCCCCGAGTCCTAGTCTCTGAATCCATGGAAAACAACCCAGTCCCTTCTTCAATATGACATCCTTTCAAATATTTAAACATAGCTATCATTTCCCCCCTCAGCCTTCTTTTTGAAAGGCTAAACATTCCCAGTTCTCTAAGCCGTTCCTCATAAGACATTTCCTCCAGACCCTCAACCATCCTGGTCGTCCTCCTCTGCACCCGCTCGAGGTTGTGAACATCCTTTTTAAACTGAGGTGCACAGAACTGGACCCAGTACTCCAGGTGGGGTCTGACCAGAGCAGAATCAAGTGGTACTATCCCTTCCCTTGATCTAGACACTATGCTTCTGTTGATGCAACCAAGAATCATGTTGGCTTTCCTGGCTGCCGCATCACACTGCTGGCTCATGTTCAATTTGTGGTCCACCAAGACTCCCAGATCCCTTTCACAGGTACTATCCTCCAGCCAAGTATCCCCCATCTTATATTTGTGCAATTCATTCTTTTTATCTAGATACAGTACCCTGTTTCATTTCATTTATCCTTTTAAAAAATGCAAACAATGCTGTCATGGTACAAACGTAATCACGGAAGAAGGTAGGATGTGAAGTAACGGCCTTTGAAAAGGGCTGTTATTTCTCTCCTCGGTTGTCTTTTCTGAAGGCAAAGGATGCCCGTTTCTTCCAGTCTTTCCTCAGAGGGCTTGGTTTCCAGTCCCTTGATCATATTTGTTGCCCTCCTCTGAACTTGCTCAACCTCTTCATCTACCATAGGGACGTTTGTAGCTGGCATTTTGCAGAATAAAACTAAAGTTGCAGGGGGTTTGTTTTTGTTTTGTTTTTGTTTGTTTTGTTTTTGCAAAGGAAAGGTCCCCTAGAAAGTGTACAATTTAGCCCCATGTTTTCATTTTTTAAAGAAGCCGTTGGGTCCCTGTGCAATTTCCCAGTAAATCAAAGCCACCATGGCAGCACCTCTGTTCCCCGGCTTTCGCTTCTCCATAATACTGATTTAACAACCACAAGGACGACGTTGCTTTTTAAAATATTTAAAAATCCATTCAAATCTCAAACAGTGCAGTGGAAATTGGCTCCCTGAGAAAGGCGCAGGGCGTCGGGGGGGGGGTATTCTGTGCCAGGGAGAAGCTGGGGGTGAAGAGAGACTGGAGTGATGTCATGAAAAAGAAGAGAAGTCAAAACTGCAAAGGCAGAGAAACAGAGGGCGAAGAGTGGAAGATATGAAATGCAAATAAGAAACCTAGGAGAGGCTGACAAAAGAAAAAGCAGGGGCAGCATTTCAGATGGGGTGGTAGAGCAAAGAGGCTTTATGGAGATGGGTAAGATTATTTGAAAGGCAGGTAAGCCATCCTTAGCTGTTCCTTTATGCAAGCCGCATTGGTCAGAAAGAGGAAGTAGCCAGATATTTTTGCTTCAGGAAGAAGCCTCTCCTTTCTTTTCCAAAAATGTTCATCAGTGAGATGTTTTTGGGCTTGGTCCCACGTCCCTTTAAAAGCAGTTTACATTACTAGATAAACCCTGTCTAAAAATGCCGTCCTCATGGCCACCGGGCTTTTTGAAGAAAAGAAAAAGAAAAAAGAAAACCGGATAAAGCCCCTATAAGTGAGGTTTCTGTGACTCACCGAAGAGGTAGGGAATTTTTTGCCTCACTTTGATAATCCACTTTTAAGGAAGCAGACACCATGGGGCCACACAGATGATCCAGGTTTCTTCTTTTTTTTAACTTATAGCATTGACTGGCTGTTCCTGGGGCCGATCAGCACTGTTTTTTTTTAAATTTCTTTTCACCTTCGGAGAAACAGGAAGCTCTATCGGGTCCTACAAGTTTTAATTTCCCCCAGTCAAGTGGTCCGTTTTTTTTAAATGCTAGCACCACCTGCTGGCCAAGGGGGGCTGAACTGCACTTTAAAAAAAAGCTTTGGACATGTGAACTCCCGTCCCACTTATTCAATCACGTGATGCTACAAAGAGGAAAAGCCAAACCTTCAGAAGATCAGGAGCAAAACCCAGGTGAGATAGCAGCCTTTGTTACTTGAACCAGGAGCAAATTAATCTCATTAGGGCATGATCCAGCCACATGAGAGCCCATCAAACCCACTGAGTTCAATAGCACAATTGAGGGCACCTTGACTAAAACCCTATAGTATGTCACAACTAGTGCATGTCCATTGAATCAGTGATTTTGCAAGTCAGCTCCACCATATGTTTCCTGAATCCAATGCGTCTGCTTTAGATACGAATTTCTAGTGAGTTTCAGCCTTTATATAGAAAGCAATTCAACTCCTCAGCATAGTTACTGAGGAATAAGCTACATGGAACTTCACTAGGTTGTTCCTGAGTCAACTGCATTTGAGCTGAATGTTAGGGGGAAAGTTCTTAACTGTTAGAGCAGTACGGCAACAGAACCAACTATTTCAGGAGGCAGTGAGTGCTCCAACACTAGAGATGTTCAAATTGGACCACTACTTCCCAGATCTGTTATGATGCAAATCCCTGCATTGAACAGGTATTGGACCTTATGGCCTTGTTGGCCCCTTCCAACTCAACTATGGTTCTATGGTTCTGTGATTTGGAGCATTGTCAGTCTATAATTCCCATCCTTCATGAGCAAAAAATGGCTGATATTAGCTGAAGTCCTCGACTACCTGGAGGGCCACATTTCCCTGCCCCTGCTATGTGCATATAAGGAGTAAGCTGCACTGAAGACAGAAGGCCCTGTTTCGAATATTCAAGGCATATAAGAAGGAATCAATGACTATTGCTTGCTTGGTTAGGACAGCAAGATAATTTCACCATTTCCATCTTCCTCATGGCCATCCTTGTTACATATTGTTGACCCAAAGGCAGAATTCATGCCAGTCCCTCTTTCCTTTCCTCTGAAATGTTACATTCAATCTTGGACACTTTTTTGGATATCTAACTTTTAGAGTCCATAGCAAGCAAGAGGAATCATGGGACCAGTAGTTACAAAAATTAACATTTGCCCATCTCTGCAGAACACTCATAGGACCTATGATTGGCAATGGCGACCCAACAGACTAAAAACAAGGCACTTTTGACCTCAATCTCCTGAACTCATTCTCATATAGAATGCCGAGGCTGTTCAGCATATTTTGGGATATTTACACAGAAGGAAATTTTCTCTTGGAACTTTCCTCCTTTGAAAGATAACATGTAGAAGGGCTTTCTTCTCCCTTCTCTTCTCCTTTCTTTCTTTCTTTTTCTTTTTTTAAAAGCAAGAGACAAAAGTCGTTGTTGAATCTTTTAATGCATTCGGCACAGTTCCACATGACATTTTCCTACGGAAGCAAAAGAAATGGAGATTAGATGGTAGTGCAAGCATTCTAAAAAGAATGCAAAATTGCTTAAGAAACCAAGACCGGATGTCCATTCATATTTTACTGGTTTTCTTCCCATCCTACATGCCTGTCTTCTGAGTTGCATTGGTTGATGTCAGATCAAAATCAACCTTTCACAGATTAATTATCTCTGAATCCAGGCCAATTTTGTTCTGTTTTGTAACTTCAGTTTAGTTCAGTTTAGTTCAGGTCTGTGCAGTTATATGCAGCTCATTTATCTATGCAGAAACATCTCTAATCTGAAAGCAAAGCTTTGGTGATGATATGAGCAAATTGGCTAATTGTGCACACAAACGGTCATCATTAAACATTTGCACACACAATTACCTGCTTTGTGTCCACCTCATTCCATAATTGCATGTGCAATTACATACCCAAGTTATCAGGACTGCAAGGGTTTTCTGGCAAAAGTCCAGTGGACTGAACAGGAGGAGGACACAAGATTTTCTTCATACCCCAAAAATTAGTTTTCAAGACTAGACTGATCCATGGTAACAAGAACCTTTCTTCTTCTTCTTCTTCAAGAAAAAAAATTAAATTAAAATAGACAGCCAGGAAGGAAATGGGCATCTTGCCCTCCTCCTCCTCCTCTTCCTCTTTGTTGTAATAGTTGTAATAGTAGTTCTTCTTTGACTTCATCATTCTCCTCTTCCTCATCCACAAATTCAACATCCTCTTCCTCTTCTTTTACTTTCTTTCATTTTCTTTCCTCCTGTTCCTTTCTTCTTCTTCTTCTTCTTCTTCTTCTTCTTCTTCTTCTTCTTCTTCTTCTTCTTCTTCTTCTTCTTCTTCTTCATGATAAACCCAGTTGTGCAGTTGTTCTGTGTGTTTGTGAGCCTGTATCCATCCCATACTTTAGTTCCCATAAAGGCAAAGGAAACAGGCCCTAACTTTACATTATTACCTGCAATTTCCATTTGGAGACTAGTTTTAGCAAAAAATAAAATAAAATAAAATTTCGATATCATTGGAAATATTAAGGAGTTCACGTGTCTATAGAGCAATCACTACTAAATGTTTTCATTTAAATTTTTCATTGCCGACAGTGTGAAAAATTAAAGGAATACCATTAGAAACTCAGATATCTTAAGGGACTAAGAAGAGCTCACCAATCGAAAGATAAAATGCCTAGTGTTTCTTGTTGCCCATATTTATTTGTTTGTTTATTTTAAATCCCCAGTGTCAGTGTATTTTGCCATTCTGTCAATATACACACATATAAACTTATAAACTTATATTGTTTCTTCTAAATGCTGCTATTTGGTATCCTAACTGTACGGATTTTGTTGGGATGGAGTAAGATGTCTACCATATTTTAATTCTCACATATAAATATTAATTTAAGATTGAGGATGAAGATGAAGAAACCTAAATGTTGAAACTATTTCAAAAGTCATTTTGAACAAAAATAAAAGTATCAAAGTCTCCTTTGTCCCTTCTAAGGAGCATTGAGGGGTGTGTTTCTTGCTTTGTGGAGTCACAAGTAGCTACCAGACTCTTGGATCACCTTCTATTTTTTTTAAAAAGGGTCACTAGAGAGGGCAATGGATTGGGTCTGCCCTTTTTGGATTATGTCTCATTGTATAGTCAGCAGCCTAGATGCCCTAAGCACATCCGATCCCGCTTGATTTCAGAAGCTAAGCAGGGTCGGCCCTGGTTAGTACTTGGATGGGAGACCACCTGTAGGCACCTGGAGCAGGAACTGGCAAGGCACTCCAGAATTCCTGCCAAGAAAACTCCATGGACATGGACATGAAGTCACAAAGAGTCGGTCACGGCTGTAACGACACAACACACATAATCTCCATTAGTTATAGTCTTCAAAGTGCTCTCTCTGGACTTTGGGTGGCCTCACTTGCTCCTACAACTGCCAGCACACATTTTAACACATTCTAAATACTGATCAATTCTATTTAGAAGAACGAGCAAGTACGTCCTCCTCCCAGAAAGGCCCCTGTTCTCTCTCAAATCTATGCATTCATTTTCTCCCCATAATCAACTCCCTTCCCTCAGATGATATGGTGAGATTTTCAGGAAAGAAGGGCAAGAGATTTAGTGTCCAGGAGCTTCTTTCTGCCATAGTTGTGTTGATGTCACCTTCAAGGGGTGGAAAGACACTAAGGCTGATACTTCACGTCCATCTCATCGCTGTTTGTGGTCCCGCTTGGGACCGGTACAAAGTAATCTAACTGCACATCCATTGCGGGATGAGGGGAGTTTGTCCCGACCACGCCCCCTGAACTGTGATCTAAGCGGGATGAGAGATTCCCCTCCCTGGCCTCAGGGATCTCCTCATCTCGCTTCTCATTCCGATATGAGAGCCCGTGACGTCAGTCTCCTCCCGCAACGTGCAATTCTCCATCTAGTGGCAGGAGTGTGAACTGCCATCCACCAGTACATTCCATATGGAGTCAGCAACGCAGTGCAGAGAGATTAAAAGAAAAATGCCTCAAACTCAGCTCCACAACGCATTGAAGGCAAGGCTTTGGAGAATCGAAACATTGAAAAATGGAAGGTCAGGCCAGAAAAAAAAAAACGGAGAACAAAGGCATGGAATTTCACATCTCATCACAGAATGAGGACATGTGGTAACAGTCATGCCGGTATCATCCCTCACGCCCGTGAGTACATGGGAACAGGGACAGAACTGCAAAGAGACCACATGACTGCAACTGACATCAACACGCAACAAACTTCCTCCCGGGATGAGAGTGGAGTGGAGTCATCTGTTTGTGATGACATCTGTTTGTGGTAGCTCAGGGATACACCATGTCTGGTTAAACAGCAGGAAGCATGTGTTAATGGTTAAAACAGCATGACAGTGGAACCAATGTCATTGGCAGGTGGTGAGCTCTTCAACACTGGAGGCATTCAGGAGAAAATTGGACAACCACCTGGCAGATATCCTATGATTTGTATTCCTGCCTTGAGCAGGGAGTTGGGTTCATTGGCCATATAGGTCCCTTTCAACTTCATGATGCTCCTATTCTCTGATACAAAGGCAATATCTTCATTTCTGCAAGAGAACACAGCTCCTGAGGTTTGGGAAGGCCATAGAGACCAGGAGAGGTGACTACAGAGAGTTTCTCTGTGTGAGAAAAAGCTATAAAAATTCTCTGGGGTCAAACATAGTAAAGACTGTCTTCTCAAAGGCTTTCAGAGTAGGGATGGGCACAAATTGAAAAAAATGATGTTTCATTTTGTTTCATTTCGTTGAGAGGTCCAGTTCATTTTGTTTTCATTTTTTTTGTGAATTTTTGCAAAAAAAAAAATCATTTCATTGGTTTGTTAATTTGTTATTCGTTATTACCCATTTTAATCCAGTGCCCACCACGTGGCCCCTGCGACCCGGTCAGCGCTGGTGTTTTTTTTTAATTAGCTTTAGGGTGCCAACCAGGCCACCCTTGGGGCCAGGTCAGTGCTCCCCCCTTTTTATTTATTTTTATTTATTTTTAGTTTTTTCCCCCCACTTTCGGGTTCACGCCTCGTGCTACGGCTGTAACGCAGGACTTGTTGTTGTTGTTGTTGTTTCTTCCTTTCAGTGCTGACTGCGTGGCCCTAGGGCCCAGTCGGCGCTGTTTTTTTCATTATTATTATTTTATTTTAGGGTGCCAGCCAGGAGAGAACACCTTCCGCTCCCCCACCCACCCCTGCCCAGTGGGGGGGGATCCCTCCTCCTCGCTTCCCCGCACAGCCTCCCCCGCCGGGAGCCTGTGCTCCAAAGGCTTCACCATCACCAACCTGTTGGGCTTGGAGGTGGAGCTGCAACCTCTGACTGCCTCGGCTATCACTGGCTAGGGCTGTGAAGGCAGCGGGGCAGCCAGGGCGGCTTTGACGATGGTTGGGCTTGGAGGCGGCAGCGGTGGTGGCCCCTTGCCGCTGAGTTTGGGCTTCCTGTGCAGGGAGGCTGGAGGCGGGTGAAGATGCAGCAGGGTTCCCCCCCCACTTCTGGGTTCAAGCCCCGTGCTACAGCTGTAGCGCGGGGCTTTTTTCCCCCTTTTCAGTGCTCACTGTGCGGCCCCTGTTTTTAATTTTTAATTTTATTTTAGGGTGCCGACCAGGCCACCCTTGGGGCCTGGCTGGTGTTCTTTTTTTTTTTTACTGTGCCAACCACATGGCCGCACTACATCGCTGCCCCCCATTAATGAAATGAACCTAACCAAACCAGTTTTTCTCGGTTCGGTTCGGTTTGTGTTAGATTTTCACCTAGGGTCATTATTTGTTTTGTTATATAACGAACCGAATAGCAAACAACAAAATGAAAAAAATTCATTTCATGCCCATCTCTATTTCAGAGCCAGAATCTGATAGCTGTTGAGAGTTTTTGGGCTGTTTGGCCGTGTTCTGGAAGTTTTTCTTCCTGATGTTTCGCCAGACTCTGTGGCTGGCATCTTCAAAGGGCAAGTTGCTCAGGGGACTAGGAGTTCTCTCTGTGCTCTGGGGTAGAGAGTGAGTCTTAAACTTATTCTTAGCCTTAAACTTGAATATGTCTCAGTCTCATTCTATACTCCAGAGCACAGAGAGAACTCCTAGTTCCCTGAGCAACTTGCCCTCTGACGATGCTGGCCTCAAAATCTGGTGAAATGTCAGGAAGAAAAACTTCCAGAACATGGCTAAACCACCCACAAAACTCACAGCACCTATTGTAAACATTCTTTGTAAAGGTACAATTTGTTACACAAACTGTGGATGCAATACAGGACCAAGACAAAAACATATTGTTGCTGGGAAAATCCATTTTCTTTTCTTGTTTATTGTGTTAAGCTTTACAGACAGCACCTTCCCAGATTGTTACTTACTCTCAAAGCACTTCCCTTGGGGATGTGTATAAATAACATACTGTCTCCCCTTCTTAGATCATCTGGAAATGAGTATATAAAGGAGGAAGGGAGAAATGAAGAGGAAAATGTACCATCACATTATCATGTACTAGCCTTTGAAAAGAATGAAAAACTGTTTTTTCCCTTACCCATGCAAATTAAAAAAAAACTCAGCCGTGACGTGTCTCATTAAAATGAATCTAGGCTGATTTACCATCATTGTAATCAAGGGTTGCCTGACCTTTTCAGCTGTGCGCCCCATTTATAATAAATCTGAGCAGTTAAAAATAGATGAGTTTTGGGATGGAGCATAAAAAGAAACGGTGCTCAAAAAGCTCCATGATTACACAGAAGTTTCACCATGCCACTTGTTAACCAGTCCGGAAACTGACTCCACTTCTGTTCTGACACTTCAGGCACCCACATCCTTTTATATAGGGTGCCTGCTCCCCACCTCGCAGCTACTGTACCCAGCACGAACTTTCGCACTGGCGAAGGAGGGAAACGCACCCACCCTTAACGAGTTCAGGCAGAGCATCCATTCACTGGTCAAGAATGTAACCAACCTTCTGCAATGGACCTGTGACTCCATCCCCATTCCATAGCAGCTGGAGTTGGTAGAGAGGATCCAACGGCCGTGGTCGCATTCATCATGTTTTCATTTTGAGTCTGTAGAGGACTGGGCATTTGAACATCTTTATGACTTGAAACCAAGAGGAAGAGAAGGAGGAGGTAGCTGTTAGTAAATAAGATGGGGAACAAAGTCATAACATAGCAGCTGGGAGCTTAAAAGGGAGAGTTGAACGACTGCTTGAAAATTAATGCTCTTCATGCTTCTCTCAAATGAAAACTGTGCATAGGAAATGGGGTGCTTCCATCTCAATGCAGTCATCATCTTGATAGCATGGCCAAATGTGCAAGCATCCATCCACATGCATCCATGCACGTGTATGTGTGAGGTGGGCATTGCTGCTTGCTTGTTTGCTGCCCCCTCATGATGGTCTGAAGCACTTCTGTTTTACATGCATTGTACTTCATTCACTGAACCCAGACTGGGGCATGAACTTTATTAAGTTCTCCCCAAGGATAGGAGAAGCCAATTACATTTACAATCATCTGTACTGTCCATATTTATTAATTCCAGGTAGCCCCCTGAGCAGAGAGAGGCCAGTTGCCATAGCCTGCCATATACCTGGTAAGGAAATTTTGCTCTGTCACCTACATTTGATTTGAAGATGACGAAGATGATGACCACAACAACAGCAACATGAAATCTGTCACAACTTCATCAAGAAAAAAAATTAATTTAAAATAGACAGCCAGGAAGGAAATGGGCATCTTGCCCTCCTCCTCCTCCTCTTCCTCTTTGTTGTAATAGTTGTAATAGTAGTTCTTCTTTGACTTCATCATTCTCCTCTTCCTCATCCACAAATTCAACATCCTCTTCCTCTTCTTTTACTTTCTTTCATTTTCTTTCCTCCTGTTCCTTTCTTCTTCTTCTTCTTCTTCTTCTTCTTCTTCTTCTTCTTCTTCTTCTTCTTCTTCTTCTTCTTCTTCTTCTTCTTCTTCTTCTTCTTCTTCTTCTTCTTCTTCTTCGTAGTATGTTGCCATTTGTATGCTTAAGATCACATCCTCCTCACATCACAAATCTCCTTTACTAAAATAGGTCCTTTTGTTTCTCAACGGATCTGCAATGAAGAACTGAAAGTGATTCTGTTGTACTTTTACATTTGGAAGCAGAGATGGGCATGGGTCAGCAAAATTGCGGTTTGTCTTGGTTCATGTTTTCTAGAAACAAACCAGCAGTCCTAATGCCTTGGGGAAAAAACATTTTTTTTTAAAATGCTCCTTTCCTTTCAGCTGAACAGTGGGGACATTATCAGAGATAGCAGGTCCAGCTCCTGGGAGGGAAGTCAAGCTGCTGTCCCTCAAGATGGCAGCGAGCGAGAGAGGCAGAGGTGGGTGGACATGCAATGGGGGGGCAGTGGGAAGGGGGGGAAAGGAACAAACATGGGGAGGGGGAGAGAGAGAAATGAACCAGGAAGTTTGTGAAATCTCAGAAAAGCTTGTTGGTTTAGGAAAGTTCTGGTTCTCCAGTTTGGACGAACCGGAACAGTTCCAAATCAATGAACCAGCATTTTTTAAAAAACTAACTTCCTTGTTTGTGGTTAGATCTGTGCCTATCTTGAACTCAGTTCTAGGTTTTAACTTGTTTCATCCCGAATATATTTCATGGTGCAGTAAATACAGGTATCTTCTGTTCACTTATTAACACCCTGAGCGCTCACTTTCTATTTCATTGCCAGAAGCTCCTCTTGCTCCCCTAACTGGATTCTGGTAACATCATTACCACACATTCCTTCAAGAAGAAACAACACAAAAACTGTGTTTCACTGAGTGGCATGGGTCCTCCTGACTGAATTCTCAAAAGCAGAACGCATTTTACCTAAAGGAAAAATAAAAAACAAGATCAATTTAAAGACCAAATTAGCTAGCATCTTATAGATTACTACATTGCTTGGGCTGCAGGGGAGAGGGAAGGGGGTCATATCATGTTCACAAATTCTTAAATGCTAACCTGTACCAATTTTGAGAAACACAAACATATGAAAGCCAGAAAAAGTTCTTCCATTTGTGGAACTACAGAAATTGCTTTTCCATCTTCGTGCTTAGAAGTATTTGCGGAGTTGCAAGACTCTTGTGGTTTGTGATCATGCACAGCGCAATGTACGGAGAGGGCTGTAAACTGGAGGCGAGCCTGTATAACCCTCTTAACTACAAAAGGTAGTTAAGGTATAACCCTGTTAACAACAAAACTATGATTACATTCCGGCGCCAGGTAAAAACCTTTCAGTTCCAGAAGGTTTTTAATTGATATAATATAGACTGTGGGTCCGCTGAAAACAATTTTAGGATAATCATTTTAGTGTAAGGTTTTTATTGATGATTTATTGATATTTTACTTTTAATTATTTTAAATTGTTTTATTCTTTGGACTGTAAGCCGCCCAGAGACCTTTGGGTAGTGGGCGGCAGATAAGTTAAATAAATAAATAAATAAATAAAACTATACATATGTACACACACACACACACACACTAGAGATGGGCACGACTTAGCGGTATTCCCGTTTCAGTTTCCGTTACTCGTATCCGTTACTCTACGGAAATGGTAACGGGAATTACTCCGCCAGAATTCGAGCTCGAACCGACGAACGAACAATTTGGTCTGATTTGTCGTGCTCGTTACTTGCATCGCGGCGATCGCGCAATGCCAAACGGCACAGAAAAAAAGTTTTTAAAAGTAAAAAAAAAACCGATTCCCGGCCCTAAAAGTAGGCGAAAACTGTCTGAGGGCACCTACCAGGCCAGAAGGGTGTTTTATTTGGGGGGGGTTTCCCTGCCCGCCTCTCCTTGGCTATTGCTACTGCTGTGCTGCTGGTACCAGGCTGGGAGGGCGCATCCATTTGCCATGCAGTGCGGGGGATCCAAAATGGCGACCGCAATATTTTTTTTGAAATCGTTGCCCAAAACCCCACCAAAGCACCACAGAAACATGCGAAAATTCGCTATTTTAAATGCTTGAATTTTTACAGTAGCAGCAGTGGGTTTTCCTTGCAAAAAAAAAGTCTCCGTTGATTTTATTTTATTTTATTTTATTTTATTTTATTTTATTTTATTTTATTTTATTTTTTTACACCTGCACATTCGCAATGATGGGCTCGCCCATGGGAGTGGACCATGCACATTTTCCACCAATCGCATGGCCACTTGGCCAGGTTGACCACAGAGACTTCTGGGATGTGCCCACTAATCGTAGCCCAAACCCGAACCCGAACCCTAAGCCTAACCCATACGCCAGTACACTGTCCTTCTAAGTGGGTCAGAGAGGCACCCAGAGGTGCACCCCAATACTCACCCTAACCTCACCCGTAACTAGCCTAACCCTAGCCCTTGTGCTAACCCGTCTTAACCCTAAGCCAGATCTACTTGCATTGCACTACATGCAAGTACGTGAGACACAGCGGGTGCAAAGAGTCTGCCAGTCCGTCACTTGTGGCTCTGGCTGACTCCTGCAGCTCCCTCCAGGAGCCCGCTACCCCCCCAACCAGTACTAACGACAACGAAAAAACAAAAAAACGAACCGACTAATTTTTGCGAAATTTCACGAAAAAAACGGAAACGAGCCGAAACGGACTGCCTCCGACACACGACAACTCGAAAACGTCATTTTCCCTAGTCGTGCCCATCTCTAACACACACACACACACACACACACACACACACACACACACGGTCTCAAAGAAAAACCACTCTGATGATGTACAGCTGAGACTAACTGCCCTGTGTGGTAATGATGTTACCAGAATCCAGTTAGGGGAGCAAGAGGAGCTTCTGGCAATGAAATAGAAAGTGAGCGCTCAGGGTGCTAATAAGTGAACAGAAGATACCTGTATTTACTGCACCATGAAATATATTCGGGATGAAACAAGTTAAAACCTAGAACTGAGTTCAAGATAGGTACAGATCTAACCACAAACCAGGAAGTTAGTTTTTTAAAAAATGTTGTTCTGGTAGCAATTTATGGAGACCATGTTTGTGTACGAAGGACTTCAATTTTTCTTCCTCACCCACTGCAGTCCCTGTGGAAACACTCTTAGCGTTAAATTTCAAAACAGCTGAAAGAAAAGCTACGTGGTTCTGCCTTTCACATATCAGAGTGTTGTCCAATTCAGAATCATGAGTGCCCATGAAATTAAAAACTGAATAAATTTTCAAGTCAATCAGTTTTTTTGGGGGTTTTTTTTTTTGAAAATCAGAAGTGGCGAGGGCTTCAAATGTTGGTGGACATTTTTGATTGACTTCAAGATTTTTGTTGACCAGGGGGGTTGACATCCATGAAGTGGGTGGGTTCCAGAACAGCACTTCTGGAGTGTATTCAAATGTTTTCTCTGCATGAAAACTGTCTGTTCATATATATTTGTGTCTTCTCTATATAACAATAATAATATCTTCATTATCAGAGTGCAGAGTATATGTAGAGAAGCCCCCAGAACATATACTCACTATATGGATATACATCATACACACACAGACACACAGACACACACATATTGATAGACGGATGGTTAGACAGACAGGTAGACAGAAGCAGGTTAAAGCTGTAATAGATAAATGTGCATTTTTTTTTTAAAAAAGAGAAGGATTTTCTTCTTCTTCTTGATATCACCCTGTCAAGAGCACCTCCCTCCAAAATCTCTTTAATATCTGCCATTACCCTACCTTTTGCAAGTCCACCCCTCAAGCCAGTTCTATTTAATGATCCTCCATCTTCCGCACCTTCATTATTTCAATTGGTCAGTTGTTACTCCAGCTGTTCAAAGATCGTCCAACCAGTCTGGAGGAGACAAAGAAAAAAGAAAAGGAAAATTGTAAAAAATCCAAATTATTTTATATTTTTCCTGCTTTAAATTTTGCACGCGCGCACACACACACACACACACACACACAGGGGCAACTTTTATTTGATGGAAGTTACTATTAACATATTTTCATAATCTTCTCAGCCTGGCAACAGCAGGAGTAAAAAGGTGTGAGGGGCATGCAATATTCATGAAATTAAGGGGAGCCAAGATGAAAGGGAGTTCCATTAGGGAGACCAAGTGTGACAATATGACACATATTTGCATATTTTAGACTTTAAATCTTTTCAGCCCATCCAAGTTGATATATGGATGTAAACATGCATTGCCAGTTTTTAGCATATTATAAGCCCTCAAGACTTTGCATGCATTTTAATATGTTTCATTATTGCCATAGATTTTAATTTCGAAAAGCTCACAGCTTTGATGGAAGGAAACTGGAAATCACAGCATCTGGCCCCTGCTCCGGGCGAACCAGCGCCTTGTTGAATACTTTTGTTCCTTCCTTCTCTCTCTCTCTCTCTCTCTCTCTCTCTCTCTCTCTCTCTCTCTCTCTCTCTCTCTCCCTCTCCCTCTCCCTCAATGACTGCACATTGGCAGGTGTGGGCATGGGTGTGGGCATGGGTGTGGGGCATGAAGCATGTTGGTAGGTGGGAAATGGAATAGTTTTGTTTAGTACACATACTAATGATGTGCCACGTTCGCCAGCCTGGAACAGAGAGGGTGTGCGTGAAGAGAGAACGATTCACTGACATACAAAACTGCCAAGCCAATCAAAGGGTTATTTATGGGCTTCCTTGTTTCTGCGCGTCCTGTGCTTGGTAGGAATTTGTTAATAAGCAGAGAGCAAGGCAGGGCTCTTGACTTCAGCCAGAATAGGCTGAATAATAGAGATGGGCACAAAACGAAAAATAAAACACTCATCTTTTCATTACGTAATGAACTACTTCATTACCTAATGAAATGGTAGAATGCATTTTGTTATGAAACGGACCAAAAATGCCATTTCCCCCCTCTAGGAATGAAACCATTCATCCTAGAGGAAATGGCAGGGGAGCTTCCTCAAGCTCTTCCTTGTACAATGATGGAATCCATGACCTCAGGGGGAGGTGTCATGTGCTCCAATGTTGGAGGCATCCGAGCGAACTTTGGACAACTACTTGGCAGATATCCTTTGATCATAACAAGTGCACCTCAATTTAAAAAGGATGTTGACAATCTTGAATGGGTCCAGAGGAGGGCGACCAGGATGATTGAGGGTCTGGAGGAAATGTCTTATGAGGAGTGGCTTAGGGAGCTGGGAATGTTTAGCCTTACAAAAAGAAGGCTGAGAGGTGATATGATAGCTATGTCTAAATATTTGAAAGGATGTCACATTGAAGAAGGGACTGGTTTATTTTCCATGGCTTCAGAGAATAGGATGCAAGGCAATGGTCTCAAACTTCAGGAAAAGAGATTCAATTTAAACCTTAGGAAGAATTTCGTGACAGTTAGAGCTGTTTGGCAATGGAATATGCTGCCACAAAGGAGGGTGGCAGAGTCTCCTTCTTTGGAGGTTTTTAAGCAGAGGCTGGATGGCCATCTGTCAGATGTCCTGTGATGGGAGTTCCTGCATGGCAGGGGGTTGGACTAGATGGCCCTTGAGGTCTCTTCCAATTCTATGATTCTATGATTCTATGATTTGTATTCCTCTGTGGCCTTATAGACCCCTTCCACGTCCATGATTCTATGTTTCCAGTCCAAGAAAGGAGCTTTTCTCAGGAGCTACACTCTAAGGATGTATATAGTAGATACGGGCATGAAACAAAACATGAAATGCTGTTTTGTCGTTTCGTTAGGTAGCAAATTGCTTCATTACCTAAATAAATGGTAGAACATATTTTGTTTCATAATGCAAGCCCATTTCCCCCCTTGGGGTGAAATGATTTGTCCTAGATGAAATGGCAGAGGAGTGATTCTAGGTAAGCCCCTGAAATTTGGAAAGATTTGGGGGGTCAGGGGGCTGTTATTAAGCTCCAAAGAGGATACCCCTAGGAAAAAATCATTCTAGATTGAATTGGGAAATTGCAATAGCCCCCCCCCATGAGTGATTGTGGCTTGGCTTCCAAATCCCTAGGGGCATCCCATTTGCAACTTAATAACTCAGCCCCCTGACCCCCAACCCTCTCCAAATTTTGGGATCTAACAGGGAAGATCTTGAGGAAGCTTCCCTGCTATTTTGGTGCCTATAGGACCCAAGGGAACATAGTGTTTCATTTCATTTCGTTTTTCTTTGTAACAAAATTACTTTAAAATTGTTACTAAAAAAATAAAATGAAACTACTAAGGAAATGAAATGAAATGAAACAAAATGCTACATTTTCATTTTGTGCCCATCTCTACTGAATACTTATAATGTTTTAAGGGGAACAGAATGAGAAGGAGACCCCTCTTAGGTTTTCCTCAACTGTCAATTCCCTGCCTTATTATTATTCATTTAAAATATTTTAAACCCAAGGTTGTTTACAATGATTAAAAGACAGGATTTAAGCTTACAACCATGAGGTTGCAATACTAACAGGATCCATGAGCACAATCTCAAAAACAAACAAGAAACACAGAAGAATAAAAAAAAACAAATACCCATAAGTGACAGCAATGGCCGCCCCGTGCCTAATTCTTTGGAGGCAGGGCGTCTTTGGCCATCCTTCCGAATGAGGTGCCCAATGGAAAGCTGTTTGCATAGGCTGCACAAAGGGAGCACACCTAATTAAGATCCTGGTGCGATCCCCAGCGTCAGCCTGTGCAGTCGCCGGATTCCCCGCCCTCCCGCCCTATACCACGGATGGTGATGCTTTGCTGGTCGCTACGGGGCTAGATGGGAATTTTTGACTGTGACTCAAATTGGCCAAGAGTGGCAGTGCATTTTCGCCCATCCCATCATCCATAACTGGTGGTGGGCATTATTAAAACCCCTATAAACCGGTCACAATGACGGGTAGCGCAAACCGTATACAGTGGTCCCCCGCCCTTTCGCGGTTCATATTTGCGGTCCCGCTATATCACAGGACTGCAGTATATGAAAAAAGGCCCCCTGGGGTAAGGGGTAAAGGCCTGTTTCAGGCCTCCCATACTTACCCCAGGACTGGCACTGCCCCGAACGGGCCCGCAAGGGCCTCTCCGGGTCTTCTGGAGGCCCCAAAAGGGCCTCCCTGCAAACCGGAAGTGACTTCTGGATTGCTGAAAATCATTTCTGAGGCCTCTGAGAGCCTTTCTAGGCCTCTCAGAGGCCTCAGAAATGATTTCTGGTTTACTGGAAAGTACAAGAGCCCCCAGCTAGGCCCCCCAGGCCTGACTCGACCTGCATCCGCATATCATGGGTTTTCAATTCTCGCGGGTCAGGTCAGGTCCCTAACACAGCGATAGGCGAGCAATCACTGTATTAATTTAACCAGGTCCCTCCTTCACATGGCATCTTAAAGGTGCTCGGCAGCCCTCAGATAATAATCTAGGATAGGAATTAGCTATAGGTCCAACTAAATATCAAGCCCAACCACATAAAGAGGGCTACCAATGGTTTACTAGACTCAGAGGAAAATGATACCCAAATACCTGTAAGGCATCCCATCCTCGGATTCGTAACACATGCCGCAGGAATCTCTGACAATGGGGAGGGACCTAGTGAAAGCTACACCCGGCTTACCTTTGCCGCTATTATGGGAGCCGAGAGTTGAAAGAACACGCCAAGGTTCAAAGGTACGGAGAAAAGGCTTTTAATTTGCTGCAGCGAGGCGCCCAGCCAAATTCAGTTGGAAAACTGGGGCCATGAACAAAGAAACTCAACAGTCTTTATAGAAAAACATTCTCCTAGCACCCCTCCCCTTATCAGAATAAACAAGGATGCATCTGGAAGCCATAAATCGCCCGCGAACAATAAAGAGACTACAAAGGATACATGGTTATCACATAGTTACAAATCAATTATCAAGGGAAACACACACAGGATACTATTAATCTTGCCCTTTAGCGCCACCTGTCATGCAATTCTCGGAACTCTGAGCTTCGCAGCCAGAAGCGTTTGACAGCTCTTGCGATATATTGATATTTCGACGGATGTCTGGCTTATCTCTCTTGTTGACTCCCTTTACCAGTGGTCTTCCCACAAAGATAAGTGTTTGTCCAGTAATTTTATGGCCTGGTATCTCATGACACAGGCTTGGGGGAGAGTGTAGTGCTTTGTGTTACAGTTCCGTGAAGGGAGAGAGGTGAATTAAGGGACACAGAGCCAAATTAAAGATAGAACCAAAGCACTGCCATTTTATCTACAATGACAGCTTATAGACTATAGACTGTATTAAAAACCACTTCTATCAATAGAATGCATAACATCTACAAATAACACTTGCACTATGGCAGAGGCCCTCTTTTAGTTTCAGTCCCAATAAAGTTGAGAGTTATCTATTGTTAACACTAAATTGTGGCCCTTGTTAAACCCAAAAAAAAGCTGTGTCGCCTCATTATTTTGGTCTGCGTGGACAATAAACATTCATTATATAAGATGCAACTATCCATTAAAAACTCTTTTAAAACAGTTGCTAAGGGAAAGCTTGCTTAAAGGAAGAGGTCTTTCCTTGCTTGCAAAAGTAGATGAAAGTTTGGGGCCATCCTAGCCTCTTGTGGGAGGGTGTTCCACGGTCTGGGAGTAGTAACAGAGAAGATCCTCTGCCTTATACCCAGCAATCATGGCTGTGGGAATAAAAGGAAAGTCTCTTCTGATGATCTCAACACTCCAGCATGCTCATGAAAGGTAGCATAGTCCTGGAGACAGCTTAGGCCCAAGCTATTTAGGGCTTTATAAGTTAGAACCAGGACTTTGAATTATATCCAGAAATGGATCGGCACCCAATGGAGGCAGCTCAGGTGTTAAGATCACCAGGAGAAACCTTTCAGTCCCATCAACTTCACAGGTGTGTTTGGTGGGAATATGGGAGAGGGCTTCTCTCAGACTCTGGAACTCCCTCCCACAAGACGCCTGACTAGCCCCATCTTTGCTGTCCTTCCACCAGCAGGCAAAGGCCTTTCTCTTCAGGCAAGCCTTCCCTCAATGACTCGCTTCTTCTGTGTGATTTTAAGATATCGATATGCATTACTGCTTTGAAAGGGTTTTTAGTACCACTTGTGTGAAACTACTAAGGAAATGAAATGAAACAAAACAAAATGCAATATTTTCATTTTGTGCCCATCTCTACTGAATACTTATAACGTTTTAAGGGGAACAGAATGAGAAGGAGACCCCTCTTAGGCTTCATTATTGTGGGTTTGTTTTCCATTTCTCAAAGTGGTATTTTCCCCCTTGTCAATAGTTGTATAATTATTGTTCTTAGCTTTAACATTGCTTTTTAATGATGTAAGCTGCCTCTTTCTATGCATTATTCTTAACTGGAAGTGTTGTCTTTTAATGATCTAGGCCACTCTTGTCTGCTCATTGTTTTCAACTTTAAAGATTGTATTTCAGTATTGTAAGCCACCTTGGGTCCTTTTCAAGGAGAAAAGGGGCAGGGTAAAAATACTGCAAATGAATAAATAAATTATCTTGGCTACAATCCTCTAAACCGCCTTGGCTGCCAGTCGGAACTGGCAATATTGGAAGACGGTTCAGCGATTGCAACTGGTTCAGAATCATGCGGCAAGGCTGGTAAGCGGTGGGGCCACCAGGGATCCCATCACGGCGATTCTATGTCACCTACATTGGTTACCAGTTGTTGCCCGTGACCAATTCAAAGTGTATATAATTTGATATATAAAGACCTACATGGCTTAGGACCTAGATGCCTCAAGGACTGCCTCCTTCCATATCAACCTACCGACAATTAAGATCGAGCCGGGGGGGCTTTAGAAAGAGCCATCCCTCAAGGAGGTGAGAGGGATGGCTTGTAGACGCAGGGCCTTCTCGGCAACTACCTCCAGGCTGTGGAATGCCCTACCGAGTGAGATCTGCCTGGCGCCAACATTGATGTCAGTTCCTGTTCCAGAAGTTTTTTAATTGACATAATATAGATTGTAGATCCTGATGGCAATTTTTAGTGTAATGTTTTTATTATTGTTTTTAACTGTTTATTGACATTTTAGTGTTTAAACTGTTTTAGTTCTTTTGATTGTAAGCCACCCAGAGACTTTTTGGGTAGTGGGTGGCATATAAGCTGTAAAAATAAATAAATAAATAAATAAATAAATAAATAAATAAATAAATAAATAAATAAATAAAATATGCAGAGTATGTGGGTTACAGCCAAAGGTTTTGGTTTTACTTGTAATTGGCAAGAGAGATGTTTTTGTGCATCTTAACTCAAATGGTACCAGTCTATGAAAGCCAAAAGTAAAATCGGTAGGCTACTGTTATCTCAGTTTAGGTCTAGGTATTACCCCTGAAGCATGGGGTGCTGGTGGTGGTGGTGGTGGGGAGAGAATCTGTTGCACAATGCTGAATAGGCGGAATTAGTAGTGTTGTTGAGACAAGGTGACCAGGATAAGAAGGGAAAATAATTCTGTGCAAGAGTGTTTGTTTGAAATATAGTTTAACATCCTCTCGACTGTGTGAGGACCAAAGAATAAATCTTCCTTTTTATGCTGCTCAAACTTAATCCCATTGATGCTTAACAATCTCCAAGGCGGTGGGTGGCTTGCTGGATTAGTCGCTGCCGTTTTTCATTTGAGGACCAAATTCAATTCGGGGGTTAGCCGAACAAACAAAAGATAACTCTAATCAGATTGCTGATGCCTATCTATGGGAGATATCTTGAAAATAAACAGTGATTTGGTGGTGAATAACAGCCACGCCGTATTGTGAAGGCAGTTGCTGACCTGCTTTTGTGCCGTGTGTGTGTGTGTGTGTGTGTGTGTGTGTTTGAGAGAGAGAAACAGTTAGTGTGTGTTTGATTTGGTTTCCTTTCTGTTCCTTTCCTTCCTTCTTTGTTTCTTTTTTAAGTAACATGTCCTTGAAGACAAAGGTTCCCTAGGTAATTTTCATATTCTTCAAAGATGAATGTGTTTTTCCACATCATAGCAGGATTAAAACACATTGATGGCACCAGTTGCCAACACAAAGCGTGGATAAGCAATGGGCTATTAACAAAAGGATCGGCCTGTCTAGGTGGAGACAGCCATGTTGCTCCAGAGAAGAACAATTGTACCAAGGCTGGGACAAAAAGGGAAAGAAGGGGAAGCCTTGTTTTGTGAAGAACTTTGTCAACATAACAAGAGACAGCCCTTCAAAGGCCGCTACCACACTTCAAACAGCAATCGCTTTTTGTTTTGAATCGCCTTCTGCCCTCCCCCGGTCACGTGGTCACTGAAGGAATTCAGCATTCCGCACTTGGCATTTTCTCATGAACCATAGGGAGGAGGGAGAATTACAGAAAGGAATGGTCACTTCTGAAGTAATCCTTCATCATCCAGGATGGCAAATATATCAGGCATGGGAAGCAGTAGTTTCACAGTGAAGTTGGTAGCCTTTGCACTTCTGGCCTCTATTTGCAATTAAATGTGATTAATGAGATAAGACTGGGATAGCTTTCCATTTGGTATGCAGACATTTATTGGCCAGAAATTTGTCTAACTGTGATGTGCTTCTAAATCAAATGGTGAGCCACTTTGAGCCCCATCTTGGGAGAGAGGAAATATAGAATTTTGAATTTTTTAAACTTTATAATTTTTAAATATAGAAGCAAAGTCAGAATCCTGTTGCACCACTTTACATCATGCAACTGTGATGAGGCTGTACATCTTTGAGGAGGGATTCAAAGCTTCCTATCCAGGCATCCTCCAAGTTCTTGGGGTGCCTTGGGATCCGTTTTATCCTGAGGAAGCTTTTTGGTGGCAAAGAACAGCCAAGGGAATTTCTTAATGTCCTAAATTCACTGGCAATTGGACACAATTATTATAATTGTTATAATTATTATCATAAGAAGATACAGTGGGAGCATAAGAAGAGCCGTGCTGGACGAAGCCAAGGACCCATCTGGTCCAGCTTCTTATATCTCATGGTGGCCCACCAGATGCCCCTGGGATCATATGAGACAACTAGATGCCTGTCTCCTGATACCATGCTCCTGCATGTGGCACTTTGAGGTACCCAACTTTTAAGCCTGGAGATAGCATGTATCTCCATCATGGCTTGTAAACGGTGATGGAGCCTTCCTTGAGAAATAGGTCCTATCCCCTTTCAGAGATAGCCAGGCCAGAGGCCATCACCACATACTAGGTCAGAGAAGTCCACAGACTAACATGCTGGGTAAAGAAATGTTTTTGTTTGTCTCTTCTCACTCTCTCAACCCTCAATATTAGCGATGGGCATGAAATGAACTTGTTTGTTTCATTATTTGTTATTCATTTCGTTACCTAACAAAATGAACATCGAACCCAAGAATGAATTTAGAACGAATGAACCAAACTGAACCGAAAAATATCAGTAGCATGGGCCATGTGGTTGGAAGTAAATAAAATAAAATAAAATAAAATAAAATAATAAAATAAAATAAAATAAAATAAAGGAGTACCAACTGGGCCCTGGGACCATGCAGTCGGTGCTTGGGGGGAAAAAGCCAGCCTGCACTACTCCTGTAGCTCAGCTGGAACACAGAAGTAAAAATTAAATTAAATTAAATTAAATTAAAATTTAAAAAGGAGTGCCAACCAGGCCCTAGCGGTGGCCTGGTTGGCACCCTCAAATAATAATAATAATAATAATAATAATAATAATAATAATAATAATAATAATAATAATAATAATAATAATAATAATAATAATAATAATAATAATAACAACAACAACAACAACAGCACCAACCGGGCCCCAGGGGCCACGCAGTCAGCACTTGGGGGGGAAAATGCTGGCCCACGCTACAGCTGTAGCATAGCCGGAACCCAGAAGTAAAAATAAAAATAAAATAAAATAAAATAAAATAAATTAAAATAAAGGAGCACTGACCCAGCCCCAGGGGTGGCCAGGTCGGTGCTCTAAAATAAAGAAGAAGAAAAAATAAAAGAAGCACCCCAGGGGCCATGCGGTGGGCACTTGAAATAAATAAATTAATTAATTAAAATAAGGAGCGCCAACCAGGCCCCAGAGGTGGCCTGGTCGGCACCCTAAAATAAATAAAAAAATAACATAACATAAAATAAAAAATAAAAATAAAAATAAAAACCCCAGCACCGACCGGGCACCAGGGGCCGCGCTGTCAGTGCTTAGGGAATGAAAAGCCGGCCCTCGCTACAGCTGTAGCATGGTCAGAACCCAGAAGTAAACAAATAATAAAAAATAAAATAAAATAAAATAAAGGAGTGCCAACCCAGCCCCAGCGGTGGCCAGGTTGGTGCTCTAAAATAAAGAAAAATAAATAATTAAAAGAAGTGTCCACCTGGCCCCAGGGGCTGTTGGGGGGGGGCTCTTGAAAAAATAAATAAATAAAATTAAAATAAGGAGCACCGACCGGGCCCCAGGGGTGGCCTGGTCAGCACCCTAAAATAATAATTAAAAATGTGTACACATTACTCCAGGTGGGGTCTGTACACAGTACTCCAGGTGGGGTCTGGCCAGAGCAGAATAGAGTGGTACTATCACTTCCCTTGATCTAGACACTATGGTCCTGTTGATGCAACCAAGAATTGCATAGGCCTTCCTGGCCGCCGCATCACACTGCTGACTCATGTTCTATTTGTGGTCCACCAAGACACCCAGATCCCTTTCACAGGTACTATTCTCCAGCCAGGTATCTCCCATCCTATATCTGTGCAATTCATTCTTTTTACCTAGATGCAGCACCCTACATTTCCCTCTGTTGAAATCCATTCTGTTAGCTTTGGCCCAACACTCTAATCTGTCAAGGTCCTTTTGGGTTTTCATCCTATCCTCTAGGGAATTAGCAACCCCTGCCAATTTGGTATCATCTGCAAATTTAATTAGTATACTCTCTATTCCTCCCTCCAAGTCATTAATAAAGATATTGAACAGCACTGGACCCAGAACAGAACCCTGGGGCACCCCACTAGTCATGTCTCTCGAAGCTGAAGAGAGGCCATTTATGACCACCCTTTGGGTGTGATCAGTCAACCAATTACAAATCCACCTAACAGTTGCACTATCTGTCCCACTTTCTACTAACTTCTTAGCAAGAATACCATGAGGAACCTTATCAAAGGCCTTACTAAAGTCCAGATAAGCAATATCCACAGCATGCCCCTGATCAACCAGGCCTGTAATTTTATCAAAGAAAGAGGTCAAATTAGCCTGGCATGACTTGTTCTTAAGAAACCCATGTTGACTTCTTGTAATGACAGCATTGTTTGTTAAATAATGACATACTGCCTGTTTAATAACCTGCTATAGGATCTTTCCAGGAATTGAAGTCAAGCTGACTGGGCGGTAATTATTTGGGTCCTCTTTTTCCCCCTTTTTGAAGATGGGGACAATGTTAGCCCTCCTCCAATCGATGGGGACTTCCCCTGTTCTCCAGGACTTCTCAAATATTATTGCCATTGAAGGCAGTGCTCTGGAAAGGCACCAGGGCTGAAGGCCCAGGGCCTCTGCTTCCCCACTGCCCCCAGGCAGTGCCCTTCAGTGATGGGCTCCTAAGCCATGGCTGAACCAGCAAGGAAGGGATGAGAGGAATCAGGCAGACAGGGCGAGAAGGAGGGAAGCATGGCGGGTGGACTGCACCCCATAAAACATGGCACCGAGGGAGCGTCACCCCCTTCACACACACCCCACGTTGTACCACTGGAGTTTACCACTGAGCTAAAAGGGAGAGGAAATTAAGTTCACGATTGCGGCCAAGAGAGGGAAGGTGCAGAAGGAGAAATTGGATGGATTTTGGAGGGAGAAAGTGTCTGTGCAGCCATTTAAGTGGTGATGGTGGCTGTGCATTTTCTTTTTAATTGACTTCCCCCACCCCTTCCATAACCTGCACAGGCAGCAAATTTGCTGGGTCCTAAATTCATGTATTTAAAACATTTATTAAGAAGTCTACTATCACAGATCTCACAGTAGATTGCTCTATAATTTACTGTACTGGGAAGGATTGTCTGCAATGTTAATATATTGTCTCCATTACAGGCTAGAAGTCTTGCAACCAAAAACACAGAGGGAGGGAAAAATTCAGGAGACACTTAAAAGTTAAGCTCCCAAATTATATGTCTGCTTCCCGTGTCTCCTGAGACTTTATTACTGGCTTATTTTCAAGACACAGGAAACAAAATAAAAGTTGACTTCAGTAGATTCTAATATTCTACAGGGGATGCATTTTGATATTTTGAAAGGAAGGTAGGGTTTTTAAGGTCCTAATCCTAAAGATTGGTGGATTTAGCATTCATCTGTTGTTGTATCCCAGAAATGTCATGGACAAATCCATTATGTTGCATTTTTTTATCAAGATGTTTCTCACGAATCTCAACGGGACTGCTTAGTTTGTAGTTTTGCCTTGATGTGAAGCATGGCGTGGTAAGTGCAACCATATCCACTGCTTCCTTGGGTTTAATTAGCCTAGGATGCCCACTAGAGACATAAATCTTCATTTGTTGACAATAAGGAACAGCAAAACTGTGCTTCTTGCTTAGCAAGACAATGACATCTTTCATGACATGCTCAGCAAAAGAAGGAACAATATTTCAAGAAATTAAGGAAATCTGTGCAAACAACCCTTGAACGTTCAAAAAAAGGCAACTGCTCAAAATGACAGTGACAGTTGTTTCACTGCATGGACATTTAAGGATTAGACTCATCAGAGAGGTTGTTTATGTGTCTCTTTCTTTTTAGTCAACCAATTGTTCTCTGCTTGTTTTGTCTATAAGCTTTGCTTCTCAAAGGAAAAAGGGGAAATGGATGTGAAATTATGCAGACCTCCTTGGGTTGGGCCCCAGTCTCACAACGATTTTGCTGCTCTTTTTGCTGCGAAAGACTGTGCAGCAAAATATCGTGCGTGTGTGTTGTGTCGTTACAGTCATGACCGACTCTTCATGACCCCATGTCCATGGAGTTTTCTTGGCAGGAATACTGGAGTGGATTGCCAGTTCCTACTCCAGGTGCCTACAGCACCTGGTATTCCCTGGTGGTCTGCTTAGCTTCTTAAATTAGGCGAGATCAGATGTGCTTAGGGCATGCCTCCCCTCCAAAGAGCAGTATTTTGGTACCCCGGCCAGCCACGCCCCCCAGAAGCGCACTTTAACCACAACATTTTGTACCAATGCTAGGGGTTGTGTTAAAATACTTCTATTGATGCACACTTTTTAATGCCTCAAGCCAGAAAATTAGCACTGATTAGATTCATACCCCTTTTTGTGCCACTTCCTGTAGTTCTACCTTGGTAATTGTTTATGCTTCTGAATTGGTGGCAAAACAGAATGCCGGCACAATTTTTACTGGCTTTCTGCCTGCAATTTCAAACAATTTTAAGAAGAAAAATTGCTACCTGGCTGCAACACAGGTATTCACAACAAGGGAAAAACAGGGAAAAGATGCACAGTAAACAAGTTGGGACAGACGTAGAGAAGTAAAATACTCCCCTGTCGTCAGGGTGTTAACCTCACCGCCCGAAAAAATAGTACGCATCATATTAAGATACGCAGATAACGGTAGTGAGACCGGGGCCTTGCTCTCATCTAATGGCATGGAATATCGGGAAGCTTGGAAATTCCACACTAGACAGCCTAAATTTGAGACAAGGAATAATTTTACAAGAATTCTTCACCTCCTTATTTGTTGTTGACACAGAGAAGCTGTGCAGAGACAGAAATAGACAAGTCACTGTGGATATATGCACAAAGTAGAAGTGGGCACAAATTAAAAATAGATTGCAAAATTCATTAAAAATGGCTAATTCGCCAATTTGTATTAATATGAATTGATACCCCAACGAATATGAATCAATGAATTTGAGGAAGATTTTAGCGATTTTTGATTTGTTAATTGTAGCATTATTAATTACGCATACACCGAGTTTGGGGGTACAATCATCTCTGGTCCCAGGCTGCGTGAGGTGCATGTGTGTCTGTGTCTCTGTGCGTGCATCTGCAAGTGTCTGAGTGTGCTGTATGAGCTTGGGTGTGCTGCCTGGGACCCAGATGTCTGGTCTTTATTGATAACAGTAACACAATATGGAAGAGACAGAGGAAGGATGGTTACGTATGCATTCCATTGGTGGTGGTGGGGAGAATGCACCTTATCTGGAGGAACATATTTGGCTAGTTATTGATAAGGACAGAGGAAGGAGCTTTTGGGCCTGAGCAAATGTGTCCTGATATCCTGCCATTGTTTTCTGGCCTCCTGACCTATGTCAGGCCAGCATCAGCTTAACCACGTACACCGGGTTCCTGCTCGATCCTGGAAATCCAGGCCTTCAGCTTCCTTGGGTGCTTTGCCAACTTATTGGAGTTCAGAGCCTATTGGGGTATGGAATCCCCACAGTTAATTTGTCAGGATATAAAACAGTCCCCGAGGCACATAGAGAAACCAAACTTTCCCTGAGTCTTCCCTACAATCCCTCCAAATTTGGTGAAGATTGGGTTGATGGTGTTATACATCCACAAAAATCCCCCCTCAGGGAAGTTTAAGTTGCCCTCAGGTACCTAGAGACACCAAATCTGTACAGAGGCTATCTCTATGAGTTTGGTGAAGACTGGGTTTTCCCCACACCAGTTGATAAGGGCACTTTCCCAGGGGCCCCCACTTTGTGGGTGTATAACTCAGAGGTCTCAAACCCATTCTTTACCAAGCTTGGAGGAATAGTAGAAGAGAGTCATAGAAGCCGCTAGGCACGGGGGGGGGGGGGGCTTTTCTGGATTTCAGCAGATATACAGAGAAACCTGTACATCAGGGGTGTCCAAACTTTTTGCAAGGAGGGCCAGATTTGATGAGGTTGAAATGTGTGTGGGGGGTGACTATTCAGCCGCATTTGGCCCCCAAGCCAGACATTGGACAAGTCTCTATAACATGCAAGGAGGTAGGGAGGATGCTGCAGCAACGGAGCTGGAGGCAGGTAGGCTGGGAAGGTGGCTGGGTGGTGGTGGACGGAGGCAGGGAGGACAGGCAAAGCATAAAACTTCAAGCTGATGCCTCCATCTGGTATGGGGATGGACCAGCTGGTGGGGAAGCATGACAGGCTGAGCCAGCAGGGAGAAGAAGCTGCGGGCCACTCGAAGTTTGTAAATGGGCCACATTTGGCCCCTGGGCCTGACTTTGGACATGCCTGCCATACATGGACTCTGCTGATATAAGCACTGTTACCAAACTGGCCAAGTTTCCACAACACCCCAGCCAAGCCTTTTTTTTTTTTACTTCCAGACATGTTATAAGTGAAAAACAGAGGTTGAGAAGAAATAGGTCCAGGTCTCAAGAGGAAATGACAGGAGTATACCTCTAATCTAGAGATGGGCATGAACCTTAGTTCAGTGGTTTGGCTAGGGTGGGTGGATCACGCCCACAGGGGTTGTGTGGGCACTCTGGATTCCCTATAATGTTTCTCCCACAGGTGCCCACTTAGAGGCATCATATTGGGCTTCTTCTATGAAAGGAAGCTTGTCTGGAAACTCTCAGAAGACTTTGACAGTAGCTTTAATGGCTAGGTTCTTTGGGAGTTATAGTCCAGGAGCCACCTCGGTTATCACAGATTGGGAAGCATTGCTCTAACCATTCCTACCAAAGTTACATAGACAACATGCATATCCCAGCCAAATAGTCTTCTCAAGGGGAAGAGAGTACTGAGAAGGTCACCTTCTGTGGAGTTTCTGCTACAAGGGTTGTCTAGAGGTGTGGGGAAGTGAGCACCCTAGAATGATCTGCCCATCTTCTTCCTGTGAAGAAACTGACCTATTCTAATTTCTGTTGTCCCTTGGTTTACCTAGTGAGGCCACGTTTGGACTACCGTGTCCAGTTCTGGTCATCACAACAATACGAACAAGACACAGAGGCCCTAGAAAAAAGCACAGAAAAGAGCAACAAAGATGATAAGGGGACTGGAGGCTAAACTATATGAAGAATGTCTAGAAGAACTGGGCATGTTTAGCTTGACCAAGAGAAGACTGAGGGAAGACAAGAGAGCAGTCTTCCAATACCTGAATGGTTCCCACAGGGAAGAGGGCATTGATTTAGTCTCAATTGTACCTGAAGGTATGACATGAACCAATGGGTGGAAACTCCTCAGAGGGAGAGCCAATCTGGAAATCAGGAGAAATTTCCTGACAGTGAGAGCCATTGAACAGTGGAACAGCTTGCCTCCTGATGCTGTGGGCACCCCATCGCTGGAGGTTTTCAAGAAAAGATTAGACAGCCCTCTGTCCGGAATGGTACGAGGTCCCCTGCCTTGGGCAGGGGGTTGGACTAGAAGACCTCCAAGGTCCCTTCCAATCCCTACGATGATTCTATGATTCTACTCAAGTGGCAAGATTCAGATTAGGGGAAAATGTTCTGAGTTGCATCCTCTTTCCATATCTGCCCCAATGCTTCTACTTATCCCTGCAAGTTCTCTTGGTGTTGATTTCATTTTCTTACCTTCAATCATAGTCTTAGCCCCACCCACCCATCCCCGGATCCAGGATTCATTCAGAGAATCCTGCTAGCCTCTGTTGCTAACCTGAATACCTAGCTTCTGTCCTAGGACCTCTGAGATATCCTTATATTGTTCCATCTGGACTCCCTGCCTCCAAGACGGTCTCACAAGAGAAGGAGGAGGCATCTTTGTTACCCCTTATCCATCTTCTGGGAGTCTTTTGGCTTGCTAATCTGAACCCCTCCCTTTTTGGTGTGCATGTTTTAGGGAAAGATCCTTCCTTCCTTTCCTCTTCTTATCTTTCTAACACCTCTGCAAATAGTATCTTCAGCTACTGCAGAATTTTGCTTTGCATCCTGAATGTCAAAACCCTCTCAGCTGTGTGAGCTTGCTTCTTTTGAGTCTTTATTCATTTTTATTTTTTTATTTATTATACTTATACCCCCCCCCCAATCCATCTGGCTATCTGTACACTCTGGGCAGCTTACAGCAAGACTAAACGGAACACATAACAATTATTTATTATTATTATTTATTTATTATTTACACTTATATACCGCCCCATTCCCACGATGGGGACTCTGGGCGGTTTACAGTATCAGAGTTAAAACAACAAAAAATCATTCACAAACAACAGTAGCAAAACTGCAATAACCAAGAGTAATTTGGCGGGATAAAAATATTGAATAATATTTAAATGAAGAAGAAGGAAAAAAAAAAAAAAAAACCAGAAATGGGACCTTAGACATCGCCATAAGCTTCTCTGAAGAGGATAGTTTTAAGATTTCTCTTAAATGCTTCCAGCGATGGAGCCAGCCGTAAATCACTAGGGAGTTTGTTCCAAATGGACGGGGCCACAACCGAGAAAGCCCGTCCCCGAGTACCCGCCTTACGGGCATCCCTCGGTGTGACCGTCCGCAGTGATAAGGCCACCGAGGCTCGGGTGGGTCGGGCCAGATCTAATTGTCGGGAGAGACGCTCCGCCAGATATGCCGGGGCCAAGCCATGGAGGGTTTTGTAAACCAAAACCAACACCTTGAATCTTATTCGGGAGGCAACGGGTAACCAGTGTAGGCGAGCCAGGATAGGGGTGGCGCGGTCATAGCGACGCGCACCAACCACCAGCCTGGCCGCCGTATTCTGGACCCGCTGCAATCGCCGCACAAGATTCAAGGGGAGCCCCATGTAGAGAGCGTTGCAGTAATCCAGCCTCGACACGACCAGTGCCTGTACCACAGTCCTCAAGGAGCCCTCATCGAGGTACGGGCGAATCTGGGCGATAAGCCTAAGATGGTAAAAGGCCGACCTGACCACGGCTGACACCTGAGGTTCCAGGGTCAGATCCGGGTCCAGGACGACGCCCAGATTCCTCACTCTTTGCGCCAGCTGGAGGGCGGACCCATCCAGACTGGGAAGAGGGCCACAGTACCCCTCCGACGAGCCCCCGAAGAACATAACCTCGGTCTTGCCTGGGTTGAGCCTGAGCCTGTGGGACCTGGTCCAGTCCAGTACCGCAGCCAAGCAGCGATCAAGGGTCCCGACGGCCTCCACTGCACCAGTGGAAAAGGAGAGATAGAGCTGCGTGTCATCAGCGTACTGATGGCAGCAGACTCCATAACTCCGGATGATCTCGGCCAGCGGCTTCATATAGATGTTAAAGAGCATCGGGGAGAGCGACGACCCCTGAGGCACCCCACAGGAGAGTGTCCAGGGAGCCGACAACTCACCCCCCAGCTCACTCGCTGGGTGCGGCCCCCAAGGAAGGACCGAAGCCAGGCCAAGGCCTGGCCTCCGATCCCAACCTCAGAGAGCCGCTCCAGCAGGATACCGTGGTCGACGGTATCAAAAGCCGCTGACAGGTCGAGAAGGACCAGCAGGGTAGAGCAACCCCTGTCAGCCCTCCTCAACAGATCATCATGCAGCGCGACCAGGGCCGTTTCGGTCCCATGATGCGGCCTGAACCCGGACTGGAAAGGATCCAGGACGTGGTTCTCCTCCAGGAACGACTGGAGACGCAGGGCGGCGACTCGCTCGATCACCTTGCCCAAAAAGGGAACATTGGCTATGGGACGATAGTTGGACAAATCGTCCACTGCCAAGCCAGGTCTTTTAATAATGGGCTTCACCACCGTCTCCTTCAAAAGACTGGGAAAAATCCCGTCCTTGAAGGAGGCTGAGGCAATCAGTGAAGCCCATTTCGGCATGCTCCCCCCTGCGCTCTTAATCAACCAGGAAGGGCAAGGGTCGAACGGAGAGGCCGCAGGCCTGCAATGTCCCAGTGCCCTGGAGGCATCCACCGGTGTTACAGGCCCAAACTCAACAAACCGAGGCGACCGAGGCGGCCCGACACCGGCCGTGACAGGGGCCGGATCAGGGCAACCGGCATCCAGCTCGGAACGGATGGCCTCTATCTTAGATTTAAAGTAGGCTGCGAATGACTCACTAGTGAAATCACTAGGAGGAGGCCCCGGCGGAGCGGGATTGGTGAGGTCTCGGACCACACGGAAAAGTTCCGCTTGACGATTCGAGGCCTCACCAATTCTCAGGGCGGCAAAAGATCTCCTAGCCGCCCTTATCGCACGAGAGTAGCGACCGTTCAACGCCTTAACCGCAGCCCAATTTTGAGCCGTCCGAGCGTTCCGCCATCTGCTCTCTAGCCTTCTCCGCTCTTGCTTCATCGCCCGTAGCTCCTCGGTAAACCAAGGGGACGAACGGGCTCGGCATCGGATCAGGCGCTTGGGGGCGATCCGGTCGACAGCCCCAGCCACCTCCTCAAACCACCGTTGGGCTAGGGAATCGGCCGGATCGTCATCCAAACCGTCTGGTACATCCCCGAGGGCCTCCGAAAACCGTACAGGGTCCAGGAGCCCCCGGGGGCGGGCCCCAGATGGACGGGCCCGGCTCCCCGCGGGGCGGGGTGGCTACCGCAAGAGAGAAAGTCAGTAGATAATGATCTGACCATGACACGGGCCGGGCCAGCAAACTCCCGACCCCCAGATCAAAACCCCGCGATGTGGAGGCAAAAAACCAGGTCCAGGGTGTGTCCACCAATATGAGTGGGTCCGATGACTAATTGGGCCAGGTTCATGGAGGCCATGGACTCCATGAATTCCAGAGCTGCTCCAGACAGCCCGACCCCGGCGTGCACATTGAAATCCCCCACCACCAATAGGCGGGGGGGACCTCAGAAGTGCCGCCGAGATGAACTCGGAGAGCTCCGGAAGGGATAGTGCAGGGTCACGGGGAGCACGGTACACAAGCACTACCCCAAACCTGTCCCTTTGACCCACCATAAGGTGGAGACATTCCAAGCCCGGACTCACCAAAATCGCGGATCTACTGACATAAAAAGAGTCTCTAAAGACCATAGCCCACCCCGCCCCCCCTCCCCTTTGACCTGCCCAGCTGCTGCAAACGGTAGCCCTGGGGGCAAAGGAGGGTGAGAGAGAAGCCCCACCTCCCTCGCCCACCCAGGTCTCCGTGATGAAAGCCAGGTCGGCACGCTCATCCACGATAAGATCGTGGATAAGGGGGATCTTATTATGTACCGACCTGGCATTAATAAGCAGACAGGACAGGTCAGGGGAACAGGCGGTTTGGATCCCCAGCCATTTGGCGGTGAGCCGACGGATCAGAACGGGGGACAGGCAATAGATGTCTGTCCCGAGTTCTCCTAATCCGATCGACCTGCCGGCCCACAGCGTATCTCCCACGGCCCGACACAACCCTAATGGAGCACCCGGCAGGCTCCATAAGATCTCAAACGGTCAAGGGCCCAGACCTGACAATACCAAGAGTAAACAAGACAAAAAAAAAAATACAAATCTAAAAATACAAAATAGCCACCAGAAGTGCAGTACAAAATCCAAAAAACAAATACAAAAAAAAAAAAAACAATACAATACAATAGACACTATAAATAATAAATTAAGTATAAAAAGGTCAGGGGGTAGCCCACAGAAAGATGGAATAACTGGGGAGGGGAAGGGGGGAGACGAAGGAAGGGGGAGCAACAATATCACCAGGCAGCAGATAGTCATAGGTGTCAAACTCAAGGGCGCAACAAAGAGGCTTGGAGGAGGTCCACCTCCAGGGTCAACAGCCTCATGGCTCAAGTGAGCCCAGGGGAGGGCCACTCCTGTCCGATCTGCATCCTTGGATCATAAGTAGTTCCACAGTCAGATGGTACAGCCAAACGGCTCACAGCTAGCGACCAGGCCCGTCCGAAGAGGTGGTCCAAGGGTTCCAGAGTCCAAGGCCGGTCCTCAAGCCAGCTTGATGGTATCAACTTAGCGGGGGACGCCGGCGGTCGGCCCACCGCCCGAGAACTAGCCCGGCAGGAGGGGGGGTAGGCTGCGGCAGAATGGAAAGTCCGCACCTAGCCCCACCCCCCGGCAAAAGACGCCGGCGGTCGACCCACCACCCGAAGACCAGCCCAGCGGGGGGGGGGGGGGCAGGCTGCGGCAAGGATGGAGAGTCCGCACCTGGCCCCACCCCCCGGCAAGAGACGCCGGCGGTCGACCCACCGCCCGAAGACCAGCCCAGCGGGGGGGGGCAGGCTGCGGCAAGGATGGAGAATCCGCGCCTAGCCCCTTCCCCCCGGCAGGGGACGCCGGCGGCCGACCCGCCGCCCGAGGACCAGCCCGGGGGGGGCAGGCCGCGACAAAGATGGAAAGTCTGCGCCTGACCCCATCCCCCCCCGGCAAAAGACGCCGGCGGCCGACTCGCCGCCCGAGGACCAGCCCGGGGGGGGGGCAGGCTGCGGCAGAGATGGAAAGTCTGCGCCTGACCCCATCCCCCCGGCAAGAAACGCCGGCGGTCGACCCAACAGGACACGCCGGCGGCCGCCCTGCCGCCCGAGAACCAGCCCAGCGGGGGGGGGGCAGGCTGCGGCAAGGGTGGAAAGTCCGCACCTGGCCCCATCCCCCCAGCAGGAGATGCCGGCGGCCGCCCTGCCGCCCGAGAACCAGCCCGGCGGGGGGGGGGGAGGCTGCGGCAAGGATGGACAGTCCGCACCTGCCCCCCCCAGCAGGAGACGCCGGCGGCCGACCCGCCGCCCGAGAACCAGCCCGGCGGGGGGGGGCAGGCTGCGGCAAGGGTGGAAAGTCCGCACCTGCCCTCCCCAGCAGGAGACGCCGGCGGCCGACCCGCCGCCCGAGAACCAGCCCGGCGGGGGGGGGGGGGGGGGCAGGCTGCGGCAAGGGTGGAAAGTCCGCGCCTGACCCCATCCCCCCAGCAGGAGACGCCGGCGGCCCGCCCCGCCGCCCGAGGACCCGCCCGGCGGGGGGGGGGCAGGCCGCGGCAAGGGTGGGAAGTCCGCACCTGGCCCCCTCCCCCCCCAGCAGGAGACGCCGGCGGCTGACCCGCCGCCCGAAGCCCCCCCGGGGGGGGCAGGCCACGGCAAAGAAAAGAGAGTCCTCGCCAGGCCCCACCCTACCCCCCGCAGAAGACGCCGGCGGCCGACACGCCGCCCGAGGACCAGCCCGGCGGGGGGGGGCAGGCTGCGGCAACGATCAAAAGTCCGCGCCTAGCCCCCCAGGGTAAAGGCGATGGGGCCCACCCAGCTCAGCTGCGGAGGCCACCTCGCCACCCCCCCCACCCCGACAGCCCCGCCAGCGGAGCCCAGCCCAACGGAGCCAGCCCACCGCCCGCGGACCAGCCCGGCAGAGGGGTCAGGCCTCGGCAAGACGAAGACGAGAGGAACCGCGCCTGGCCCCAGCCCCCCCGAACTTAGAGGACTGGAGGGCGTCAGCGGTCGCCCCGCCGCCCAAAGGCCAAGGCCCCCCCGGGAGCAAAGCCCCCCCCGGGAGCAAAGACGGCAGCGGCCGCCCAACTCACCTCCGTCGGCCCGAACCTCCCAGAGAAGCAGCGGCAGCAGCGAAAACGCCGCAGATTGAAAACGGCGCCGACCGCCAAGCTGCCGCCAAGGAGCAACACCTCCGGAGGTGAGACGGCGGGAGGGGGGGAGAAGAAGGCCCCCAAGCCCCCCCCAGACTCCCCCCTTATAACCCCTAACCCCTTATAAACTAAGATAGCAACAAATAATTAAACTATTATGTCACTCACAACATCAGTCATAGAATATATTATAAAACCATATTCAATACTTCAATTAATCTTCAATAAGGTAAAAATTACAGCTAAAGTACCATATATACTTGAGTATAAGTCAACCCGAGTATAAGTCGAGGCCCTTATTTAACCCCCCAAAAACCTGGGGAAACTTATTGACTTGAGTATAAGTCTAGGGTGGGAAATGCAGCAGGGCCTGGCAGCTCCTCCTTTGTCAGCTGGGGGAGTGGTGTGTGATGTTTAAAATGACTTTTAGCCACTGACTCAAGCACTTGCCTCAGTGGCTAAAAGTCATTTTAAACATTGTTTGCCACTCCCCCGTGATGCAGAGTAGGATCAGGAGAAGCGGCGCACGATGTTTAAAATGACTTTTAGCCACCAACCCAAGCAACTTGTCTTGGTGGCTAAAAGTATTGACCCGGATATTAGTCGAGGGCCCCTTTTTCCAGCCCAAAATTAGGGCTGAAAAACTAGACTTATATTTAAGTATATACAGCAAATTAAAAATCTATCAGGTAGGAACTGAAAGGCAGAGTCGCGACTAAGACAGCATGACTAACTTGTGTCCGCCTTCTGGAAGAGTCAGGTTTTTAAGGATCTTTTGAATGAGACCAGGGAAGGAGCCAATCAAATATCAGGGGGATCTCGTTCCATAATGGGGGGACTACCACCGAGAAGGCACAAGGTCTTGTTTTCTCTTTGTATGCCTCTCTCAAGATTGCAGGTCATAATCACTTGGTTTGAGAAGAACATGTATCACAGGCAGTTCTTACTGGGTGGAGGTGTTCTGACAGGTATTCCCCTCCATTGCTTCTATACTTTATTGTTGAATATTTGCTATTTTCTTAATTATTCTCTGTTCACGAAAATTCCCATTTTGAATTGCTCTGTGTCAGTGTGGTGGACTCAGCCCAATCTATGTCCGGGATCACCAATCTCACAGTTCCAAGATTCCTTGCGAGTATGTCTCCAGACCTGTGTGAGCTCAAATGTGTACTCTGAGAGGATAGCTGGCAATTAGAGATGGGCACCAACTCCTAGATCATTGTTTATTTCCTGTTCTCCTACTACATAAACTGGTTTTTGGTGACTTTGTGCCCTCCCCTCTCTGGTGTGTTGCCATTCAGAGAGGGTGTGTGGAAAGAAAACTGGGATGCTGCCCCCAAATGGGCACCTGCTTTGGGGGGGGGGACCATGCCTCTGAAATCTGTTGAAATGGTAAGCGAACCATGATGAACTGACAAACTAGCAATAAGAACATCAGAAGAGCCATGCTGGATCAGGCCAAAGGCCCATCTAGTCCAGCTTCCTGTATCTCACATTGGCCCCACCAAATGCCTCTGGGAGAGAACGAGACTAGATATCTGCCTCCTGATACCATTCCCCTGCATGTGGTCCTTGAAGTACCTTGAAGACGGGCAATTTGTGCTTGTCTCTCCTGGTAAGAATACACATCCACCATTTTTAACTTTACTGAAGGGGTAAATCCTTCCAAATAATCACCAAATTCTTTTAGGCTTCTCTTGAGAGCTTTCAGAGTAATTTAACTAAAACGAAATGTCAAAATCATTCCAAAATTATTTCCCTGCCCCCCCCTTAAAGGAAACTCAGCAATATATGTCATGACATACTCAGATCTCTCTCTCTTAGTCTCTCTTGGGTTTTATTTCGACAAATGGAACCTGAGCAAATTCTATGAAATGGACTTTAAATGGTTAATACTTTATAACATATTTGAAGGTGCACCACTCAGAGTTTTATGAATGTTACAGCAAGAAAGTTCAGATTTTCTGCAGAAATGGAAACTCTAGGACCACCAATTTTTCCAGAAAGGCAAAACACCTCTTTCTACAGCTTCGTAAGTCCGGTTTCAAAGTCACAAATGCTGTTCACGGCTACAGTCTTGTCTCCTGCCATTTTTTTTTATCCTTTCCAGTTTCCATGCTGAGGCGATTTGTCAGAACTCCGAATATATTTGGCGCTGGAACAAGGCACATTACAGGCCTGTACAAAGACAAGGGAGGTGGAGAAGGATGACAAGGCTTTGCATTAATTGCCTAGCTATCTGGTGTTCTGGGGGGCATCCAAGCATATAATAATTTAAGTAGAGTAGCGCTGAGTTGAAAGTTCCCGCTTCTCATAATGTTTTGGCAAGCTGATTTCCTATTATAGCACAGTCGGTATTTCTTTTGTAGAGCCTTGACAGGAAGCTGCAGGTGGCCGCACAGCTTTTGTCCTGCTAGTAACATATTTTCAACGTTCCATTAACCAGCCAAAAGAGTCAGCTGGTACAACTATTGTCAAGCCACTGTATAATTTCCGAGTCAAGGGAAGCTTCTCTTGGGCCGGCGATTTGGAAACGAAGTGAGGGTTATAAGACAGCTAAGCTAGAAATAGCCTTACCATTCCTGGGTTTCTGTGCTTGCTTGTTTTGTTTTAAAATGTTGTTGTTGTTAGGCATATGATGCTAGAGGAGAGCTTTGCCAAGACCTTGGACTGCAAGAGAGGCAAACAAGCCCGATTGCTCTCTGGAGGGAAATATGTGAAAGACGAGGCTGTTCTATAGCTACTTTATGATAAGAACATAAGAACATAAGAAGAGCCATGCTGTATCAGGCCAAAGGCCCCTCTAGTCCAGCTTCTTTTATCTCACAGTGGCCCCACTAGATGCGTCTGGGAGTGCACGAGACTATATCTCTGTCTCCTGATACCACTCCCCAGCAGCTTGCCCTTCAAGTACCCCGTTTTTAAGCCTGGAGATGACACATCTCCATCATGGTTTGTAAACTGTGATATGCTTCTCCTCCAGGAATCTGTCCAATCCCCTTCTGAAGGCATCCAGGCCAAATGCCATCACCACATCCTGTGGCAGGGAGTTCCACAGACTAACAACGCCCTGGGTGAAAAATTATTTTCTTTTGTCTTTTCTCACTCTCCCAGCCCTCAATTTGAGTGCATTTCCCCTAGTTCTGGTATTTTGTGAGAGGGAGAAGAGCTTCCCTCTACCCACTTTACTCATGCCCTGCATGATTTTGTACGTCTCAATCATATCCCCCCTCAGGCGCCTTTTTCCAGACTAAAGAGCCCCAAATGTTTTAGCCTTTCCTCATAAGGGAGGTCCCTCAGCCCAGTAATCATTTTAGTCACTTTCTTCTGCACATTCTGATGGGGGGGGGGGCTTCTCTGGAAAAAATTGATGATGCTGGGAGAGGTGGACATGCAGGAAAAGAGGAAGTCCAAATGTGAGGTGGATTGACTTCCTAAAGGAAGGCATAGGGTTGTGTCTCCAGGAACCAAGGAAGGCAGTTAAGGGCAGGTCAGTTAGGAGTATCACTCCTTCATTGGGTCTCCATTAGAGATGGGCACAAAAAGTTTTGGTTTTTGTTTCGTTTTTCTTTTCTTCATTTGATTTGAAACAATTTTTTGAAATTTTTTTGAAAAAATGTTTTTGAAAAAAAGTTTCATTTTTCATTTTGTTTCATTTTTCTTTTTGTGTTTTTGTGTTTTATGTGTTTAACTGTTTGTTTATGTGTTTTATGTGTTTGTTTTTTTAAATATTTTGGGGGCATGTTTTGAGGGATGGCACAGGGTTTTTAAACTTTTTTTTTTTAGCCCCTGAAGCAAGTGCGGGGAGAGAGAATTTCAGTAGATTATTGAATCTATTTTATCATAAAACACAGAAGCCTTCAGTTGCTAGGACAGTTTTAAAGTTATCCAGAAACAAAATGAAGAACCGGCTTGTCAAAAAAATGGGACTGCCGTCACTGTATCCACTGAAGGTCTCAGCCATCAATAAAAATATATGTCAGGACTAGAAATAATTAAGGATGGATTCATCTCTGTTTTTCTCTTTCACACACATTTGAATGTTGTTGCATTTTAAATAAACCTCGAGTCCCTTCCTTCATTTATGAAGAAGGTCTTTTAATTTCCAATTCTAACACAGTTAGGGCCTTTTCACACGACCCCTAAGGTCCGCCGCAAATGACTGCAAGTTCCGGACCTTAAAAATGTTTTCCCACCAGCTCCGGACTTTGCAGACATTTAAGTGCGACCCCGCCCACAAAGCGCGACCAAACAGCAGTTTTCTTGTACCTGCTGGAGGAGGGTGAATTTCAGCCGAGGTCCGGATTTAATCTGGCACCTCGGGCCCCGATCCTGCTGCTGCTGCTGCTGCTGCGGCTGGGGCTGAGGCGCGCACCTCTTCTTCTTCCTCCTCCTCCTCCTCCCCGCTCCTTTGATGTCCCAACCGCAGCCCACATCCCAGGCCAGCATTTCAGCTGTTTTGGAATCCCCCCCCTCGACACACACACACGCACACCCCACTCAGCTCTACTGTAGGGGCGCTTGTCGTTCTTTGTGCACGCACTCGCCCTCGCTCTCCTTCAGCCGCTGCAGCTGCTGCACAGCCTCGCTGGTTTCCCGGGACATCAAAGGAGCCGCGTCCTCGTCCTCCACGCGCCGGCGGCTGGCTCCGACGCGTCTTGGCTGCCTCAGAGCGTCCGTCGCCGGGGCCCGATCCACGATCGCGGAGGAGCCCGCCATGGCAGGGCGCCCGGGCACGACGGCCGCGCCGCCCCCGGGGAAAGCACCGCCCGCCGCTCTCACCCGCTCCCGGGCTTGGCGGGCGGGCGGGCGGACAGGCAGGCGGGCGGAGGAGCAGCAGTGGCGCCCCAGCCCCAGCCGCAGCAGCAGCAGCAGCAGCAGGAGGTGGGAACAAAGGAAGAGCGACAAGCCCCTAAGATCGCTGGTCCGAATTTAAATGGCCAGCGGATCTTAGGGGTCGTGTAAAAGCAGCCTAGATGGCCTATACTTAATGCTTTGTCTCCTTTTTAGTGGCTTTTAAATGATTCTATAATGTCAAAATAGTTTTTACATGTGTGTTTTACGATTGCTATGCTTATCAGCTTATGAATGGTCAAAGTATTTTGTTTTATTCCTTCTTTTTTGTCTGACAATGTTGTGAGCTGCCCTGAGACCCTTCCTTAGCAAAAAGATCGCATTACAACACAACCAACCAACCAACCAACCAATCAATCAATTTAGAAAAGTTCTATTTAACAAAAATATGCTGAATGAAATGCCTAACTGCATCAATTCTCCTGTTGAACTTTAATGATGTCAATGATGAAACTGAAATAATTAGAAATTTTATAGGTCTTGGTTCAACTTCGTTGAGATGACAACGAAGAAATCTAGAGCCAAAAATGTTGAAACTGAAGCTATCCTAGTTTGAAGCTTCTCTTGATAAGACAAATGTTACTTGGAAAGTTCATAGGAAATGAGGAAGACCAAATGCAAGACAGATCCCCCCCCCAAAAAAAAAGAAGCCACAGACTTGAGTTTGGAAGAGCTGAACACTGCTGTTGAGGACAGGACATTTTGGAGCTGCCTCATTCATAGGTTTGTCTTAAATTGGAGGAGATAGGATAGGATGTAACAATAAGAACAGTTAAACAAAAGATTAAGAAAGCACAGATTATACGAAAACAGGCGATACAAAGTACTTGAAAGTAAACCTCTTTCTACAATGAATCATAATTTGAAGGATTATTCTGGATTATACTAACATCAGTGCTCTCAGAAAGTATCTTTCTGTCTGTGAAGATTTTCAGCCATTCAGGTGAGGTTATCCAGAACCTGAGTCATGGCAATTGGAGTTCAAAGCTACTTGGATGAGTAGGGAAACATTTCAATCTCTCAAGAAAAGAAATCCAGTTGCCATTACTCAACTTCCGGATCTCCCTATTTCTGAAAGAAAGAAAGAAAGAAAGAAAGAAAGAAAGAAAGAAAGAAAGAAAGAAAGAAAGTCTTATTCAGGGACATTCTTGAATTCACACTGAGGAAAAATATATAAAGACAATATGATTTATTACCAAAGGTATTCTCCTATTTTCTTCCTCATGGATAAGCTGGAAATGTCCATACTTTGGGAGTTTTGAGCCAGCTACTTGGGACTGAACCAGGGTTGTCAGCAGAGCTTTGACTGCAGTACTGCAATTTAACCACTGCACCAGTTGCTGTCTTTCTTTTATTGGGAAAACAATGGAACATGAAACTTAAGGTAAAACACTCACACATGCACACAATTGTCAGACGTGACCTAGCAGGGGAAATCAATAACCTACAACAAGGATGAAATTTCCGAGGCAGGAGAAAACACAATAGTGGTTTCACATCAAGAGAGGGATGTAGGGGCCTTCAAAGGCAGAAGACATTGCATTGACTGCCAGTTCATAGACTGCCACCCGTTCAGCCATCCTCTCTTGTTGACAAAGGGCAGTGGACACCAAAGGAGGTCACTAATGAGCAGAAACAGAGAGGAAAGCGGGGAAACCCGCCATGCTATTGCCATTCTCAGGTGTTGTGGTCCCTGCGATCACAAAAGCTGGTCATTAAAAGCCAAGACCTCAGAATCTATTGCATTACTTTATACTGTTTCCATCAGATAAAAGAACAGACTTTCATGGGCAGTGGTCAACGAGAGACCCGCCAGCTCACAGCTTAGCTGATTTCCCTTCCTTTAATGCCAACTAAACCAGTGACCACCAACCTATTTTGTACGTGTCAATAACTAGGTATTTGTGAGCAATAGGTCTTTTGGTCTACTTTGTCCACTACTCTTTACCCCCACTACAGAACTAAGGACTACGGACCCTAACAACCACTCGCCAAGGAAAGCAAAATATGCTGTTTATATGCCACCCTGTAGTGCTTAAACCTCTATTTGGGCAGTTGACATTTTCATTATGCAACTATTTTCCCAATCTCAGAAGGATGGAAGGCTACCTGAATCTGTTGGGATCAAACTCAGGCCATGAGCAGAGTTTTTGGCATTGAGGAGTACTTGGGGAGGTCACCTATGACTCTCCGACTTGCCATGACATGCAGAATGCATGTTTTTCTTCCTTAGACCCCTTTGCATGAGACTGAATCTGGAGCTTTTCCTGTTCATAGTGCACAGTTGAGTTCCTTCCCATCTCTACTTTTCTAAACCATTTGTTTTGTTTTGTTTGCTTTTCTGTTTATTTGTTTGTTTGTTTGTTTATAAGATTTTTTTAGCTGCCCCACTACCAAGAGGTCTCTGGGCGGCATACAACAAGTGTTAAAAACTCTAAAACAATAAAATTATTAAAACTATAAAATACAATACAGTTAAAACCAGACACAGTACAAAATATAAATTATAAAACCCTGCTGCTCATTTGTCCAACCAAATAATCTAATTAAAATGATGGCCAAACAGGAAGGTCTTTGCCTGGTGCCGGAAAGCCAAAAGAGTTGGCACCACATGGATCTCTGTAGGGAGGGCATTCCAGAGTTGGGGGGCAACTGCCGAGAAGGCCCTGCTTCGACATCTCACCCCCCTTACCTCGTTGAGGGATGGCACCTTCAGCAGGGCCTCCTGGCCTGATCTTAGAGAACGGGCAGGTTCATATGGAAGAAGGCGGTCCTTTAGGTACTGTGACAGAGAAAGTGAAGAAGTGAATATTAGAAGAAGTGAGCCATGTGGAACTATCTTGCAAGACCCAGGAAAGATGAACAAGGAGTTGGAGACATGTGGGGAAGAATTACAGAGCTTAAATGTACGTGCAGACAAACAAGAATATGAAACAGAATGAGCAACGCAAGGAGGGTAGTCAGCACGAGAGTATAAACGTCAGTGAGAAGCGTGAGGAAGGTGGCCAGCATGAGAAAGCAAAGGAGACATTGTGGATATCAGAGGAGGATGAGGATGGTTGGAGGGAATTCAAGAGTGGGCGCGAGATATGTGGCGACAGTTGGGAAAAACAGGCACTGGATGAGAGTACTCAGACTGGGGAGAGTGAGCTGAGGAGAAAGAGAGATAGGTTTAAAGGCTGTGGGAATGAAGAATACCAATGGCCTGAGACATCGGAGAAACTCATTAGAGAATGGAGGAGCGAGAGGTCACCGAATCCATTAGCTCAATGGGCCCGTCACCCATGTTGCAGAACACAATGTATGGGCAGAGGCATGAACACTCACCACTATTTCTAGGGGCTTCCAGTTTAGATTTACCCTTTGTTAATGTTGTTTATGAGGAACCATTTGTAAAAGAAGACGAAACAAAGATGTGCCTTCCATTGTCTCCTGGTTTACCAGAACCTGCTTATCCAGTTACTGAGTCTTTGTTGAATAAAAATCCGTTTGATGGTCAATTAAAAACCAACTCTTGTCTGTTATGTGACTTGGAACCACGGGTTGAAAGAACTGAACCATCACAGGTAGCCAGGTCCTAAGCCGTGTTGGGCTTTATATGCAAGCATGAGCACTTTGAATTGGGCCCGGGCAGCAACTGGCAGTGGCAGCCAGTGTAAATTTTTTAAAACTGGTGTAATATGAGCCCGCAGGGCAACACCATTCACTAACCGCGCAGCCCGATACTGTACCAGTTGCAATTGCGGGACCGTCTTCAAAGGCAGCCCCACGTAAAGTGCATTACACTAGTTCACTACTGTTTGTTTAATGACTTATTGAATCACTGCTCTGGACAATTTACACACACACACACACACACACACACACACACACACACACACACACACACACACACACACACACACACACACACACACACACACACACACACATTGTGCCCCAAACAAAGAAATTGGGACTTGTCTGCATAGGCCTCTGGACCCATATACAACTCTTTAGGGCAGTGGTGGCGAACCTTCAGCACTCCAGATGTTTTCAACCACAACTCCCAGAATTCCAAGCCTGTATTGCCAATGACAAAGAAGTGTGGGAATTGTGGTCCAAATCATCTGGAGTGCTGAAGGTTCGCCACCACTGCTCTAGGGGCAGATGACCGTACCATTTGTCTACCATTTGCCCATAGACATAATTCTGTGGTCCTGTGGCTGGCATGACTAAATGTGCAAGCGCATGGAGTCCTCTTAACTTGCCACCTACTGGGCCAGCAGCACCAAAGCTATCCTTCAGACCTGAAGGGAAATGGCTTGCCCTTTGCAAAGATGGTGCTTCACTTAGGGCAAATGGAAGCCACCACCATCATCCCTGGAAAAAAGCATCGCCAGTTCCCTGATGCCCTAAAAGAACACTAAGGTATAAGGGAACCCATCATGCCTTTTTCATGGCCTGTCTAAAAAAATCCTGCATGACCAAATTTTGGGTTTCATCAGTTCATGGGTAGGAGATTCATGGCTCTTGGTTTGTCAAACATGATCACAGAATCATAGAATCATAGAATCAAAGAGTTGGAAGAGACCTCAAGGGCCATCTAGTCCAATCCCCTGCCATGCAGGAACCCCATCACAATATTTCCGACAGATGGCCATCCAGCCTCTGCTTAAAAACCTCCAAAAAAGGAGACTCCACCACCCTCCATGGCAGGGGGTTGGAACTCCCTCCCACATGAGGCTAGGTTGGCCCCATCTTTGCTGTCCATCCACAATCAAGCAAAGACCTTTGTGGCAGCATATTTCACTGTAAACAGTTCTAACTGTCATGAAGTTTTTCCTAATGTTTAAATTAAATCTCTTTTCCTGTAGCTTGAAACACCCCACGTCCTAGTCTCTGAAGCCATGGGAAACAAACCAACTCCCTCTTCAATATGACATCCTTTCAAATATTTAAACATAGCTATCATATCCCCTCTCAGCCTTATTTTTATAAGGCTAAACATTCCCAGCTTCCTAAGCTGTTCCTCGTAAGACATTTCTTCCAGACCCTCAATCATCTTGGTCACCCTTCTCTGGACCTGTTAAAAGATTGTCAACATCCTTTTTAAATTGAGGTGCACAGAACTGGACACGGTACTCCAGGTGGAGTCTGACCAGAGCAGAATAGAGTGGTACTATCACTTCCCTTGATCTAGACACTATGCTTCTGTTGATGCAACCAAGAGTTGTGTTGGCTTTCTTGGCCACCGCACCACACTGCTGTCTCATGTTCAACTTGTAGTCCAACAAGACTCCCAGATCTCTTTCACAGGTACTATTTTCTAGCCAGGTGTCGCCCACCCTATATCTGTGCAATTGCTATTTTGATATATAACCATATATGTTAAGATTTGGTAAGGACAGAAAGATAGCCATTGCAAGGTCCTCAAGGAATTCTGAGAGGACCATCATTTACTGAAAGACATAAGAGCACCTTCCTTCCCTGTCTTTTAGCAAAGGCATATTTGAAACAATAAAAAATACTTAGACTCTTTCCTGAAGGAAGATCAAAGGAACTTCCTGGGAAAGAAAGTTGAAAGGACTCCCAATTTAGATTACTCATTTCATGCCCCTTTTGAACATTTTCTACATAGCTATGAACTATCTTTGGTTCTGTTGACTGTCTTTGGGTTGCCTCTACTGTCCCGTATTGAATAAACACTTTTCATAAACCAGAAATGCGCCTCTTTCTAAATTCTTAAAGAAAATTTCTCCCTTGAAATATTAAGGAAATGACTGGAGGCAAAGCAGTTCAGAGAGGACTCACCCAGCATTCTTCCGGTGAATAACTCATAAGCCTTAACACATTTTAATAACAACATTGGCTTGCTTTTTTTTTTCCTGACAAGCACATAGAATGTGAGGTACAAGAGTTTTTTGTGGGGGAGGAAACTGTCAAAATGGTGGTTTGTCACGATTCATGGCGACCAGGATGGTTGAGGGTCTGGAGGAAATGTCTTATGAGGAACGGCTTAGGGAACTGGGTGGGAATGTTTAGCCTTTCAAAAAAAAAAAAGACTGAGAGGGGATATGATAGCTATGTTTAAATATTTGAAAGGATGTCATATTGTAGAGGGAACAGGTTTCTTTTCCATGGCTTCAGAGACTAGGACTCGGGGCAATGGTTTCAAACTACAGGAAAAGAGATTCCATTTGAAAATTAGGAAGAACTTCATGACAGTTAGAGCTATTCGGCAGTGGGATATGCTGCCACGGAGAGTGGTTGAGTCTCCTTTTTTGGAGATTTTTAAGCAGAGGCTGGATGGACATATGTCGGAATTATTGTGATGGGGGTTCCTGCATGGCAGGGGGTTGGACTAGATGGCCCTTGAGGTCTCTTCCAACTCTATGATTCTATGATTCTATGATTCTATGAAAACAATTTGCAGTATAAATGCAAATATAAATATAAATATAAAGAAAAATAAAACCCTAACACTCTCCCTTGAAAACATTCCTGGCTGGTGCAAGGGAGACCTCCATTCCACTCTTCTCCGTCTACTTTGGAGGCATCCTTGAGATGGAACATTCCTGATAGTCCTCAATAATCCAACAGGGGAAGGAGAGCGAAGAACCATTGGCTCCCTTGTGATCATGTGACCTTCTCTACTGCTTGTATTCCAAGACATTGCTCCTTGATTGAGGCAAAATTTAGAACCAATGTTTGCTTGTCTTGCAAAACATTCTTAAAGGAAGGTACTTTTAAAGCAATGTTGTTAGTGGGAATTCCTTGTGTTGGAGGGGTGTATGAGAGAGGCTTAGATAATCTAATCGTACACATGTTGTACTTTGAAAATAAAGTAAGATGATGATGATGATGATGATGATGATGGCTGTATGACTTTTCTTGGAATAAATGGGGATTTTTTTTTCTCCCCTGGCCTTAATTGTCTGAGCTAAAACTCCTCATCTTGAAGCAAAAGATGAGATGTCATTGGTCTCAAATTAGGTTGGAACAGACTATCTCTGACTAAATGACTCTCCTCCTTGGGTTGTTATCAAAAGACTGGTTGCCATCTCTCAAGGTCCCAAACCACTGAGAGGTAGGAGTAGATAACTCTTGAGGTCTCTTCCCGCTCCCCTTCTCTTTGGCCTTGCTGGCTGTTGCACTCTGGCAACTGCAGTCTAAAAATCTTGCCTTTTCAATTCTTTCTTTATGCTTAGTTCTTTCCCACCTCCCAGATCTGTCTCTGAGCCTGATTTCAGCTGGGGTCAGGAGTGCCTCTGCACAGTTAAAAGTAGTGCAGGAGCTCCAACTGCTTCCAGAGAGGTCTGACCTTCCCACAATGAGAGATCCTGGTTACATCCCGGCTTGGTTGCATTCTGACCTCTGCTCCCAGAGGTGAGCCAGGCCCCCTCACTCCAGAACTTTTCAGAAGAGTTCAAAGATGTGCCTGGGTTGGAACAAGTACCCATCAATATGATATGGCTGACAACATAGAGTTCATCTATTTTAAAGCTTACTCCATTAATTATGTATATGAATCTTGTCAGTTTTAGATATTTTAAAAATATATATTTATTGTTTTGTTGTGCTTTATATTGTAAATTGCCCAGAGTCCCTTCTGGGGAGATGGACAGTGACAAATCTAAGTAAGTAAGTAAGTAAGTAAGTAAGTAAGTAAGTAAGTAAGTAAGTAAGTAAGGTCGCTTTTACACGACCCCTAAAATACAAGGCAAAGGGCTCCCAGATGTGGAGCTTAAAATTGTTTTCCCACCAGCTCCAGATTAAAAAATAATAATTAAGTACGACCACACCCATCTAAGCACATCCCACAACATTTTCCAAGTACCTAGTCTCCGAAGGTGAAAAATTTCCGATGTGGATGTAAAGCAGTGAGTGTCGGGCTCTCCTCGCCTTGTTTTTTTTTTGTTCTGTTTTTTGTTTTGTTTTTCTTTTTGCCCCCTGCCCGTTAAAGAGACTGGAATGCTTCTCGGGGCAGCTCCCAACGGAAGAGTGGAGGTGAGCCTGCATTCTTTTCTCCCTTTCCCCCCCTCCCTCCACTCACGCAGACAGGAGCAAGGGAGTGCGGAGGGGTGGGAACATAGGAAGTGCGACAAATCCCCAAGATCTCTGGTCTGAATTTAAGTTGCCAGAGGAGCTTAGGGGTCGTGTAAAAGCGCCCTAAGTAAGTAAGTAAATAAAATGCTGCAGCCAGGTTGTTAACTTAGGTGGTCCAAAGGGAGGACCTGACCCGCCTATTACAGTTGCTCCACTGGATGGCGATGCAAATCCAGGCATTATTTGAACTGCTCCTTCCGATCTTTGAAGACCTGAATGGTTTGGCTCAAAGCTATCTCAAGGACAAGGTATCCCTTTATGAACCTGCTGTGGTGTTAAGATCATTAGAAGACTCCCTTCTCTTAGTTCCAACACCCTCAACAGGTGTGTTTGGTGGGGAAACAGGAGAGGGCCTTCACTGTTGCTGCCCCCAGACTCTGGAACTCCCTCCCACATGAGGCTAGGTTGGCCCCATCTTTGCTGTCCATCCACAATCAAGCAAACACCTTTCTGGCAGCATATTTCACTGCCGAACAGCTGTAACTGTCATGAAGTTCTTCCTAAAACAAACCTGTTCCCTCTTCAATATGACATCCTTTCAAATATTTAAACATAGCTATCATATCCCCTCTCAGTCTTCTTTTAGAGGCGCTAACCATTCCCAGTTCCCTAAGCCGTTCCTCATAAGACATTTCCTCCAGAACCTCAACCATCCTGGTAGCCCTCCTCTGCACCCGCTCGAGGTTGTCAACATCCTTTTTAAATTGAGGCACACAGAACTGGACACAGTACTCCAGGTGGGGTCTGACAAGAGCAGAATACAGTGGTACTATCACTTCCCTTGATCTAGACACTATGGTTCTGTTGATACAACCAAGAATTGGCTTCCCTGGCCGCCACATCATACTGCTGACTCATGTTCAATTTGTGGTCCACCAAGACTCCCAGATCCCTATCCTCCAGCCAAGTATCCCCCATCTTATATTTGTGCAATTCATTTTTTTTTACCTAAATGTAGTACCCTACATTTCCCTCTGTTGAAATTCATTTCGTTAGCTTTGGCCCAGCACTCTAGTCTGTCAAGGTCTTTTTATTTTATTTAATTATTTATTTATTTAAAACCTCTATACCGCTCCTACTTCCCAAGCGGGAACTCAGGGCGGTTTACACAAAAACCCAAAAGGCAAAGAACAGTAACAGCGGCAGGGGCAGACTTACGGCATACGGGGGGGGGGGGGGGGAGGGAAAATAAAAGGTACTCTAGTCTTTATTAAAGGCATCCCCGAAAAGGAGGGTCTTCAATCCTTTCCTAAAGGATGCCAGCGTTGGAGCCTGCCTCAACTCGCTGGGTAACTTGTTCCACATAGGTGGCACCGCCACCGAGAAGGCCCGCCCACGGGTACTTGTCTTGCGGGCCTCCCTCGGGGAGATCGTCTGCAGCGAGAGGGCCAGAGATGAACGGGTGGGTCCCAATTTGGTATCATCTGCAAATTTAATTAGCATACTATCTATTCCTTCCTCCAAGTCATTAATAAAGATATTGAACAGCACTGGACCGAGAACAGAACCCTGGGGCACCCCACTGGTCACGTCTCTCCAAGCTGAAGAGAGGCCATTTATGGTCACTCTTTGGGTGCAATTAGTCAACCAATTACAAATCCACCTAACAGTAGCATTATCTATCCCACTTTCTACTAACGTCTTAGCAAGAATACCATGGGGAACCCTATCAAAGGCCTTACTAAAGTCCAGATAAACAATATCCACAACATTCCCCTCATCCACTAGGCCTGTAATTCTATCAAAGGAAGAGATCAAATTAGTCTGGCATGACTTGTTTTTAAGAAACCCGTGATGACTTCTTGTAATGACAGCATTGTTTGTTAAATATTTGCAGACTGCCTGTTTAATAATCTTCTCTATGATCTTTCCAGGAATTGAAGTCAAGCTGTCTGGGCGGTAATTATTTGGGTCCTCTTTTTTCCCCTTTTTGAAGATGGGGACAAAATTAGCCCTCCTCCAGTCGATGGGGACTTCCCCTGTTCTCCAGGACTTCTCAAATATTATTGCCAATGGTTCTGAAATTACTTCCGCCAGTTCTTTTAATATCCTTGGGTGTAATTCATCTGGCCCCGGAGACTTAAATTCATTTAATGTTTCCAGGTGTTCCTGTACCAGCTCTCTACCTATTCTATGTTGTAATTCCCTTCCTACCTCATCTAGTCTTTGTCCCAGTGAATCTCTTTCTTCCTTTTTGGAGAAAACAGAGGCAAAGAAGGTGTTGAATAGTTCTGCCTTTTCCTTGTCTCCTGTTAGTAACTGGTTATTATCGCCACGCAGAGAGCCTATCATTTCCTTATTTTTCCTTTTGCTGCGGACATAACTAAAGAAACCCTTTTTATTATCTTTAATGTCTCTGGCCAGTCTAAGTTCGTTTTGCGCTTTAGCATTTTTCCCCATCCCTCTCTATATATTAGTTGTTTGCTTATATTCCTCTTTGGTGCATTTCCCATTTTCCATTCCTTGTACTTGTTTTTTTTTATGTTTTTTTATTTTTCTTATTTTTCAAATATTTTTTCTTATTTTTCTTATTTTTCAAATTTTTCAAATTTTTCTTATTTTTCAAACCTTTTCTAGTCATGGAGCAGCTAGAAATGGTTTGAAAAACACAAATTGCATTAAAAACACAGGGTAAAATCCAGTTGTTAGTCCCAAACAGAGCAGATTCCGCAGCCAGGCTCCTAAACCATTGTATGGATGTGGATTTCTAGCCAATTTCTCTTGTGAGTTTTGGCATTTGGTGTGTACAGTATGTGGTCTATGGGAACCCCAACTCCCCCAGAATGAATCATCTGAATATTTATTCTTTCTTATGGGGAACCCTGCTGCAATATAAGTGTTTTGGTTTACAAGCATATTTCCAGAATGGATTGTGCTTATAAACCAAGGTATTATTGTATTCATTAAGTTAAAATGTGATGCATTTATGAAGCTCATCCTCTCCATTTCATATGTGGTTGAAACACTTATAGAAATGGGCAAAATTTACCACAGCTGATTCTGCCTGTTTGTTTGTGTGTGTGTGTGTGTGTGTGTGTGTGTGTGTGTGTGTGTGTGTGTGTGTGTGTGTGTGTGTGTGTGTGTGTGTGTGTTTAAATGCTTTTGTACTCTCAGCAACATTAACGGGTAGCAATATGAACCAACTATTTTGTCATGGCTTTGCTTAGCACTTAAAGTCCTCAAAATGATACTTGTAAGATTTAAAACCAGTTGATTATAATTTACATCTTATTAGTCTGGAGAAAAGGGGAGTAGAGGGTGGGGAAGATATCCATTACCAAATGTAAAATTAAACGATCATTAAGCTAATTAGCCAGTTTGTTGTTCTCATTGAGTTTATTGTTTCAATTGTATCTGTGCAAATTAGCAAAGGGCTTAATTTGTGCAGAAATCAATAAATTCTTTTTACCCCCTTTCCTGTAATATATGCACATATTTAAATAGTCACTGCTTTAACAAGAAAGTTGGAGCGAGGGTTTAATTGAAGCATAAGGAAACTCTTCAGTTCTCTTTTGCGATTTAGGCAGTAGCGAAAAACGTAGCTATATCCTACTTAAAATAAAATGCTGGAATTTCCAAACACACACAACACATTATCTGTAGACAAATGTATCCAAGGCATTCACAGAAGGCTGGCTTTCTTTGATTCCATTTATCCCAGACAACATGTTGGGGGGCACGGAAGAAACCTCTCAAAGAGTGGAAAAGCATGGCACCCAGGCAGTTCCCGAGTAATGGCAACCCGCTGGCAAATCTTTTACTTCTTAGAGAATCATAGAAACATAGAATCATAGACTTGGAAGAGATCTCAAGGGCCATCCAGTCCAAGCCCCCTGCCATGCAGGAACCCCTATCACAGGACTCCCGACAGATGGCCATCCAGCCTCTGCTTAAAAACCTCCAAAGAAGGAGACTCCACTACCCTTCATGGCAGCATATTCCACTGCCGAACAACTCTAACTGTCATGAAGTTCTTCCTAATGTTCAAATGGAATCTCTTTTCCTGTAGATTGAAACCATTGCCCCGAGTCCTAGTCTCTGAAGCCATGGAAAACAAACCTGTTCCCTCTTCAATATGACATCCTTTCAAATATTTAAACATAGCTATCATATCCCCCCTCAGCTTTCCTTTAGAGAGGCTAAACATTCCCAATTACCTAAGCCGTTCCTCATAAGACATTTCCTCCAGAGTCCAGACCCTCAACCATCCTGGTTGCCCTCCTCTGCACCCGCTCGAGGTTGTCAACATCCTTTTTAAATTGTGGTGCACAGAACTGGACACAGTATTCCAGGTGGGGTCTGACCAGAGCAGAATAGACACGATGCTTCTGTTGATGCAACCAAGAATTGCATTGGATTTCCTAGCCGCCGCATCACACTGCTGACTCATATTCAGTTTGTGGTCCACCAAGACTCCCAGATCCCTTTCACAGGTACTATTTTCCAGCCACGTGTCCCCCATCCTATATCTGTGCAATCTTGAGGGGTTGCACTGGAACAATACTTCATGGATGCGGACTCCCCTGTGTAGTGTTATCGTGCTTTGCCCCTGGCCCTTTATTTATTTATTTATTTATTTATTTATTTATTTATTTATTTATTTATTTAGCTTGTATGCCGCCCACTACCCAAAGGTCTCTGGGCGGCTCACAATCAAAATAAAAAAAATCAATTAAAACATCAAGATTGCAATAAAATTAAAACAATAAAAACATTTAAATACAATAAATACAATATATTAAAATACTACACTAAACTCGCCATCAGGACCCACAATAATCAGTTTAAAAACTTTTGGAACAGGAATGTTTTTACCTGTCACCGGAATGTCATCAACGTTGGCGCCAGGCAGGTCTCACTTGGGTCGGCATTCCATAATCTGGGGGCAGCTGCCGAAAAGGCCCTGTTCCTACAAGCCATCCCTCTCACCTCCTTGAGGGTTGGTTCTTTCAGGATGGCCTTCTGGCTAAATCTTAATTGCCAGGTAGGTTCATACGGAAGGAGGTGGTCCTTCAGGTATCCAGGTCCTAAGCCATTTAGGGCTTTATATGTCAAAACAAGCACTTTGAATTGGGCTCGGGCAGCAACTGGTAACCAATGAAGGTTATACAGAATCAGCGTGATGTGTTCCTTGGTGACCCTGCCACTCACCAGCCGCGCAGCACGATTCTGAACCAGTTGAAATCGCCAGACCGTCTTCAAAGGCAGCCCCACATAAAGCTGACAAACACCGCTTCTAATTTTTCTCTTCCTCTGCCACCGACTAGTTTCTCTAGCAAATTAATGCTTTCAGACTGATTTTAAATTGAATAAAATTACAAAGTAGAATCAAGCTCATAAGGGTGACGTGTCCAGGTACAAGCAAAAGGAAGAACACAGCTCAATCATACTAAAAAGTTCAGTTAAAGACTACGCTAATCTCTTGCATACCCAGTTCTTAAGTTTACAGACACTCCATCACTTAGTTTTCCTCAAAGTTCTACAATCCGATTTCTTCTCTCCCTAGCCTTTAACTGTCTCTCAGTCAGACCCTATCTATCGTTTCTCAGTGAGTGTAGGTCCCTCTCTGACATTCCCTCAGACAGTGGCAGCCCTATCTGTCCCTATCTGAACTATTGAGCACTGGGCTGAACCTTAAACCCCCTCCAATCTTCTCCCCAAGAATCTCTCATTGGTCCACAGACAACCAATCGTTAGAGATACGTCTCATGAATTATTCATCACCACAGGGGTAAACACCACTCCCTGGATGATGGCTCAAATCAAGGAAAGAGCATACACTTCTGGCTGCTTCTGGTCAAACATATTTGGATTTTCTCAATATTTGGATATATATTTTTAATTTTGCCTATATTCCATGCACACCCATGCTGGTATGAATCAAGATGTACCAGGTTTATATACCATAAAGTTATTTGCCATTTATGATGACTCAAGATAAGACATGGGCGCGAACCATGGAACCAGCGGCTGGTGCCAGTTTGTCCTTTGGCTGAACAAGCGTTCAATGTTTCTTGGCCCCACGTCTTCCGTTGGCACCCACGAAAATGCAACGACCCAGCTTCCATGCCCTTCCTTCTCTTGGTGTTGCCTCTGAGTGAGTGTGGATCGGTGAAGGTGGGGCTGGGAAGTGCTGAGCACCTATTCAGCCAAAGGATGTATCAGCATGAATCACTGGTTCGGCAGTTTGTGCCCATCTCTTTTGTTGTTCAGTCGTTCAGTCATGTCCGACTCTTCGTGACCCCATGGACCAGAGCTTGCCAGGCCTTCCTATCTTCCACTGCCTCCCAGAGTTTTGTCAAATCCATATTGGTTGTATCAATGACACCGTCCAACCATCTCATTCTCTGCTGTCCTCTTTTCCTTTTGCCTTCAATCTTTCCCAACATCAGGGACTTTTCCAAGGGCTCCTCTCTCCTCATGAGGTGTCCAAAGTACTGGAGCCTCAGCTTCAAAATCTGTCCTTCCAGTGAACATTCAGGGTTGATTTCTTTCAGGATGGATAGGTTTGATCTCCTTGCAGTCCAGGGGACTCTCAAGACTCTCCTCCAGCACCACAGCTCAAAAGCATCAATTCTGCGGCGATCAGCCTTCTTTATAGTCCAGCTTTCACTTCCATACATCTAGTCATATTATATAAGATGTTCTAAGAATAGTTTACTGGACCATTCCTCCCCCCCCCCATGGACTTTTAATGGCCAGGTGAGATATGACCCAAAATACAGTAATCCGAGTCCTAGTCTGACACTTTGAAAGGTAAGGATTCCCCCCGCATATGCATGCTAGTCATGTCCGACTCTAGGGGCGGTGCTCATCTCCGTATTCAAGCCAAAGAGCCAGTGTTGTGCAAGTCCATGGCCATGTGGCTGGCATGGCTGCAAGGAAACACTATTTTACCTTCCCACTTTTTACAGTGGTACCTATTTATCTACTTGCATTTACATGCTTTCGAACTGTTAGGTTGGCAGGAGCTGGGGTTATCAGCGGGAGCTCGCTCCGCTGCGTGGCACCCAGGATTCGAACCGCCGAGCTGCCGTCTTTGCAGTCTACAGTTTCGGTGCCTGACTCCACTGAACCACTTTATCCAGTATATAATATAGGCTACTATACCCAATAAAATTCTAAGTTTTAATTTTGTGATATAATCAAATGAATGGCAGAGAATGAAGTTCCACTTTTATTTATTTATTTATTTATTTATTTATTTATTTATTTATTTATTTATTATTATTATTATTATTATTATTATTATTATTATTATTATTATTATTATTATTATTATTATTATTATTATTATTATTATTATTATTATTATCTGGTAAAATCAGCTGCCAGATATTAAGCTGGAGTTGGCCTTCTCCAGGAGCCTAGGATGACTGGAGATATCTTCATAGAATATATGCTGTTCCTAATAATGCCACCATTTGTAGTTGACCGATGTTGATCTTGTCAATGCTGAAGGTTTTCAGATGTTGATCCAGGTCTTTTGCAATTGTGCCCAGGGCTCTTATTACAATCCCCAAAGAAGTGGATGATGATGATTTATTTATTTATTTATTTATTTATTTATTTATTTATTTATTTAGACTATTTTAACACCACCTTTCGCTGTGGAAAAGAACCCAAGGTGGCTTACAACAATGAGGGACAATATACAGCCCAGAACATTTAAGACATATTCAAGTTAAGAACAGGGAATTAGAAGAGCCATCTTGCAACATTAAAAGGTGACTTTAAAGCTACAAAGAGCATGTGAAAAGAAGAAGAAAAATCCATTATGAGGGATGGAACTAACATGGAAAACACTGGTGTACTTACGAAATCAGTCAAGGCAATCATGCATGGAAATCCATCTAAATAATGCACAAACTGGTTTCTCAAAGGGGCCGCCCAATGCCACTGCAGGTTAAAGGTGAAGAGCGCAGCCATGAGTAAACGCTGGTTACATTTCATCTATGCATTGAGTAATGACTTTCTGCGCAGCCCGTCAGCATCCATTAAAGCAATTTAAAAGAGCCTTGTCTCCCTTTCTTAGCCAGACTCCTCTCTTGTGTGCAGCCAAGCAGGCGGTCATTTCCTTTGCATCCTTTAAGCAGTCGTTATTTTGACTAAAGCGTAATCTGTTTATAATAGCCAACAAATTGGAAGACAGACCCACTTAGGTATGGACATGGGAAAGTGACATAGGCGAGTCCTTGGAATAAGATGATTGGATGTGTATCTTCTTGCCCTTGTTGTTGTTTAAATCACCTTTAATAAACAATCCTAATAAGAAATGAAGGTACCCTAGTTAAACCCCCATCCGAAACACCCGGGCTTCAGAGGGTATCTCTGGAAGAGATGTGGACAGTTCAGCTCACACTTCTCTCTTTGTTCAAGAGCTCAAGAGTACTTGAAATGGTGTTGCCAATTACTGTCAGGAATTTCTCCATATCACATTGTTACCTTTTGAATTTTCCTTGCATATTTTCTCTGGCAAGAGGTCAGGAAGAGGCGCAACTAGCTGAACCAAAGTCCAATTTTATTGATAAGTTAATAGGAATCAGCTACAGTCTTCTCTTAAGGGCAGAGAAAGGCCTCAAACATACAGTGTAAAATAGTTTTATACCACAATAAACAGACTCCTAAAGCATACAACCTCATTGGATAATATTTACATACAGTTTGGATCCTACATCTAACTGGCTGAAAACTTGAGGAAGGCAAACTCATTGGCTCTCCTATAAAGATGGAGCATCCTTTTCTTCCTTTAACGATTTCCCCTTCCAGAAGGTGCCATAGTGTCTGGAATGAATTCCTTATTCCCTTGATATGTATATTACCCGTCTGAGCCTTCCTCCCAGACAGTATAGCTCCCTGCTGGGCTTCCTAAGAAGGGCAGTGGAAGGGTGGATCTTGGTCATGGAAATGGCACCAGAAAGTAATATCTGTGAAGACAGAGATATCAGGCCTTTGTTTTAATAATAATAATAATAATAATAATTTATTGTCATTGTGTGTATATACACAGTATACACATACAATGAATTTCACCCGAGACCAGATTTCACACACACACACACACACACACACACACACACACACACACACACACACACACACACCCCTGAACACTCTCACACAGATTAAAAAATCCCTTCAACACACACACATAAAAAATCCCCGAACACTTCCCCCCCTCCACCCCACCCCCCAAAAAACACAAGCATCTACACAACAGGCTAGGTAATACTGCCCAAGTGCTCACTGCTGGTGGTCCTTGAGTTCATTATTAAGTGCAATTATAGCTCTGGGATTGTTCTACTATCCATCCAGAAAGAGGTTATTTTGGGGTTACATACAGGTGTCAACATCACTAATGATATGCCATTAAGTTGATCCTTACTTATAGTGACACTTTGGGGGAGTTTACTATGCATAGACTACTCAGAACCATACCCTTTATCTGGTGACATGCTGGAATTATGGAGCTTACCCGAGGAGACACAGGCTGGATCGTCTCCTGGGAGATGCATTCGGGAATCAAAGGCCGTTACTTCACGAGCCGCTCGCTTCGCGGCTAGCCTTCTTTTCTGTGCGAATCGATCGTTTCAGTCCGCACGCTCCTCCTTTTTGGCTGCGATGCCACCCCGACCACGCCCCCTTTACCGTGCTCCAAGTGGGGCGAGTTGTTCCCCTGGCTGCTGCCGGGAATCTTTTCGCTTCGCATCTTGCTTCGCTCCCAACGTCACGTGTGGTCTCGGTTTTTGGCTTTTATTTCAAGTTTTTTTAAAAAATATTCAAACAGGGATATTGATGCATCGCTATATCGTTTCATCACTTTGCGCTGTTACTTCCTCGCTTGAGTAGGGGTGGCGGCGGCGGCGGCGGTGGTGGCGGCGGTGGCGGCGGTGGCGGCGGGAGCAGGAGGAGCCGATGCCGCTTCGCCCGGCCAGAGCAGGGCACCCAGGGCAGGCAGCGTGCAAGCGGCGGAGGGCGAGCGGCTGTGCCATGTGGGGCTCCCCCCGAGTAGCGGCGGCGGCGGCGGGGGGGGGGCTGCCAATGATGCCAGGAAACAGTTGAAATCAGTAGAGCCATTGCAACTGACAGTCCAGCATCAGTGCATCGATACGCCGTCGGTAGGAATTTTTTTAAAGGACGGATGGGAAATAACGAACGTTGAAAAGTGGCATGCGAATGCGAAGGGAGCACGTGAGGTTGTGCTCGAATCGGTCCTAAAACTGCAGCTCGTGAGTACTGAGAAACAGGGGCGGGAGCGAAGCGAGAACACGTGACCGCCACGTGACCGCCTCCGAATTCAAATCGAAGGCAATATCGCTGCGGAGCGCCGCGCCTCGTGAAGTAAGGGCCAAAGTCCCAACCTCTGGCTCCATAGACAGGTACGAGGTACCTCTTTGAAATGTATGCCATGGGCCACTGTGAAATGCTACCATTTTACACATCTGGAAGACAGATCACTTCAGATTCATTTCCATCAACGTAACAATTGATGAGTCGCCACTGTGATTCTTAGGTGTGACATTGCCTGATGCATTGAGACACCTTCAAGAATCCTAGCAGGCACAGAGTGCCAGGCAGCAACAATGGGTATAGAGAGCTGTCTCCATGCCATGGAAATGCTTGTGCTGTGCTGGACACTGGGAATCTGCCTACTCAACCTCATCACAAATGATACCACCCAAAAGCAACTACGGGTAGGTGTGGCATCAACCAATCTGTGGATGGTTCAAAAATTCCAATCTGGCCCCCTAAAGGGACCAGTCAGATTCACACTAGCACTATCAAAAAAAATGGGGGGGGGGGTTGGTGGGGCACGCTAAACACCAAAGAGTGCTGCCTGTGGGAGGAGCCCTGTTATATATAGGCCTCCTCCCCCACTTCCAGGAACGAGACCGGTGTAGTCTCATGCTTGTTCACCCAGGAGAGCAAAGGGACCCAGCCTCCAGATGCTGCCTCCGGTGAGTCCATATCTGAAGCATAACAGGCAATCATGCCTCCAGCTGGTCCTATTCCTTTTGCAGCAAGGGCAACAGCGATTTCTTTTACCCAGTATTGCACATATTCAAGAATCAGGGGTGGGATGGGGAGGGGAATTCACACCAAAAATGCATTCTCCTGGACCAGCTAGCTACAATAATCCCACCATTTTAGGCTAATTTGATAATAAGCCCCCTCCCCTTCCACTGTACAATGATAAATTAAGAAAAGGACGTGTACCGCTAGAACAGTGGTTTTCAACTTTGGGTCCCCAGATGCTCTTGGCCAGAAAAACAAAAAATCCCAGAAGCCTTCACCTCTTCCCTTGATTTGCCTGTTGAGTATCTGGACCAGGGTTCCCCAACTTTGGTTCCCCAGATGTTATTGGACTAAGGGCGCATTTACACGATCCCTAAGATCTGCTGGACTCTTAAATTCGGACCAGAGATCTTGGGGTTTTGTTGCTCTTCCTGTGTTCCCACCCCTCCGCACGCCATTGCCCCAGTCTGTGTGAGGGGAGGGAGAAAACAAGGGAGAAAAAAAATGCACGCTCACCTCCGTCTGCCGGGTCGCAGCCCTGGAAGCAAGCATTCCCGTCTCTTAAGATCTCTTAAAGGGGTGGGGGGCAAAACACAAACAAACACAAGGTGAGGAGAGCCCGGCACTCACTGCTTTACATCCACATCAGAAAATTTCACCTCAGGAGACCAGGTACTTGGAAAATGTGCTGGGACGCGCTTAGGTGGACGTGGCCGCACTTAATTTTCTTTAAAGTCCAGAACTGGTGGGAAAACAATTTTAAGCTCTGCATCTGGGAGCCCTTTGCCTCAGATTTTAGGGGTTGTGTAAAGTGCCCAAAAACTCACAGAAGCTGTGCTGGTGAGGATTTTGGGGAGTTGCAATCCAAGGGCATCTGTGGACCCAGGGTTGGGGATGACTGGTCTAGATCATACTCAACAGTCAAATCAAGGGAGGAGGACTATAAGAGAGAATCAAAGCTCTTGATGGCCATCTTGCATCAAAATGTTTAGGAAGGTTCAGGGAAGCAGTGTTGTTCTTCCTTCTGTCCACCCGGATTGAGTGGGCAGGTTGGGTAAGGGACTTGACTGCCTAAGCAGGTGCAAATACCTAAAGATCAGCTCCTCACCGCATGATGCTATTTTACATGGAGCTCCAAACTGGAGCTTTTTTAAAAAAACTGCTCATTTTTAACGGCTGATGCCACAATCTCATCAGCCATCATGAAGATGGCAAAAAGTAACAAGCAGGGAGCAAGTTCAATGGGACCTCAACTTATCTGTCTATTCACTCCACCCAAAATGTTCTATTTGGAAGTACTTTTGCAATATCCCAATGAGTATGCACACAGTGGCTCTGCAGGTTTTTATATTTTTGGGGTGGGTGGGTGTGAAATTTTGTTATTTCTGAGATCTGAGAGGAAACAAAAAATATTAGAAAAGCAAATATTTTAGGACATTTGAGGTGGTGGGTGGGCTTGAGTTTTAGTTCTTGTTCTTAATAGAGAAGCAATAGAGCCAGATCAGGACGGCTGCAAAGGCTGCCTTCATGTTGAAGTTCTTTATGATTTCATTCCTTGTTTGCTTTTGTTTTTTGTAACTACAAGTACTTTTCCTTTTCTCTCTTTTCTTTAATGTCACTTGATGAGAAATTCCCATGGAAGAAACAGTAGATTTTCTTTTCCCTGAATAGTTTTTCTATTAAAAAGAAGAAAAATAAAAGAAATAAAAGAGGGGGGGGAGAGAATAGAAAACGATCTGAGAACAGTGTTCTAATGATTTCATTAAAAAACTCAAGTCTCTCCGGAGTCTTCCATCCACTGTTGTTTTCCGGGTACACAAATGGCTACCATTACTGTGTGCTCATTCATAAGGCCAGTGTGTGTGTGTCTGTGTTGTTGTGGAGGGAGGGAGCTGCTTTAAACTGAGGAAGGGAAGAGGATTAAAGAGCCTGTGTCCCCATCATACAGAGAAGAATAATTCAGTAGAGCTGCAAAAAAGGAAAAAAAAGGGGGGGGGGAATAAAGGCAGACAGAAAACCAAAGCAAACAAACTGCTTCCCACACAACTGATATATAAACAGATTAGTTAGTTAGTTAGTTAGTTAGTTAGTTAGTTAGTTAGTTAGTTAGTTAGTTAGATAGATAGATAGATAGATAGATAGATAGATAGATAGATAGATAGATAGATAGATAGATAGATAGATGATAGGTATTCAGTCAGTCAGTCAGTCAGTTAGTTAGTTATATGTTTGCTTGCTTGCTTTGGGTTCTCTCAGGTGTAGGATTCTAGGCAGGGATGAATTAATGGGTTTTTTGTTTGTCTGTTTTTATTTATTTATTTATTTATTTATTTATTTATTTATTTACCGCCCGTCTTCCGGGGGAACTCCGGGCAGTTTACAGTAGGATTAAAAACAGCAATACAGCACACAATAAAAGTCAGATAAAACTAAGACAATGATGAGGGGAAACCCTCAGCAAGAGGTGTCAAAAGGGTGGTGGTGGGGTACACAAAAAACAGTAAATTAAATTAAAGGTTGCCATATGCCTCCTTAAAAAGCATGGTTTTAAGCGCTTTTTTGAAGGCGGGCAGGGACTGTGCAAGGCGCAACTCACTCGGGAGGTGGTTCCACAGCGAGGGGCCCACCACCGAGAAGCCGCGGTTGCGTGCAAGCGATTTCCGTGCCTCCCTTGGCGTGGCCACTTGGAGTGAGCGCGCCTGCAACATTCTAGTGGGCCGGGCCTCAGTTGACCTTTGGGAGATACGCTCTGAAAGGTATTCAGGACCCAAGCCGTGGAGGGTTTTGTAAACCAAAACCAAGACCTTGAACCTTATCCGGAGAGCCATGGGCAGCCAATGCAGGCGAGCCAAAACTGGGGTGATGAGGTCGTATCTACGCGCACCCACCACCAGTCTGGCCACCACATTCTGTACCCATTGGAGTCTCCGGACAAGGGTCAAGGGCAACCCCACGTAGAGGGCATAGTTTTTTATCATGATAGAAGTCCAGGAATTAACTGTAAGAATTCTGCCACTCAGTTTCAGGTGTTGGGCACAACCCATGGTGTGCATCTCTTCAATGCAAAAACAGCTGACTGGGAGACAAGTCACATTATTTTCAACATCTTTGATGGGGCCTGTAGCTACAGTCACCTAAACAGATTCCCTTGCACATTCAAAGCAATGCAACACGTTCACTCCCTGGCCTTCAACAGGGCAGAACCACAGGGAAATACAGTAATACCTTGGATAAAGTATGCCTCTGATAACAAATTTTTCGGATAAAAAATGGAAATTTCTGGGTATAGGGCTGCCTCGGATAACAAAATTTCCCTATGGGCTGCCTCGGATAACAAATGTTTCAGAATGCCTTGCAAAAAAAGTATAACCAGGATTTATTGCACCCCCTGTAGTTTGTAGAGGGATGGGAGGAGTTAGAGTGAGGTTTTTTTCCTGTTTTTCTGAGCCATTCCGGACGTGTTTTGCTGAGGGATTTAGACCTTTTGAACTTGGAAATATAGGGAGTTAGGTTTTATTAATCTTTGCACTGCTTTTCTTTGCATTTTTGGCAGGAAAAGGCTGGGGTAGTCATGCTGCTTTCTTCTGTCCATGTTTACATTCTTTCCCATTGCTCTGCCGGCAAGAACAGGCTGGATTTCTCTTGCTGCTTATGTTTGTCTGCTTGCATTTTCCCCCATTGCACCTTTTATAGGAATAGGCTGGGGTAGTCTCGCTAGTTTCTCTTGTGCATGTTTGCATTGCACTGCAGGGGAGGTGTTCTGGAAGGGGTGTTCCATCACTGCAGGCCTTTAAAGTGCACTTTATAAAGAGGTCTGGAATCCACCCACCCCCAGCTCTTTTGCCTTTTCTCGAACATCTGGAATGGATTAATTTGTTTCCCATTCATTTCAATGGGGAACCACGTTTTGGATAACAAATTTTTCGGATCACAAATTGCCTCTGAGAATGAATTAAATTCGTTATCAGAGGCATCACTGTAGTGGGGAATGTTCCCTTGCCCTCCACATAATACCCCCTGTTTTCTCTTTCCCCTTTGCACCTTAAACTCATTGTAGCGTGAGCCTACACAGGTGGTCAAACACCAAACCAGAGCTAAGTCAGAAACCCTGAGGAGGGTGAGATCTTTACAATTAGGTCTGTCCAGTTCGGGGCTGCCAAATGAGTGATAATAACAGAACCCTGTCCAGGTGTTCAGAAAAGGATCATCTGAAAGTCTAAACCAGAAGGGCAGATTAGTTCGGTCCCCTGCCTCTCAAGTCCCAAGAGGAATACCGAGTGTCTGAAGAAGAAGCTTTTGCTAGACATGGAATCATTCCTCAGGACTGAGTACCCCCACCACCAAAATAATGGGGGGCTCAATCATGTATAGAGGCTCCTCATAGGGGTTGCATGCCTGAAGTAGGATGATGTCCTTGGAAGAACACAATCCAGACTCTTCTCACTCTCTTCAATGAGTGTGTGTGTGTGCTGTGTTGTTACAGTCATGATCGACTCTTTGTGACTCTATGTCCATGGAGTTTTCATGGCAGGAATACTGCAGAGGTTTGCCAGTTCCTACTCCAGGCGTCTACAGCACCTGGTATTCTCTGGTAGTATCCCATCCCGGGCGGACCCTGCATAGCTTCTGAAATCAGGAGAGATCGGATGGGCTTAGGGCATGTTGGCAGCTTACTTCTATCTTCCATGAGTCTCTTGGACAATATTCATGGCATCCTCAGAGTGAGCCATTTCTAAAAACTCCACAACTAGAACAACCTTGGAAAGGGCTACCAAACAATTCACTTGACAGCCTGCCATTCTTGTTCATTCTTAAGCATATAATTCCTGGCTTGCTACCTCCTTGTGCAGCAAACAAGAAACCTTCAACATTCTCTCCTGTCTTCCCCCCAATCCCCACTTTGATCTCCAAGAAAATTTGTAAGTGTTCATGAGTCACTTTCACTCATTTCTGTGCAATGTGCAGGAGTGAATAAAAAGAAATCACATTGCATCAGGCTTTGCGGACAGCCAACCTCTGTTACTGTGTGCACCATGTGCCAGTGTGGGCTTAGCTTCACAAAGGGAAAAGCCAGAACTTTGCACAGAAATGAGGTTTTATGGAAATTACATTTTTGTGCCCAGTTTGAAAGCCACCATGGAAAACTATTCATTGGATCCTTGGCCTTGTGCTGGGAGATGTTTTCTCCTGTGCCAAGAAAAGTGTTCATAAATAGGCATGGGCTTTTCCTTTCAGAATGGGTCAAGTTCAGAATGAGACAAGTTCAGAAACGAATCACAGCAGTACAGCTGCTGTTCAGAACTTGGACCCACACCTCCAAAATGTAACCAACCCTTGGTTTACCTTGTGCGGGGCAATACTCCAACTAGGAAGTAGCCCCCAATGCATCATTATTCCTTCTCCCTGGCAGTGGCCAATCAGGAGCTGGCAAATACATGCATCATCCCACCTCCTTGTCTGATTGGCCAGTGTCAGGAACAATGACACATCAGAAGTTGGCAACATTCCTGGTTGGAATATTGCCCCACGCGAGGTAAGTCAAGGTAAGTCAATGGGCAATTTCATTTTGGAAGGTGAGTCCAAGTTCTAAACAGCAGTTGTGCTGCCGTGATCCATTTCAGAACCACACTGATTCCAAAATAACTGAAAACTTGGCAATGGTGAGGAACTTACAAAATGACATCCTCGTCATTTTGTAAGTTTACAAAACCTTACCAAATGAAACAAAACAAGAAACAGTGTGTCATCAAGAAATGAAATGAAACTCCTTTTTTGTTTTGGAAATGAAACAATTCATCCTAGTCTCTTGATCCATCTGTCTTGAGAACATGAGGTTTATTTTCTTTTTTAAATAGAAGGGTTTTTTTTTTTGTTTCTTCCTGGACCTCAGCTGTTGAGATAGCTTATCTCCGAGCTTAATCTGCCTGAAGCTAGGCTGCCCAGGTGCTGAGGTTTCCCCTTCACTGGCTGTGTCTACAAGTTGATTTAAACTGATTTTTTTCCTTTCCTTTTTAAGTAGGACTGTGGAGGTTATTTTTAAAAATATTTTCTTACCTTCCTTCGCCATGCCGCTCAGCCTTCTATTCTTCTGTGGTCAGTAAAATAAGTACCCAGCTTGCAGATGGAGGGGGGCAATGTGTAGTCTGCATAACTAAACTGTAAACTGCCCAGAGAGTGCTTGAAGCATTATGGGGTGGTATATAAGCAGAACACTTTGCTTTATCTCCCCAATCGCTCTGTGAAGCAACTATCTATTAGGTTTCTAGCTTCTTTGCAGAGTGTTCTTTGCCAGGGGCATGGTTTAGGGAGGGCAGGGGGTGGGGCACCCCAGTTGCAGCAATTAGGGGATACCAAATCACCTATCACCCCCGTCCCCCCGCCTGCCATCTCTGAGTCAGGCTGAAGGGAGGCGTGAGCGGTGGCTGCAGAGCCCTCCTCCTCCTCCTCCTCCAACTCTTTGTTGCCACACGTGGGAGAGATAAGGTGCACATGTGCTAATTCGTGCATGTGCACATGCACACACATACATGTCCACATGCGCGTGCACCCCATGCCTGCCCCACGCCCACACCACACCTGACCGCAGGATTGCTGGGTGGATGGGATGGAGTTGGGGAGGGCTGGAGGGGGACAAAAAACAACTTTGGCCCCAGGCGCCCCAGGTGCAGCATAGTCTCTGGTTCCCTCTAGTGGCCAGTTCTGATAATCTTGAGAACATATTTTGAGGAGGAGAAGGATTTATTCCATATTTTTAGGCAGTGGATAAGCAAAACCACAGTTGTTTGAATGCCATTTAATGGTATTCTTAAGGGCTGTTATTCTCTCCTATCCTCAGTCCAATATGTGGAAGCCAAATGAGAAGGTGAAATGATCTATATATGTCTTCCAGTTTTATTTAATGCATATAAAAAGACCACCAGAATGCCTGCTGACATTTAAAGGTGGTACAGATGTTTGCAGCGAATTGCTGCAAGTTAAGAAGTCAGTTTAGTTTGTTGTTGTGCAACAACTCACACAACCTGTCACACGGCAACAAATGTGTGTGCTGATTTTACTTAACCTGCAGAAATACACTGCCCGAGTTTGCAGCAATGGCATTATGTCAGGTTCAAAATACAATCGTGTTTAGGATGTTGTTGTAAAATGTTGAATTTTAAGGGGTAAGCGTTAGGGATGGTGCGAGCCCAGGTGGTGTTCAGAAGCCTCTAACGCACTAGCAGCCAATCTCTTACCTTGGTCTGCACCCGCATGGAGCTGAGCTCCAATGAGGAAGCAGGCTGCGATGTCGTCTTTGCTTCTCCAGGGTGCTGGCCAATCAGGAGCTGAGCATGGGCAGGCATCATCCTGCCTCCCTGTCTGATTGGCCAGAAATGTCCATCCTAGTAGGCATTTTTTGCAAAAGAAATGTCTGCTGCTTAAATGCTGCCCTCTAGTACTTAAAGCAATCTCGGGTTGGTTTACAATTCAATTAGGCAGACCACACATTGCGTTCTCTGTCAGACTGAGTACTCATTTTCCCAAACTCAGGAGGATGGAAAGCTGAGTGAACCTTGAGCTGGCTGTCGGAATCCACTGAGTTCGAATGCAGATGATGAGGAGACTGTAATGCTAGTTTAACACTGCTTCATGAGGTTTAATCAGCAGTAGAAAATTACCGCTTAGCCCTGAATGCACAGCCTGATTTATATTTATATTTTGGTGTAAAATCCATTGCCAAAACTAGTTCTGCTACTATCCCTCTTGAATGAGGTCCCTTGTTCAGGCATCATTACCTTCCTTTTCTGCTCTGTTCTCTCCAGCACAAGTCACCGGTGGTGGGTGGTTTAAAAGAAAAGTAGAGCCCCAAGCAAACATGAGCTCTCCTTTATTCATCTCTTATTTTATTGGAAGCCTGTGTTTTAAAATAATGAGTTGCAGTGTGGACCACAACCCTCCCTCGCCTAGGAAGAGTAGCATATTCTTTTCCCAGTGCTAGGAACAGCATGGCAAACACAGCACAGAAATTGGGAGTTAAAGGAAGGGGAAAATAAACAGAATCCTTGAGGCTGAGAGAGTGACGTTCCCTCATGCTAGGTGACCTGCTAGCTGGATTCCACCTCTCATTGTCCTGAAGAGAGAAATCGTCCATTTGTTAGCAACTCAGATTCATTTCAAAACCTCTGCGGGAACAGCTGGGTCTTTTGCTTACCAACGCTGCCGCCCCCCCCCCCCCCCCCCAGCATGTCCCGGTACTTCAGAGTACTGTACAACTGTAAATTATTAATTCATGAGCCAATTAAAAGTAGTCCACGGCATGGCACCGCGTATTCCACAGTTCTGTCTGACACCCAGCCAAAGGTAAACAGATTGTAGAATTAGATGGGAGTCCAAGCCCATTGGGTGGAATCTGAATTGACAGTTTCCACTGAGACAAAAACAAAAACAAAAAAACCCCTCCTCGTGAATTTGATTTATCTGTTTTGACTCGCCTCTGTAATAGCTGTAGCAAAGAGGAGGGTCTGTTACTTTTTCTCTGTTTGTTTTTTTAACCTCTGAATTTGCTCACATATATTGGCAATATCTTTCTTAAAATGCAGTGTCCACAACTGGACACAGAACTCAAGGTGAAGCCTAAAGCCCACACGGCTTAAAAAACAGGGGTGTGCGTGTGTGTGTGTGTGTGTGTGTGTGTGTGTGTGTGTGTGTGTGTGTGTGTGTGTGTGTGTGTGTGTGTGTGTGTGTGTGTGTGTGTTAAACTTTACAGAGGATTGTACCTTATTTAAAATGGGACTTGGAGGCATTTAGGAGTGGCGATGCAATCTCATCCACAGTCCTTAAAATTATGGAAAACCTCTTTATTTGATTTGATTTATTTTGGCAGAAGGAACTCGAGAACCTGCCGAACAGGATGACCTAAGGTGGAAAAAGCAACAACAACCGAAATAGGCTGAATAAAGACAGTCATATGGAGATCTTTAGAAGCTAAGCATTCAAAGACCTGGAGGTGGGTTACTTACTCCTACATTAGAAATTTTAAAAACCTTAGAGATGATATGTCATTCTCCACTATGGTGTGTGTGTGTGTGTGTGTGTGTGTTTAAAAAATATTTATTTATTTATTTTTATACCACCCGTCTTCCAAGGGAACTCCAGCACGAATCAAAAAACAATCAGACCTTCCAGCAATATGATTAAAACAAAAACAGAGGACATACATAAAAAGGATTAACAAAAAATATATAAAATATTGAATGTTTTTATATTTCATTAGAATTTTTATAAACATCTTCTTTAATATGCAAGTTCCAGCTCCAATGGCAGCCGTACAAATTAGGTGAAGTTTTACAGAATATAGACCAAGGGATTCGATTTAATGTTATACAATGCAACTTCCTTCGTTCCTTCCTTCCTTCCTTCCTTCCTTTACACCCACCTTTCTCCTCATAAGGGACCCAAGGGGGTTTACATCACTAAAAGACACTGTCTGAAGCCAAGATCAGTAAGTGCACAAATACAGAAAAGGATCAAGCGAATGTCCCACTAAAATGTTACAGAAAACCAACATCAAAAATATGTGTAATGGGGGTCAGGCACAAACATCATCTACTTAAAAGTCTCACTCAGGCAGCCCATCAACGAGAGGAAGCTTGACCGAACAGAAAGTTCTTAGCCTCACACACACACACACACACACACACACACACACACACACACAAGGTCACACACAGGGCCACACCGGTCAAGGTCCATGGTCTTCCATTGGAGGGAGTTCCAATGTCATGGAGCAGTGACAGAGAAGGCCCTCCCCAGTGCCCCCACCATCCAAAGCCATCCTTATACATGCAATAAATATGCCCAGTTTACCAAACTCTGTTGATTCCTTTGACTGAGCTTTCCCAGAAAAGCTCCTTGTCATCAGGGATGGATGGCACCCCCACGCTCCATGTGGCTGAGCTCTTTTTTTGGGGGGGGGGCCCTAACCATACGTGTCTCCAGCTTGTCTGAAGCTTTGCATTGAACGGCATCTAAGGAACAGCCAACAAACAGAAAGAAAAAGACACTTCAAGTACTTTATAGCCCCAATCAAACGGATCCGTTTCAAGTACACTAATCAGGATTTCTCTCTGCTTTTTTTTCTTTTTCTTTTTTCTTTTTGCCTTCCACAGTTGTTCTATTTTATTTTATTTTTATCAAAAGGGAGCCTTGAATTTGACTGTTGGGGATTTACCTTCAATTACAGTTCCCTTTCAAATTCCTTATATTTAAGCTTCGTAATGAGAGGGTGGGTTGAGCAGGGGAGAGGGAAGGATGAAAAGACAAAGTGTACATTCGAAAAAGGGAGATGGGAGTTTCAAAGCCCACACTGCTCTGTTTCTGAAAATACTTTCATGTGGCCTATTAGTTCATATCGGAACACTTTCCATGGTGTTGTCCTTGCATCTGGAGGGGCGGGGGTTCAGCTAAGTAAATGGCAACTCACAGACAGTGAAAGGGCATCGCGTACAGGTAAAACCAGCTCCAGAAGAGAGGAGCAGCAAAGGGAGGTGATGCCTCACGCAGTCTCGCTAAAATGTTCTATGCATCTTAATTTGACGCGGAGTTATTTTTCGGGCAGTCACGTAGTGTTTGATGCGCAGTTAGTGGCATGTCAACAGAGTAGTATTTTATTGCTCTGTGCCCGTCTCTACTTGCTTACTGCGCATCTTTTCCCTATTTCCTGGGTTGATTTTCTAAGTCTCCCTTGCATATAACAACCCGGACCCCCAGGAAGTGGCAGGAAATGGGGTACGAAGCTAATTACAGCGTATGTTCTGGGGTCACACCTTGTTAGAGTAGCAAAGAACTGTGCATCATTAAGGGAAGGTTTTTCAAACCAACCCCTAGTAGTGGTTTAAAATACTTCGGTGAAAGTGCGCTTCCAGGGGCGTAGTCGGTTGGGGCACCCAATTACTTCCCTTCGCGGTTAGGATGCAATTTTTTACTGCGCAGTTCTCCACAGCAAAAATGCGCACAAACCGGTGGTGAGACTGTGGCCTTAAAAACAAATCAACTGGATTGAATCGACTCCAGTTGCCCCAATCCATGCCTATTCCCCTGCATCATCCCGCCATGTTCCAAAGATCTATTTGCTTTTGCAGCACTGGTTTGGAACCTCACCATATTTGGGGGGGGAGGGGTTTTCCAAGATATGAGAAGGATTTGGCATGGATCAAGAAAATGCTTCCACTTTGGTGGGTGTCATCTCAGAGGTAGCAGGGCAGGAAAGCCAGGGTTATGCCTCTGATTGGGGGCTCGCTGGAAGAGGTGGGGTTGGGAACCACCCAGCAGCTGTTTGGCTGTTAAACAAACTAGCATGACCTGCAGAAGCAAGGGTTCCTGCCCATCTCTATTCATCACCACTAAGGCTATATAAGTGACATTCTCAGCACATACCTGATTTCGAAGCTAAGCAGGGTTACGCCTGTTTAGTACTTGAATGGCTGACCATCAGGAAATAACAGAGATCTCCAGGTTGTTGTTCAGTCACTCAGTTGTGTCCGACTCTTCGTGATCCCATGGGCCAGAGCACACCAGACCCTTCTGTCTTCCACTGCCTCCCAGAGATTGGTCAAATCCATGTTGGTTGCATCAACGACAACGTCCAACCATATCATTTTCTGCCATCCCCTTTTCCCTTTGCCTTCAATCTTTCTCAACATCAGGGACTTATCCGGGTAGAGATGTGAATTACTCCAGCCTGATGAGTTATCCCCAATTTGTGACCTGTTTAAATATGATAGTCTCCTTGATCTGCTCCTTGTGCTACAGGAGAATCAGGATGGGATAGGCAAAAATCACTGGGACCATATTTGTTCAATATGCCAAACAGAAAAAAAACAGGTCCCAAATTCTTACCCAGCTCTTGCTCTGGTTCACAGAGCAGATGGGCAGGTGGGTCACTCACTGCAACAATGATGATCCCAGTTTTGGGAGGATTGGCTTTTTGTTGCACCTCCAATCCAAGCAAGGTTGTGAGATTCCTGTGGCCCCTCTCTTTCTCAGCTGCTTAGCAGCGGGAATTAAGGGGGCAGCAATCTGAGGTGACACTCATGATCTAGTTCAGGGGTCCTCAAGCTAGAGCCTGTGGGCCGAATCCAGCCCACCAGGGTCCTGATCCTGGCCCGCCAGCAACTGCAGAAAACCCTCTGCTCCAAGCCCCGGCAGTGGTGACGCCGGCAAGAAGAGCAGCAGCAGCAGCAACAGCAGTGTCTCAACCGTGATTGCTGAGGGTGATGGTGAAGGGAACGGCAAAGAGGAGGCAATGGCGGTGACAGCAGCTGTGAGGGTGGGGTTGGCTGGGGCTCACAGCATGCCCTGCTCCATGTTGGCTGCCGGACTGGGGCTGCTGCTGGCTGTATCCCTCTTCCATTTGGGACGACAGCAGGAAACAGAGGATGAGAAAGCCAGGGGTGGGCAGCAGCAGCATCCAGCCCGTTGCCTCCCTCCTTGTCATGTGGCCATGGGAGAGCCACCTCCTGTCTCCCTGTGGGTGTGAAGGTGCATGGGCTTGTGCATGAAGGCAGGCAGGCAGGCGGGCAGGTGGGAAAGAAGGAGGGAGGGGGACCCGCTCCCTCGCTCTCAGGCTCTCATGCCTCTGTCGTGGGGAGCTGCTCATGCGGGTGCCCACAACATGCCTCCACTGCCCTCTGGCTGGTCATCATGCTTAGGCTTTGCAGGTGCTTGTCACCACCCTCCTCCTCCTCCTCTTCATCTTCTCACCCTTTCTCCTCATTGCTGGGGCTGGCAGTGTCCTCACTGTGGCTTTTGTTGGTGCTCCTGCAGGGCTAACCAGGCACCATTACCAATGCCAACCCCAGCGGCGTCAACCTCAGCCTTGGCCTGCACCCCCCTCCCCCAACACCATAGGATGCCTTGCTGAGGTTGCCCTCCACCTCCACTGTTGCAGCTCCTTCAGGTACTGTCACTTCGACAAAACCCAAACCAGCCCTCCAACTCCACCCGGGTTTCTTGGGCAACCGCTGCAGAGCTGCGTAGGCAGGCTCTCTTCTCCCCCTACCGCCTGCTCTACACAGGCAGCTAGTTCCTGGGGCATTTGGAGACAGCGGGAAGGATTCTCCCTGCCCAGATTTTGGGATGAGTGCCCCCACCCACCCCAACTAGTTCGTCTAACTTGCTACATCAGTTCTTTGCTGCCAATCCCCCTTTACTCACAGAAACACTGCTGTAATCTTTCTGCTTTAATGGCTTCCGCTCTTTGTATCCCCAAATCTGAATTGGGAGAATATGTAATGCAGACCCGGATGGCAGCAACACCCCCTTGGCCAATTCCCATGGCTTGTCTGTGTTCAAGCTTTATGCGCCTCAAAGGACAACAGAGAGATAATGTCCAGAAGGCAATAAGCAAGAGCTGGAATTGAATGAGATCGCTGACCTTCACATTGCTAACATCTGACTCTGTTTGATAATGGAAGGTTAGTCTCATAGAGCCAATTCAACTAAGCTCCAGCCCTCCTGATATGTTTTTGGTCCAGTTGGTTGCTACATTCTGGCCGTACGGGTAACAGCAAAAAGAGGTTGAGTCCTCTGGCAGTGGAGAGCATCAATGCCATCACAGCAGTGCTGCCAGCTCCAAAGAGCGGAGCCAACATACTGTGCATTGGGGCAATTGGACTCTATTCCTGGCTATCTTTAATGCGGAGAACCACAGTGCCAAACGTTCTGCAGAAACTGATTGACCTCAGTGGCTCTTAGAGGCTCAGAAAGAACAAAGGCCCCCCAGCCCCCCTGATGAAAACTGGGAAAGGAAGCACTCAATGTGGGATGGGGGACAGAGCACCTACAAGTCATTTGTGAAAAGCAATTTTGGATTCAGGTTGGTGGTTGTTGAGGATTGCTTGTCCAGCAGAGTTATATTGTTGAATTTTGGGCAAAGCAGCATCAGCATCTACAGAAAACGGAACACACTTACTGGCTGTTCCAACTCTAAGCTAAGGAAAACTGAATTGAAAGTGTAGCATTACCCCCTCTGAAGCCATGCTCATCACATGAAGAGTGACCAGCTGAAGTGGATAGCCACCTCTGTGCAGAGGCTTCCTGTAAAATGCAGGGTATTTGGGAAATGACATTTCATTTTTTTAAAGACCTCCAGGAATGGAGGAATTTCTTGAGTTCAGATTTGTTCCTGTTTTCTGGTGATACTTCACAGGTTTTCCTCACCAAACTGTATGCAGAGGGAGTTTACCGGTCCCTTCTTCTTAAGGTGCTCTGGGTTTGCACAGTTTGTCCAGGGTTCCACAGGCTGGCTGTTGTCCTGTACCAGACCTCTGGCTCTGCAGCTGGATGCCTTACTCAGGGAGCTATCCTGTACAAAATGTAAGGCAAAATATGTGCAAAAAGTTATACCTCCCCCTTTTATCTTTGACTTAAATTTCAGCTTGAATCACTATCCCAATTAAGATAGTGGGATATTCTAGACCAGGCATGTCCAAACCTTGGTCCTCCAGATGTTTTGGACTCCAACTCCCACAGCCCTTTGCCATTGGCCATCTAAGCTTAGCATTCTGGGAGTTGTTGTCCAAAACATCAGGAGGGCCGAAGTTTGGACATGCCTGTTCAAGACAAATTGTAACAGACCATAAATGAATTGATGCAACAATACCATTATCAGGTATTCATATTGCTAAGGGCCAGTGAGTACACTGGAAAAAGAGCAACACTGGAAATAGATATGAATGAGTCAAAGTTTGCTGTTACCATTCTTCTATTCATCTATAGTAGAGATGAGCACGAACCAGATGGTTGGGTTTAAAGCAGTGCAGCAACTAACAGCCCAGCAGGAGTCCTGTGAAAATGCTAGGGAGGGCTGTTCCAGGGATCGAGCTGCCCTCCCTAGCATTTTCAGATGGGTCCTGCCAGGCTGTCAATCACTGGACCCCTTTAACCCAGTCCAGTCGGTACCAGGGGATCCCCCTGGTACGGACTGAGCCAGGTTTAAAGGGGTCCAGCAATTGACAGCTGGGCAGGAGCCCTCAGAACACGGGTCGGGAGGACAGCACAATCACTGCAGCTTTCCTCCTCCCAACCCGTTTTCTGAGGACTCCTGCTGGGCTATCAATTGCTGGACCTCTTTAAACCTGGCCAAGTCCGTACCAGGGGGTCCCCCTGGTACCAACTGGGCTGGGTTTAAAGGGGTCCAGGAACTGACTGCCTGGCAGGAGCCTTCAGGAAATGCTGGAGGAAGGGTTTTAAGTCCTTTTCCCACCAAAGCCAGCGCTACAGCTGATCGGCGGCACTGGCTTCTGGAGAGAAAAAAGCCTGCGGTTTCCCCACACCAATGGCAAGGGAAACTTTTCCCATAGGAATGCATTGCTTCAATGCATTCCTATGGGAAAATGACAAACGAAAGGAACGAAGCGAAAATTTCTGTTTCGTTTCATTTTATGGATCTTTGATGGGTCAGTGTGCTATTCGTTTTGTTAGGTAATGGAACGAATAATGATTAACAAAACGAATAAAAAATTCATTTCGTGCCCATCTCTAATCTATAGAATGGACAATCCACGTCAAACTTTTGTCTCAGTCGGGGCCATCAGTAAAACTCCTTTGACTTGCCTTCTGCTGCTGCCTTGCCTACTCAAAGCAGCATGAAATTAGCAAGTGCTAAGTGCTGGCATCCACCAATACAAACATCTGCTAAAGCTCTTGCTAAATCAATGCACTTATGCCCCCTTACCATTCTTCTATACTTTTCCCTTTTATTCAAAAACATAGCAACTCTGGCTGAGATTTAGAACAAAGACTTAGAGGGACAGTACAAATGTTTAGTAAATCAATACATCAATTTATTAAAAATGGCCCCTGGTAAGAAGGCACAGGGCAGTAGTTGCCTTTGACCCAGCGACTCTCAAAGCAGAATCAGAAGCCAATAAATAAGTTAACAGATCATTTGTTCCCCTTACTACTGCTCCAGTCTGTCTCAGATATGTTTATTCCCTAGGTTAATAATATGCTATAGGGTGGACTATTTGTTCTTTATTGTGTTACTAATTCTTTAAAACAAACCATGCCAGGAACAGAGGTAAGGTTGCATATTATAAAATGGAAGACTCTGAGTCTACTCTATACCACTTTGAACTTAGACTGCTAAAGGATTCATTGTTCATTTTTAAGGCCAACCACCTGACTCTTACTTTTCAAGCAAATATGTGGATTTGTATTCTGTTATGTTGTGGTTTTCACACGTTTCTATCTCTCAGCAAAAATAATAATAGAAATTGAAATTTCTTACCAAAGGGTCAATTTGAAATTCGCATTCATGCAAAGACGGGTATTACACAATTGCATGCATACAGCATGGTAAGTTTTAGGATAATTGTTCACAACACATATTTTGTGCCTACATGGCTTAAGGAAAGCGTATCTGATGCTCTTGTCTCTAAATGGAAGGTTCCATGCCTTTTATAATAATAATTATAAAATCACTGATCGATCCAGAAATGGAATGAAGCGCACTTGGGCAGATATAGCCCTTGAAGTGAGACAACCCTTCCGGCAAGAATTTCAGGATGAAATCACACACCATGGGCCACAATTGACTTATGACTGAATATATCTGCAAATGACCAAGAGGGAACAGACTGGATCTTGCGTTTTCATGCTACTCCACAGAGCTGGAGAGACTAAGTGTACACACTGCCATGTGGCGGTCCAGCAGCCAATGAAGATTGTAATTTTCAGACAAGAAGAAGAAGGAGCTGAGCCATGAGTGTTTATAGGCATTTGGAGCAATCGAACAACATTAATGCATCTCACCAAAGGTAAGCATTACTTTGGAGGACAGACTGGGAAATAAGGACTACCCTAGTCAATGGGTACTTGTTCTGGAATATGTGTTCTGCCCCCAAATGTCTACCATAAACTCTCTTTGACGGTTACTTCACGTCCTTCCTTGTGCTGAGGTGAACTTGCTTCCGGGTTGAAATCGGTTGTTGTCATGTGACCTAACGCTGGTTCTGCCCCTGTTTCTTTGTACTCACGGGCATGGTGAATGGACAGGGAACTTTGCACTACCACGCTTCCACCTCTCTTTGAACCCTGCATGCTTTCAGGCTGAGTGATAATTTCAATCGTTCAGTACATCGAAATATTGATGTCTCCCTCCCTTCCACCCCAAAAAAGACATAATTACATTAAATATTATCTCGATGCAGGGTAAGAGGAACCGCATGTCCCCTGGGAGCAGAACGAGAAGTGGATTGAGGAGATTCCCGAGCTCCAGGATGGGAATCTCTAACCCCAGTTCCGGCTCAGTTCAGGGGGCGTGGTCGGGGTGAACTTGCATCGACCCCACAAGGACGTGAGGTTCCGTTCCTTTGTACTGGTCACCAGCAGGGCTGTGAACAGCAATGAGAGGGACCTGAAGTAACCACCTTTGTTTCCTTTCTCATCCAGTTGTTCAAACAGCATGGGAGCCCGATGTTTTATGGTATCCCAAAGAATGCTTCTAAAAAAGAAAAGGAAAAAAAGAATATTTTTGGTGTAGTTATTTTAGAGTTCTGATGCCCAGAAATGTAGAAACAATCTCCAATGTTGCTGGGACTTCTAGCACCTTCTGCCTTCTGTGCTCGTAACTGCAGCTGTGCGGCCTAATCTGCTCAGAAAGTCAACATTCTTTCTCACAGGCAGGAGGCAGAGCACATGAAAATTAAAGCGCTGAGTATCCCCAGCTGGCCTAGGGAGAGGAACATTACAGGAGTACCACGGTTCAGTAAGCGCCTACATAGTATGTCATCAAAGCACAGTAATGCCTGTGGAGACCTGTCCGGAACTTTCTGGTCTCCCTCTCACTGTGCACGAAGTCAATCTGATGCAGTTTATTGTTCCCACCTCCAATCACCCTGCAAAGCTGATGAAGTTTGGAGGGCACCCAGGTGGACAAAGGGTTCACCGTACAGTGGCAATTAATAGTGTATTTGGTACAAAGGAAAGGGATGGTAACTTCTCTGCAGCTATAAAGCCAAAACCCCTGAGCAATCAGAGAATCACAGACCAACGCAATGCAGGTGGTAGCCTCTGGAGCTTCTTTTTCACTGCTTCCTCTCTACATTGACAAATACTTCCGGATATTCTCTGAAATTATCAAGGGTGAATTCAAAGTCTTTTCCCCATGACTACATGGTGCAAAGTCCACCAGACTGGTCCTCTCCATGGCCCCACCCCTGCTGCTGGGGTCTTCTACTTGTACATAGTAAAAAAGGTAAAGGTTTTCCCCGCACATATGTGCTAGTCGTGTTCAACTCTAGGGGCTGCGCTCATCTCCGTATTCAAGCTGAAGAGCCAGTGTTGTACAAGTCCAAGGCCACGTGGCTGGCATGGCTGCAAAGAAATACTGCTTTCCCTTCCCGCTTTTTGTGGCGGTACCTATTTATCTACTTACATTTATATGATATTGAAGTCCAAGTTTGGCAGGAGCTGGGGTTATCAGCGGGAGCTCGCTCCGCTGCGTGGCACCCGGGATTCAAACCGCTGAGCTGTCGACTTTGCAGCCGACAGTTTTTGGAAGCCTTAGTCCACTGAGCCACCATGCCCCACCATCTTCTTGTACATAGCTGAGATCATTTCAAACATTATTTTTATTATGTGATTATTTGTGTGGGGGTGGAGCATGACTCTGATAGCAATATGCTCTTAGAAATACAGAACTGGAAGGGGACCCGAGGGATCATTAAGTCCAGATGCTGTCAAGGAGGCCTAGTGAGGAATCGAACCCCCAACCTCTGGTTCCACAGCTTACTCAGGCCCACACAGGCTGGTTCTTCTCCCTGGAGGCATAGTGGGGAATCGAACTCTCAACTTCTGACTCTGCAACCACATGCCTAAGCCACTGAACTATCCAGCAGTTTGTGGTGAATAATTAGCCTGGGGGTGTGATATTTTGGGGAAATGGGAATACCCAACTCTGATTTTTCTTGCTAGCCATCCAATTTCCCCCCCAATAAAAATTATGTTTAGCACTACATCACTTTTTCTCTGCAAAGATACGTTAAGTTAGCACCATATCACCTCTGTACTCTAAGTCCACCAATTATCATTCAGTAGAGTAAGCAGGATAATACTATAAAACAAATTTACACTAATGCTAACCTGTTCCCATAATCAACCTCTATGGTTCCAAGTTGAACAAATAGGTTTTCAAACCTCACTTAAATTTGTCCAGCTCTGGTTCCATACAAAGGTGCTGGGGAAGAATGTAATTAGCCAAAGTGTTCTTTCTTCTCGTCCTGTAATAATGAGGCCAGGTATTGCTAACTTGCCAACTCCAGATCCTAAAGTTGTGTAGGCAGCCTAAATTAAGACCATTAAAGGTTTTACAATCATCAGCAGAAGTCTTTTTCCCAGTCCCACCAGTCTCACAAGTGTGCTTGTGGAGAGGGCCTTTTCTCTTGAGGCTGTCAGGCTCTGGAACTCCTTTTCACTGGAAGGCAGGCTGGCCCAATCTTTGGTGTCTCTCCACAAGTGGCACACACTTATCTCTTCAGGCATTCTTCACCTTAATGGCTTACTGTCTAAGAACATTTTTAAAGAGCATGTTTTACATTTTGCTGCTTTTAAATCCATTTTTGGTAATACTGTTACCTAACATTTTTCATATGATGTTATTAATGCTTCTTTAATATTTGAATAACATGCTGCTTTTAGCTTTAAATCTTGTGTTTTTAATGATGCATGATACCTTGTGCACTTTTTTAGAATCCTAGAATCACTGAGTTCAAGGGGACCTATAAGGCCATCAAGTCTGACCCCTTTGCTTCAGATAAGAATCGAAATCAAAGCAAATCTGAGAGATGGTGATTCAATTTTCTCCTCAGCTTCTCCAGCATTGGAGGGCTCACCACTAGAGATGGGCACGACTTAGCGGTATTCCCATTTCCATTTCCGTTACTCGTTTCCGTTACTCTACGGAAACGGTAACGGGAATTACTCCACCAGACTTCGAGCTCGAACCGACGAACGAACAATTTTGGTCTGATTTGTCGTGCTCGTTACTTGCATCGCGGCGATCGCGCAATGCCAAGCGGCACAGAAAAAAAGTTTTTAAAAGTTAAAAAAAAAAACCCGATTCCCGGCCCTAAAAGTAGGCGAAACCTGTCTGAGGGCACCTACCAGGCCAGAAGGGTGTTTTTTTTTGGGGGGGGGGGTTCCCCACCCCCCTCTCCTTGGCTATTGCTACTGCTGCGCTGCTGGTACCAGGCTGGGAGGGCGCATCCATTTGCCATGCAGTGCGGGGGATCCAAAATGGTGACCGCAATATATTTTTTTTTGAAATCGTTGCCCAAAACCCCACCAAAGCACCACAGAAACATGCGAAAATTAGCTATTTTAAATGCTTGAATTTTTACAGTAGCAGCAGTGGGTTTTTCTTGCAAAAAAAAGTCTCCGTTGATTTTATTTTATTTTATTTTATTTTATTTTTTTACACCTGCACATTCACAATGATGGGCTCGCCCGTGGGAGTGGACCATGCAAATTTTCCACCAATCGCATGGCCACTTGGCCAGGTTGACCACAGAGACTTCTGGGATGTGCCAATCGGGCATAAACAGCCCACTAATCGTAGCCCAAACCCGAACCCTAAGCCTAACCCATACGCCAGTACACTGTCCTTCTAAGTGGGTCAGAGAGGCACCCAGATGAACCCCAATACTCACCCTAACCTCACCCGTAACTAGCCTAACCCTAGCCCTTGCGCTAACCTGTCTTAACCCTAAGCCAGATCTACTTCCATTGCACTACATGCAAGTACGTGAGACACAGCGGGTGCAAAGAGTCTGCCAGTCCGTCACTTGTGGCTCTGGCTGACTCCTGCAGCTCCCTCCAGGAGCCCGCTACCCCCCCAAAACCAGTACTAACGACAACAAAAAAACGAAAAAATGAACCGACTAATTTTTGTGAATTTTCGCAAAAAACGGAAACGAGCCGAAACGGACTGCCTCCGACACACGACAACTCGAAAACGTCATTTTCCCGAGTCGTGCCCATCTCTACTCACCACCTCCTAAGGTCATGGATTCATTGTTGTACTGCTCTAACAGTTAAGACATTTATCCTGATAGTCATCTAAAATCGGACTTCCTATAACTTGAGGCCCATTGTTGTGTGTCCTAAACTCTAAGATGTAGAGGGGTTTAGGCAGGTGAAAAATTAAATAGATAGATAGATAGATAGATAGATAGATAGATAGATAGATAGATAGATAGATAGATAGATAGATAATGACAAATTTAGTAGTATCCTTTACATTGTTGCTCCTGCCACAAACACACTAAACACTAAAGCAAAGCAAAGCATTCTGCTTATATACCGCCCCATACTACTTCAAGTAGTCTCTGGGTAGTTTACAGTTTTAATTACAGTATGCAGGCTACACATTGCCCCTCCCCAGCAAGCTGGGTACTCATTTTACCGACCTTGGAAGGATGGAAGGCTGAGTCAACCATAAGCCTGCTACCCAGGATTGAACCCCAGGTCGTGAGCACAGTTTTACCTGCAGGACAGGCATTTAAACATTGTGCCACAGGGCTCTATAACCACTGTGCCACGGGCAACAAAATCTCACCCTGTTGTGCTTCAGCTGGCGAAACCATAGAACCACCATGTCAGGAAGGCTGAGAACACATTGTAAAGGAAGGGGACTCACTGAAAGATAGATGAGGATGGCTAAAAGGCAAGGCATTTGGGAATGCTGTGAACTGATACATCAGAGGACTTCTAGTGGTTTCCAGTGGCCCCTTCCTCTTCACTTTTGAAAGGGATGCTGGGAAAAGAGAACAAAAGAGGTCCCGATTGCCTAGCTATCCCCCCTCCCCACTTCACTCCGGGCCCAGTGTGAAGGACTGAAAAGAAATGTAACACAGCTTTGCTTTGCTTTAGATGTCCCAATCAGAGTCTGCCAGCCGTGCTGACCTCCCTTCTCAAGCTCTGACTGCCTTAGCCCGGGAGTACTTAATAAAAGCAAACGAGAGAGAAAAGAAAGACGATTTTGATTCTAACGACTGTTAAGCACTTTAAGCAGTGTCTGTGTGCGAACCTTAAAGTAAATGATCCCAGACCCGGAGATGGCATGATCAAGTACCATTAACAGAATAATTTAGTCCGGCAGAATAGCTCAGTAATGAAATAAAAATGTATTCGGAGTTGGCTCAAGGCACCCATCACTGCTCACACTTGAGGAGCCACAGGCGTCTTTCACATTCTCTGCAAGGGCAAATTCGTGGAACGGCTTTTGGCATCCCTTTACTCTTCCCTCCCTCGGGACTTCCTTAAAAAAAAACATGGAAGTTGGTTTCCTGCACCCAGGTTCACCGATTGGGCTCAATCCGTGACTTCACTGGGTGACATATCAGGATTCATATAACAAGTTTAAAAACGATTTGAAGACATGAATAATCTGCAAGTTTAAAACTGGTTTTCCTGAGATGACGAACAGTAAACCCCCGCCTATCGCGGGGATTAGGGACCCAACCCGACCCACGATAATTGAAAATCTGCAATATGTGGATGCTGGGTTTGGTCAAGACTGGGGGGGTGCTCTCTGGGGGCTCTTGTACTTACCCCAGGCCTGGCGCTGCTCCAAACGACCTACAAGGGGCTTCCCTGGGCCCTCAGAGGCCCAAAAAGTGCTTTCTAGTGAACCAGAGGTCACTTCCTGTTTACCAAAAGTCATTTCCGGTTTGTGGGGAAGCACTTTTGGGGTCTCTGAGTGGCTTGGGAAGGCCTTTCCTCCTTACTCCAGGAGGCCTTTTTTTTCATATACTGCAGACCTGCGATATACCGTGACCGCAGTATATGAACTGCGAAAGGGCGAGGGTCACCTGTACTGCTTTAAAAAAGAACACCCTTGAAGATAAATGTTTCTGCTTGATGATGGAAGCGGAAGAGGGAACCTGAAAGCAGCCACTGAGAAGATTCTCTCTCTCGTGTTCTCACCAGATGTACGTGGGAAGGCAGTGGAAGTGAAAGAAGGTCCTCCCCAGCAGGCATCATCCCTGCATTGCCGTTGACAAGGCTGATCAAGATGGATGACTCTGTATAAGGCAACTTCCCACGTTCCTATGCTCTATGGATCTCCCTAAACTACATATACAGGGGTACCTTGTAGAAAGGAATTAATCCATTCCAAATGAAATTATGTTAAGCAAATTTTCCTTTATACAAATTTCCCATAGGAATGCATTGAAAAGAGAGGAATCCCTAATTGCGACCATTTTTATGTTGTACGTATTCGCCCCACAGACAATTCTGTTAAGCAAATTTCCCCTATCACTGGAATTTTTTATATTATACAGATTTTATGTTCCTATTTAAAGAATTTTATTAGTTTTAAGGAGGAATAGGGGATAAGGGGGAAGGAAGAAAGGGGAATACACTATAAAAAGTTACATTGAATATATCGAGTCAAAAATAACAATTGTACATGCTAAAGAATAATATCACAATACTAGTAAATTTGTTACTTCTTGCCATCTTTTTTTTGGAGATCTCTTCATAGTCTCCCTTCAGAAGTCCGGAGAGCCTGTCGATTTCAATACATTCTCTTATCTTTTCATGAAGATTTCTCTCTGTTGCCATTTCTGGTTGTTTCCAAAATTTTGCATATAGTATCCTTGCTGCAACTATTACATTATGAAGTACATATTTCTGATCATACGAGATAATTATATATACTATGTTTAATACAAAAAGTTCTGGTCGAAGCTCTAACTTAATCTTCAAGAATCTTTCTATAAATAGTTTAACCATTCTCCAATATGTATTTGCCTCTTTACATGTCCACCACATGTGATAAAATGTACCACGATCATGTTTACATTTCCAGCATCTGGCTGAGCAATTATACATCTTTGATAAACGGTGAGGGGAGAAATGCCATCTACAAAACATCTGTTATACAGATATTATATTATACAAACTGTTTATTATACGAGGGTCCACTGTAATGGAATTTCTGCCATCACTGTGCTTGTGGCAGCTATCGATGGTGTAGAAGCATGTGATGGAATTCCACAAAAGTGAAGTTTCAAAGCATCTCATTGCGTTCCAGAGAGAGAGAAAATGGGAGGATTATATGTGAAAGAGAGACTACCAGGGAATTACAGGGATCTCCAGATATGACTATGAAAGAATTATCAGAGAGCTGCTGCGTGCCAGGGCCAAAGATGGAACTCCATCTCAGGCAAGTTTCTAAAGATGGAAGGAAAATGCCAGTAGGATCTGGAGGAAGGCAATGAACACAAGCATTTGAACCTTAGGATGAACTTTCTGACGGTTAGGGCTGTTCGGCAGTGGAATATGCTGCAATGGAGGGTGGTGGAGTCCCCTTCTTTGGAGGTTTTTAAGCAGAGGCTGGATGGCCATCTATCGATAATACTGTGATGGGGGTTCCTGCATGGCAGGGGGTTGGACTGGATGGCCCATGAGGTCTCTTCCAACTCTATGATTCTATGATTCTATGAATGATTTTCACAACTCAGCCTATAGGAAGCTTGGAAACTGTTCAACACCAATTAATATTGCTGATTCGCATGTGGATCAGAAATATGGTGGAAGCCATTTTGCAATTTCTTTCAGCAACTTGAGAGAACATTCGACCTGGGGTTTTCCATTCCAATAGGTAGCTATTGTTTAATGCAGAATTTATCCCCCCCCCCCGCCATGTCTCATATATGGAAATCTGGAAGACTTTGGCTTGTTAACTACAAGCAAGCAAGTGTACAACTGTGCCAGCCTTATTCCATGCTGGGCTTTTGTTATATTATCCAAAAAGTGTCACCTCTCCAGCTAGGCAGCCATGGTAGATCGAAAAACGGAATACTCAAGCTAAATAGAGTGTTTATTTAAACATCTCCTCCAATTGGTTTTTATACTTGACCTCTTGGCTTGTTTAAATGCAATAAGGTGGCACTTTAACACCATTAGTATCTGAATTCCAGCCAAAAATATTATTATTATTATTTTGGTTATGCATTTAGGCTGCCTTGATGAAACCACCGAAGAATGGGCTTTAGTTGCATTTTATTCAGTTAAAATGATAAGGGAACCAGCAAAAGGTATATAATGGATGACAAAAATATCAGGGTTCTGGGGCTTCCAGAAAGAAATATTTTTAAAGATATGTTTAGAACACTATGATATTTTGTGGTATGTAAAAACCATAGCTTGACAAGTTGTGTTTCAGTTAGACTAAGTACTTTTTAAAAAAGCATTCCCAGTGTACCGTAGTTAGGAACTCCCCTCCTCACTCTTCCAAAATCTCACTTAATGCCTTGAGCACAATAAAATTAAGCAGTCTGGATTTTCTAATACAAACTGCTTAGGGACGTGAAGCTAAGTGATTCTAAGTGTTTTGTCAAGAGCCAGTGTTTAAGTAAACATTACAAATGATGGTTGTGTAGAAGGGAGAGCCGTTTCAAACCCTCCAGCGATACATTATTCATCTAATATATTACTTTATCAGGTTGACTGTGGGCCCGTTCTTCCTCCCTGTGCCTTCTTAAGGTCCTTTGCTTAAATTGTGAGACGCTGTTGCTTCCGCTAAGGAGGCTGGACACCCATGAGGAGGGGTTCGCTTGGCAATTTGCAGGTGGCATGCTTAACCTGCATGCACAGTCTCTCCTGCAAATGACTTGTCCAGTCCAATCCAAAGGTCTCTCTGATAAAGGACTAATGAAGAGATAGGGAGCTATCAGCCCTCCAGATGTTTTGGACAGCAACTCCCACAATTCCAAACCTGTCTTGCCAGTGATAAAGGACTGCAGGAGTTGTGGTCCAAAACTTCTGGAGGGCCCCAGAGGTTCCCCACTCCTGGAATAATGCATATTGCATAAATCAATAATTAGGGAAAAAAATATGAGGGCATTTATTGTGTAGTTCACCCGCCCATTCCAAGTTGATAAAAACAAAGAAAATTCACCAGTTGGTCTGATGCTGCTCAAAAACTGAAGAACTGATTTTCTACCACATCTGTTAGCAGCCCCAGGAATTGTAGGGAGTGTGGCTATTGACAATGCTGGCTGAAGGATTATGGGCACTATAGTCAGGTGAGGGGCGGGGGTGGGGTGGGGTGGGCAGTGGGTGGGCAGGGCAGGGGGGTGGGGCAGAGGGCAGGGGGTGGGGGGTGGGGCGGGTGGCAGGCGGGTGGGGCAGGGTGCAGTGGGGGTGGGGGTGGGGCAGCGGCAGGTGGCGGGGGGAGTGGGGCGGTGGATGGTGGGGGACGGCAATGGGCACGGGGGGCGACGGCGATGGGCACAGGGGGTGGGCATCGATGGGGCGGACGGCGATGGGCAGCAATGGGCCAATGGCGACGGGCAGCTGGCGGGTGGGGGGGACGGACGGTGGTGGCCAGTGGCGGGGTAGTGGTGGTGGGGGACGGCAGGCTGGCCAGTGCCCTCTCTCCATTTTGGTGCCCTAGGCAACTGCCTAGTTTGCCTTAATGGAAGCGCCGGCCCTGGTCACCAGAAAAATAATGTTTTAAATTTCCCTTCCAAAGAAAAGAAGACTTAAGAGAGCTATGATAGCATTTTTCAAATACAGAGTAGCGGCAGGATCTGTTTGCAGTCTTCACAGAGTGCTGGACTTGTAATAATGGGCTCAAGTTACAGGTAGACAGATTTTGGCTGAAATATCAGGGGGGAAACTCTTAACTGTTAGAGCAGTATGACAACAGAACCAATGACCTCAGGAAATGGCGAGTGCCCTTTCACTGAAGGCATTCAAGAGAAAAACGGACCACCATTTGTTAAATCTAATTTGATTTGGATTCCTTCCTTGTGCAGGGGGTTGAACTTGATTGCCTTATTAGTGCTTTCCAACTCCATTATTCTATGCTTTTATTTGGTATAAGCCAGCTCCAGGGATTCATCTCATGGCCTGATTTCGGACACCTAGAAAACTTCAGAGGAAAAAACTGTTTGCCTGTCTCTGTCCTCTGAAGAAAGAGGAACGAGAAAGAGAAAGAGAAAGCAGAGGGAGAGAGATCATTCATAAATTAGACAGGTTGCCTCCTACCACACCATCCAAATTATCTCCCTTACACTAATCATCAATATCTCTGACCTTTGTCATAAAACCTGGGTCATTTATATCTATATCCCATTAAAAAGTATCATCCCACCATCACCTCTTTGGTCCTATTAAAGTCATGTCAGAAAGAATCATTGACTTATTGTCAAAACACATCGAGGCTTCCACACTAATGCATCAGCCAACACCTTACTGATCAGTCAGGAAATAATTCCTGGTAGTTACTGGGCATCAGGAAATGGGTGACAGGAGGTGAAGCATCCTTTACTCCTCCCGGCAGGAGTTAGCTGATGAAGATGATAAATTAAAGAGGACGAACATTACCCTTTCCTTCATTTTTTCTCCCTCCATCAGGCGAAGACTCAGAAAGTTGTGGCTTGCAATTTATTTTCTTTAGGGAGCTTTTATTTGGGGGTTTTTTCGCTGTTTTCCTTCTCATTGCTACCTTTCCTGCATAATGACTTGGCATGAAGTATGTTGAAACTAATGGAAAGTGCCACTTCTAGCCAAATTTTATCATCAGGGATCAGGGCAGGAACATGACTGGTGTGTCTACTTTCCTATCTGTCTCACCACTCCAAATCAGAGAGCTTATCTCCCTGGGCCTGGGGTGGCTTTCTTAACTGGGTTGCTGGATTTCACTCCAGTTATGTAGACCTTTAGTGATGTATGGAATTGAGAGCTGGACTATAAAGAAGGCTGATCGCCACAGAATCGATGCTTTTGAGCTCTGGTGCTGGAGGAGAGTCTTGAGAGTCCCATGGCTGCAAGAAGATCAACCCTATCCATCCTGAAAGAAATCAACCCCTAATGATCACTGGAAGGACAGATTTTGAAGATGAGGTTCCAGTACTTTGGCCACCTCATGAGGAGAGAGGACTCCTTGGAAAAGTCCCTGATGTTGGGAAAGATTGAATGCAAAAGGAAAGGGGGACGGCAGAGAATGAGATGGCTGGACGGTGTCATCGATGCAACCAATATGGATTTGACCAAATTCCGGGAGGCAGTGGAGGATAGGAAGGCCTGGCAAGCTCTGGTCCATGGGGTCACGAAGAGTCGGACACGACTGAATGACTGAACAACAACAACAACAATTTAGACCTTGTGTTAATTGTGAAAATCAATTAGATCAGATGCAGGGCTGTCCTCTCTCAACTCCAGACCCTTCTGAAAAAAGTGGTGTCTGCTCTCAAGGCTTATGTTCTGGACTTGAAACCTCATGGGACTCACTCCGCTGTGTGGCACCCGGGATTTGAACTCCTGAGATGCTGACTTTGCAGCCAACATACCTTGTCCTAAGCTACCAGTTCCAAAACCATGTGCAGGAGCCCAGCTGGTGTTTGGAGGCCCCCAAACACAATCAGCCAATCTCTTATCTTGCTCTGCACCCACACGCTGCTGAGCTCCAACAAGGAAGAATGTCATTGTTCCTTCTCCCTGATGCTGGCCAATCAGGCAGGGAGGCAGGATGATGCATTTCCCTGCACAGTTCCTGATTGGCCATCTCCAGACAGAAGGAACAATGATGTCAGAGGCTTCTTCCTCGTTGGAGCTCATCCCCGTGCAGGCACAGAGCAAAGTAAGGGATTGGCTGATTGCATTTCAGATAGGGATGGGCACGAAACAAAAAATGAAACACTGATTCATTGGTTCATTGCGTAATGAAATAAAATGAAGCAAAACGAAGCAGCAGCATTTTGTTACAAACGAAATGAAATGGTGGGATTTTTTTTGTTTGAAATGAACCATTTCATTCTGCTGTAAAATGGCTCCCTTACTTGCTTGGCTCACTGGGCAAAGTCAACCCTAATCAAACTAGTCTATAATTGAGAACATTGGGAGTTGTGTTTCAACAACATCTGGAATGTGAGGTATTACACCCCTCCCCTCCCCTGAGAGGACTAACCAGGTGAGGGGAAGGGGGCAGAAAGCATCTTCAAAGCTGCTTCTGTTCCTCCAAGATTGGATTGGAGACACAATTATCACAGCTACTCCAAGTTCCTCTCCAGCTGTAGATGGCAGATGCCATTTTAAATATTGTCTACACATGATGAAAGTTGACATGAGTTCCCTACCCCACTCTCTTTCTTGCCTTTGGAAAGTCACCTTCCTTAGCCTCCGCTGTGTTCAAAATCTTCTGCTGGACCCTTTTCTGAGTCTACTGTTCAGCATTTCACATGCACCAAGTGCTGGCTGAGCTTGGCGATGCAATTTTATGGCTTCTGCCTTCACTGAGCTGGAAAAAAGATCTCCGAGTGTGCACGTTCTTGTTATCGATGGCAGCTGTGCCAGCATTATATATGCAGGGTGCTACCGAAGCTACCTCTGAACACAGAGCCAAGTGTAACCCTTTTGAAGGGCCACATGCTTCTTTTGACAACCTTGGCAAACCTCGCGGAGCTCTTGCCAAATCTTGCACTTTGATTTCCACAAATCTGCCTGTCCACAGCTGGCTAGCTGCACGGGCAAAGGCATTGTAGGTTATCAGAAAGGAGTCAGCTGCCAAACGTAGCAAAAGCTTAACTCACTCTTCCCTTTAATGGACTGTTTCTCTGGCAGATGTATGCTTTCCAGTGCCTCCAGTTAATACAGAGGAAGGGTTAAAGAAAGAGAGGACAAGAAAAAGAAAGAAGCGTGTGAGAGAGGGAAGACTTTTTTTTACTCTTGATTTTGTTGATGTCTTCAATATAAGGTTGGGGGGAAAAACTGCAACACATTTCAATTGCCATCAGGTGTTTCAGTGACTGCCTTCTGTTCACGAGGGCCCAACACAGACTGCAACAGAGACCGAAAACAGAAGCATAGCATATGACTCGAAAAGACAGTGAAGACTATCATCATTAAAAACAGATTAGTACAAAGAACCACATCTATCTGTCTATAGAAAGGTGAATAAAATTGTGTGGGCCAAAGAGAAAAGGGAGAAGCGAGGAAAGAACGAAAGCAGGATGAGCCAAAATTGTTGAGAGGGGAAGGGGGGAGGAGTCATGGTTAAAACAACTGAGTTTAAGTTTCCCAAGAGGAGTGGTATGTGTGTGTGTGTGTGTGTGTGTGTGTGTGTGTGGTTACAGTCGTGACCGACTCTTTGTGACCCCATGTCCATAGAGTTTTCTTGGCAGGAATACTGGAGTGGCTCTGCCAGTTCCTACTCCAGGCCCCTACAGCTCCTAGTATTCCCTGATCGTCTCCCATCCAAGTACTAACCAGGGCCGACCCTGCTTAGCTTCTGAAATCATGCAAGATCGGATGTGCTTAGAGTATCTAGGCAACTATGTGGGGTATATGATCCCCGCCTATTTGAACTGCTGCTTGCATACAGGTATTCCTTTAGTCATAAGGACAGCCTGCTCCACCTTAGAGGTCCTCCTGAAAAATCTTAAAGCTGGGTCTGTGCATTGTCCTTTGTTGCATGCCAAATTCAGGGTCAAAGGTCAAGACTGTGTATGTGGACTTTGGTGCAACTTTGTTTCTTTGCAGGAGAGAATTGCCCGGGATTGTGCTGTGACGTTGGGCATTTGGAAAATTAACATGTTAAAATGATGTGTGGGCAGTCAGGGAAAGGGGAAGAGAAAAATTTGAATATGAGGGCTGAAATCCAAACTCACAATGAGTGTAGGCCCACCAAATCATCAGTTGTGAGTCAACACCTATGAAAGTACCACCATTTCAATGGATCTAGTCTTGCCATAACTTGCTACTAGAGATGGGCACGAAATGAATTTTTAATTCATTTCATTATTAGTTATTTGTTTCATTAGCTAACAAAATAAATAACATAAGAACATAAGAACATAAGAAGAGCCATGCTGGATCAGGCCAAAGGCCCATCTAGTCCAGCTTCCTGTATCTCACAGCGGCCCCACCAGATGTGTTTGGGAGTGCATGAGACTAGTTATCTGTCTCCTGATACCACTCTCCTGCATCTGGCCCTTGAAGTACCCTGGTTTAAACCCTGGAGGTTACACATCTCCATCATGGTTTGTAACCTGTGATGGACTTTTCCTCCAGGAATCTGTCCAATCCCCTTTTGAAGGCATCCAGGTCAGATGCCAACACCACATTGTGTGGCAGGGAGTTCCATAGACTTACAACGCGCTGGGTGAAAAAAATATTTTCTTTTGTCAGTTCTTACTCTCCCAGCCCTCAATTTGAGTGTATGTCCCCTAGTTCTGGTATTTTGGGAGAGGGAGAAGAGCTTCCCTCTATCCACTTTACTCATACCCTGCATTATTTTGTATGTCTCAATCATATCCCCCCTCAATCGCCTTTTTTCCAGACTAAAGAGGCCCAAATGTTTTAGCCTTTCTTCATAAGGGAGGTGCCCCAGCCCAGTAATCATTTTAGTCGCTCTCTTCTGCACCTTTTCCAGTCCCACTATGTCTTTCTTGAGATGCGGTGACCAGAATTGTACACAATACTCCAGGTGGGGCCTGACTATTGTTTCGTATAATGGCATTATAATATTGGCTGTTTTATTTTCAATCCCCTTTTTGATAATCCCTAGTAGAGATGGGCACGACTTAGCGGTATTCCCGTTTCCGTTTCCGTTACTCGGTTCCGTTACTCTACGGAAACGGTAACGGGAATTACTCCGCCAGACTTCGAGCTCGAACCGACGAACGAACAATTTTGGTCTGATTTGTCGTGCTCGTTCCTTGCATCGCGCGATTGCGCGATGCCACGCGGCACAGAAAAAAAGTTTTTAAAAGTTAAAAAAACCCGGTTCCCGGCCAAAAAGCAGGCGGAAAAATGCCTGCCATGCCTCAGGGCACCTACCAGAGGGGTTGTTTCTGGAGGTCCCCGGCCTCCCCCCTCATCCCCCGTCCTGGGCTGCTCTGGTGGGACTCGCCGCAGGCTCGCAGCCAGCAAAAAGCCCAGTCTCGCCGCCGGCCGCCCGCAATTAAACCGCAAGCAAGCGGCACGGACGGCACAGGAAAAAACTTTTAAACTCTCCCCCCACCCATTCCCGGGCCAAAAAAGCAGGCGGAAAAATGCCTGCTTGACTAAGGGCGCAGGGCACCTACCGGAGGGGTGGTTTCTGGAGGGGGGGGTCCCGCCTCCCCCCCGTCCTGGGCAGCCAGACTCGAGTCGCCATTTCGCCATGCCATGCGGTGCGGGCGGGGGATCCAAAATGGGGCGGCGAACGCAATATTGTTTTTGAAATCGTGGTCCAAAAACACACAAGCACAACAGAAACACGCGAAAATTTATAAACTGCCAGATTTTTCACAGTAGCAGTGGGTTTTTTCTTGCAACAAAATGTCTCTCCTCTCCTCCTCTGTCCTCCATTGAGGAGTGGCCAGCCATGTGGGAGTGGACAACCATGCAAATTTTTGGAGCCATCCCACCAGTCGCATGGCCACTTGGCCATGGAGACTTCTGGGATGTGCCAAAAAGCCCCCTAAAACCTGCCCTAGCCCTAACCCTAACCCTTGACTCCGTACCCATACGTCACAGACTGTCTTCTTAGTGGGTCAGAGAGGCACCCAGAGGTGCAACCCACTAGCCCACCGTAACCTTACCCGTCACTAGCCTAACCCTAGCCATTGCACTAAGCCACCTTAAAGCCAGATCTACTTGCTTGCATTGCACTACACGCAGCAAGTACAATTCCCTTCTGTGAGAGACATGGTGGTGCGAGAGCCTTGTGAAGGGCGGGCATGACGCTATCACTCTCACTGGTCTCACTGTCTGCACATTCTGTTATGCAATATCCATATGGCTATTGCATAGCATTTTGCAGCAGCAGCAGGTGAGGAGGGGAGACCCCCATGTAGAGGGGTCTCTTGTGGAGCCTGCTTCCCCTTCCTAGTGGGTGACGGATAGGAGGCACCCACGGGTGCCTCCAGGAGCCCACTTTCCCTTTATAGCGGGCCAGAGGAGGCACCCACCCCAGAGAGGTGCCTCCAGGAGCCCGCTCCCCCCTCAAAACCAGTACTAACAACAACGAAAAAATGAAAAAACGAACCGACTAATTTTTGCGAATTTTCGCGAAAACCGGAAACGAGCCGAAACGGGACCGGCCCGACTAACGACAACTCAAAAAAATTTTTTTTCAAGTCGTGCCCATCTCTAATCCCTAGCATGGAATTGGCCTTCTTCACCGCTGCCACACATTGGGGAGACACCTTCATGGAGCTGTCCACCAACACACCAAGATCTCTTTCCTGATCCGTCACGGATAACTCAGAGCCCATGAGTTGATAGATGAAGTGTGGATTTTTTGCCCCAATTATGCATTACTTTACATTTGGTTACATTAAAACGCATTTGCCATTTCTCAGCCCATTCCCCCAGTTTGGAGAGATCCTTCTGGAGCTCTTCACAATCTTCTCTGGTTTTTACCACACGGAAAAGTTTTGTGTCATCGGCAAACTTGGCCACCTCACTGTTTATCCCTCTCTCCAGGTCTTTTATGAACAGATTGAAAAGCACCGGTCCCAGGACAGAGCCCTGGGGCACACCACTTTTCACTTCTCTCCATTGTGAAAATTTCCCATTGACACCTACTCTTTGTTTCCAGGATCTCAACCAGTTCTCAATCCATAAGAGGACCTGCCCTCTTATCCCCTGACTGTGCAATTTTCTCAGCAGCCTTTGGTGAGGGACTGTGTCAAAAGCCTTTTGAAAATCCAGATAGACTATATCAACCGGTTCACCCAAATCCACGTGCCTGTTGACCTTTTCAAAAAATTCTAAGAGGTTCGTCAGACAAGATTTACCCTTACAGAAGCCATGCTGATTTTCTCTCAGCAAGGTTTGTTCTTTTATGTGTTTTAAAGATTTTCTCTTGGATGAGGCTTTCCACCATCTTCCCTGGGAAAGATGTAAGGCTAACCGGCCTGTAGTTTCCTGGGTCCCCCTCTTTCCTTTTTTAAAAATTGGTGTGACATCTGCTATCCTCCAGTCCTCCGGCACTGTGGCCGTTTTAAGAGACAAGTTGCATATAACCGTTAAGAGATCTGCAATATCATTTCTCAGTTCCCTAATAACCCTTGGGTGGATGCCATCTGGGCCAGGTGACTTGTTAATCCTCAATTTATCAATTAGTCCTAAAACCTCCTCTCTTTTAACCTGTATTTGATTTAATTCTTTAGTCAAGAGGGGCGGCTAAGGCAGCGGAATCCGCTCAAGGTCCTCTGTCGTGAAGACAGACGCAAAGAACTCATTCAATTTCTCTGCAATGTCCAAGTCTTCCTTAACCTCCCCTTTTCCTCCCTCACCATCCAGAGGGCCAACTGGTTCTCTGGCAGGTTTTCTACTTCTAACATATTTAAAGAAGCTTTTATTATTACCCTTTATATTGCTAGCCATTCGTTCCTCAAAGTCTTTCTTTGCCTCCCTTATCATCTTCTTACATTTCTTTTGCCAGAGTTTGTGATCCTTTTTATTTTCCTCATTTGGGGAGGATTTCCATTTACAGAAGGACCTCTCCTTGCAGTTTAGAGCCTCTCTAACTCCACTCGTTAACCATGCCGGTGTCCTCTTGGACTTAAATGAGCTCTTCTTTCTTTGTGGTATGCACTTCTGCTGGGCCTCTATTATTGTTGTTTTAAACAGGCTCCATGCACTTTGAAGAGATTGGATTCTTCTAACCTTCCCCTTCAGTTTCTCTCTAACTAGTTTCCTCATCTGAGGGAAGTTTGCCCTTTGAAAATCAAGGGTTTTTATGTCTGATTTGGTTGACACTCTTCCTCCGACATGCATGGCAAAGGTAATAGCAGCATGGTCACTGTTCCCCAGAGGCTCAGTGACATTCACACCTCTGACCAGGTCCTGAGTATCACACAATATTAGATCCAGAGTTGCCTGTTCTCGGGTGGGCTCCGTGACAAGTTGCTCTAAGGCACAGTCATTCAGCATGTCGAGAAACCCAGTTTCTCTTTGTTGCCCGGAGCTCGCATTGGCCCAGTCAATGTGGGGATAATTGAAGTCCCCCATGATTACTATCCTATCCCTTTTAGCCACTTCCATGATTTCTCTCCTCATTTCAAGGTCCCCCTCAAGTTTCTGATCTGGTGGACGATAGAATACTCCAACGATCACATCACTCCTTGGACCTGGTAGTTTAACCCACAGTGATTCTATGGTGGAGTCAGACCCTCTGTCAATCTCCGTTCTGCTGGATTTTACCCCTTCTTTGACATAGATGGCCACTCCTCCTCCAACCCGCCCCCCTCTATCTCTTCTATAGAGTTTATAGCCTGGGATTGCTGTATCCCACTGGTTCTCCACATTCCACCAGGTTTCTGTTATGGCTATTATATCAATGTTATCCCTAGCTGCCAAATGTTCAAGTTCTCCCATCTTTGCTCGGAGGCTTCAAGCATTGGCGTAGAAGCACCTGTACAGTGGGTCCCGCAACAACAGCTGCTGCCTTGTTCTATTCGCCCCACAGCTTTTATTTTCAGTAGATGAACTGTCACATTCCGTTATTCTCCCGGTGCTAATACCTATACCTGCTATGTCTTCTCTATGTGATTCTCTACCCTCTCCAACCTCATTCCCCGAGGATGAGGTATTCCGAACCGGATGCCACTCAGCTCCTGTCGGCTTTCCCCCAGTTATCAGTTTAAAAGCTGCTCTGCTGCCTTTTTGAGGTTGAGTGCCAGCAATCTGGTCCCATCATGATTCAAGTGCAACCCATCCCTCCTGAACAGGTTTGGCTTGTCCCAAAATGTTCTCCAGTTCCTGACAAATCTAAAGCCCGCCTCTCGACACCATCGCCTCATCCACGCATTGAGGCTTCTGAGTTCTGCCTGTCTGGCGGGTCCTGCACGAGGAACAGGTAGCACTTCTGAAAATGCTACCTTGGAAGCCCGGGTCTTCAATCTTCTACCTAGCAACCTGAATTTGGCTTCCAAGACTGACCGCTTGGCCTTCCCGACATCATTGGTACTGACGTGTACCATGACCACTGGCTCCTTCCCTGTTCTCTCTAACAAGCTATCTATATTTCTGGTGATGTCTGCAACCTTTGCACCCGGCAGGCAAGTGAACATACGGTTATCATGCTCCTCACAAATCCATCCCTCCGTATTTCTAATTATAGAATCCCCTAGTACAATGAGCTTCTCTCATGCAGCCTGGTCATCAACATGTACCTGATCTTGTATCTCATCAATAGTGATGAGGGAGAGATCCTCCGGTGGAACCAATTCTTCCTCTATGTGTGCCTCATGAGGTGTGCTGAGGGAAAGAGCTTCAAACTGATTGTGCAAGATGAGACTCTCTGAGCGATGCCTTGGCCCTCTACTCCTTTGAGTCACATTCCTCCACCCATCCACCTCCTGAGTTGCGGGAGTGACTTCCTCCTTTGAAGTTTGCCCTGTCTCCTCTTGGACCTGAGTAGTCTGTTCCGCTCTGTCCAGGAACCGCTCAAGCTCCTTAATATGTTGCTGGTCGGATATGCGAGCCTCCAGCTGCTGGACCTTCTCTTCTAATAGCGCCACCAGCTTGCACTTGCAGCAGATGTAGTTCTGCACACGCTCTGTCAAGATAACAAACATGGCACGAGTACTGCAGGTAACTACAGCTGCTCCCTGCAACTCCATTTTAACGAGTGCAATAAAATGTATTGAAGGTCTCAAAAATGTAAACTTGCACTAATTTTTTTAATCTAGTAAGACTCTTTACTTCTTTTGTTGTTTATTGAAAATCTAACTGTGTAGGGGCTGCTAAAGCACCTCTACTCCAACTGCAATCACGTCAGGAAGTTTCCAGTGCTAACTTGCTAATGTGTGTAGGACTTCCTCAGGAGTAGCTTGGCTTTAGGAACTCAATTATACCCAGAAGAAATTGTAAGGGTTTTTTTTTCTTTGTAGTTTGCACGCGCCATCAGGGAGCAAGTATTTTAAAGCTAAAACTCCGCCCCTTGCTCCTGCAAGAACAGGAAGTTAGCTCTCTGCCCTTTGGCCGTGTGCTCCTCTCACCACCACCTGCTTCCTCTCTGCTGCTCTGCCAGAAAAGGACTGAGGGGCTGCTGGGAGCAGGTATTTAAAGCTAAAACTCTGCCCCTTGCTCCTGCAAGAACAGGAAGTTAGCTCTCTGCCCTTTGGCCATGTGCTCCTCTCACCACCTGCTTCCTCTCTGCTGCTCTGCCAGAAAAGGACTGAGGGGCTGCTGGGAGCAGGTATTTAAAGCTAAAACTCCGCCCCTTGCTCCTGCAAGAACTGCAAGAACAGGAAGTTAGCTCTCTGCCCTATGGCCGTGTGCTCCTCTCACAGCCTGCTTCCTCTCTGCTGCTCTGCCAGAAAAGGACTGAGGGGCTGCTGGGAGCAAGTATTTAAAGCTGAAACTCCTCCCCTTGCTCCTGCAAGAACAGGAAGTTAGCTCTCTGCCCTTTGGCGGTGTGCTCCTCTCACAGCCTGCTTCCTCTCTGCTGCTCTGCCAGAAAAGGACTGAGGGGCTGCTGGGAGCAGGTATTTAAAGCTAAAACTCCGCCCCTTGCTCCTGCAAGAACAGGAAGTTAGCTCTCTGCCCTTTGGCCGTGTGCTCCTCTCACCACCTGCTTCCTCTCTGCTGCTCTGCCAGAAAAAGGACTGAGGGGCTGCTGGGAGCAGGTATTTAAAGCTAAAACTCCGCCCCTTGCTCCTGCAAGAACAGGAAGTTAGCTCTCTGCCCTATGGCCGTGTGCTCCTCTCACAGCCTGCTTCCTCTCTGCACAGCAGAAAAGGACTGAGGGGCTGCTGGGAGCAGGTATTTAAAGCTAAAACTCCGCCCCTTGCTCCTGCAAGAACAGGAAGTTAGCTCTCTGCCCTTTGGCCGTGTGCTCCTCTCACAGCCTGCTTCCTCTCTGCTGCTCTGCCAGAAAAGGACTGAGGGGCTGCTGGGAGCAGGTATTTAAAGCTAAAACTCCGCCCCTTGCTCCTGCAAGAACAGGAAGTTAGCTCTCTGCCCTTTGGCCGTGTGCTCCTCTCACCACCTGCTTCCTCTCTGCTGCTCTGCCAGAAAAGGACTGAGGGGCTGCTGGGAGCAGGTATTTAAAGCTAAAACTCCGCCCCTTGCTCCTGCAAGAACAGGAAGTTAGCTCTCTGCCCTTTGGCCGTGTGCTCCTCTCACCACCTGCTTCCTCTCTGCTGCTCTGCCAGAAAAGGACTGAGGGGCTGCTGGGAGCAAGTATTTAAAGCTGAAACTCCTCCCCTTGCTCCTGCAAGAACAGGAAGTTAGCTCTCTGCCCTATGGCTGTGTGCTCCTCTCACAGCCTGCTTCCTCTCTGCTGCTCTGCCAGAAAAGGGCCACCCATCAAACAAACCAACCCATGAAAGAAAAAAAAAACAAAATGCAAATTTCTTTTTTGTCCATTTCGTTTTTCGTTATTGGCACTTACCTTGCCTTGGAGTCCTCCTACGTCCTGACCTTCGGCGCTGCAAAGCAAGTGCCTCTCAGCTGTGAATTTTTTTTAAAAAAGCCCCCTGTATTGGGACTTATAGAAAAAACAAATAAATAAAATTTTAAAAGTGCCGACCCGGCCCAGGAACCGCATGATTGGCATTATTAAATCAAGGGGGGAAATGAAATAAAAACAGTGCTGTCAGGGCCAGCACCTCTCAGCTGTGATTTTTTTTTTAAAAAAAGCCCTCAGCATGTGGGACTTTAAAAAAGAATTTTACAAAATTAAAAAAAATTAAAGAAAAATGCCACCCCCGCTGGGAGCGGCACGGAAATAAAAAGGAAATAAAGGAAAAAACCCAAAACGAAACGAAATGAAATACAAAATCAATTTTTTTAAAAAATTAAACAAAATGAAATGGGGGGAGCAAAGGAGTAACAAAACAAAACAACATTTTGGCATTTTGTGCCCATCTCTACTTGCTACTGAATTTCAGTCCAAGAAAAGGAAATGCTGAATGTTAGGGAATGGTGAAAGATGAGAAGGATTTGGGTTCAAATGATGGACAGCTTAACTCCCCAGTGAAGTTAAAAGACCTCCCCTGTACTGCACCAGTTTGTCTTGCATCTAGCATTTCTGTGCCATCTGCTTGAATGCTATCTATGTGAGAGCAGGATCTGCACTGGCTCATTTAGTCTGAAAATTTTGCTGTGATTGATTTGGTTTCCATCAATTTTACTATGGTACACTTTGCCTGTCTTCACTCCCTTTCTTTCAGAATAGGTTTTAGGGTTTGCTTTTTCCATTTGTCATTTGACTTGCCTGGGGTGGAGTCTAGTAAACCGGTTGCTACTCTAGGAATGTAACTCACTGCCAACTTTTCCTCAAATCAGGACACTTATTCCTGAGTGGGAAGAATAGGGCTGCCAGATGCAGCACCTTTGGGGTGGTGGGAATGCAGAGAACACACTTCATTATGTCTTGCTTCCAAACCTAAAAGGATCCCTCTATATTATTTGGTCCAGAAAATCATGTTTTTGTCATCTGCCATTTTCTCATGTCTCCAGCAATCCTAAATTTATAGCAGCCTATTGCTTACTTGTGAGGACAGAGACAGTGATGGTTACTTCATGTCCCTCTCATCATGGTTCACAGTCCCGCTTGGGACCAATACGAAATAATGTTACTGCACGTCCTTTGCGTCACGACAGGAGTTCATCCCAACCATGCCCCCTGAACTGGAATTTAAGCGTGATGAGCCATACCTCTCCCTGAACTTGGGAATTCTCTTGTCTCGGTTCTTGTTTCGAGACGAGAGCCCATGAAGTAAGGCTTGTCACGCAACGTGCACATTCTCCATCTAGTGGCAGGAGTGCGAAGTTGCATTCTCCAGTACAATCCAATTGGCGTAAACAATGCATCACAGAGAGGGAAGAAGGCATAAAACCTCAAACTTTGCTGCTTAATGCATGAAAGGCAAAGTTACGGAGAATTGAAATATTGAAAAACAGATGGTCAGACAAAAAAGGGGAGATGAAGGCAGGGAAGTACAGATGTTGTCACAAAACAAGGAGATGAAGTAACAGTTGTCACAATACCATCAATCACACCCATGGGTAAATGGAAACAGGGACAGAACCAGGATAAGACCACATGACCGCGTATGATGTTATCACGAAAAGAACGTAATCTCAGAATGAGGAAGGACATGAAGTAACAGTCAGTGTCAACAGGAAAGGTTCAGAAAAAGCAGGACCAATTAAGCAGGTAGCCCAGAATCTTGGCCAGTTACACAGTTATTATAAGGAAATCCTAAAATTTGGGCATCTACCATTAAGTAGCAATAAAAAGGCTTTCAGGTTGGAAATGGCCCAAATGTGTCACTTTTACTCTGCATTAGAATGCTTCCTTACCTCAGGTTCTTTGCAACCTGCATGAGTGATTTGAAAAAGTAAGTAGAGTCTTCAAAAAGCAAAGCATTGGGGTTCTCTTCCACAAATTGATTCATTAGTTCTTAAGAAAAAATGGTAAATTCATTATTCAAGTTTTGTCAATGTTGACAAACCACAAATCAAAATGAATTGCCATTTTTCTGATGTGTCCCCATATCTATCCTCATGCAGGCAGCTTGGCACACCAGACTGGAAAGTAGAAAATGCGTCCTTGATAGCAATGCATGAAGGAGGGAGTGCAATGGGTTTTATAGAAGAAATAATAGAGTTAGGATTCTTCTGACCTGAATCAGTTTCTTTCAGTTTGAAATACAATTTTTTTTTTTTTTTGAAATTAGGTCCTTCTTCTCGTTGGGGTGGGAGACGTGATTTTCTTATAGGCCCCTAATTAACTCTATGATTCTATGACTCTATGTCCAATGGATGTGCAATGGAATTAGGACGATGGGACACAGCATGAAAGGGAATTGGCATGATGGGACATAGTGCGATTTATAAGGCTCAATATTTATTTATTTATTTATTTATTTATTTATTTATTTATTTATTTTCAGATTTATATACCGCTCTTACTTCCCAAGCGAGAACTCAGGGCGTTTCACATAAAAAAATTAACTGCACATTTACAGCTTTTTGCTGGACGCTTATCTGTTGAATGCAACAGTCAAGACATAACAAGACAAGTTAGAAAAAATTAGACAGCCACCACTGGTTATTTCTTTCATGTGACATCTCAAAGATTCTCAGAGCTGGAATCTGACTTCAAGATGGAGTTAGCTAGTTTTAGACCTAGCCAACATAGGCTTGTAATTTTCATTTTATTAAGATAGTGAGAATATCATAGGCTATATTATTTTCAGGCAATATTATATGATTGTATCTGAGAAGTATTTTAATTTTTTTCATTGATTTTTATGAGTTGTTTTTTGTTTTTGTAACTTAGAATAGTGAATCAAAGGATTTCATTAAATTCAAAGGATTTCATTAAATTGATGCTCTCAAGCTATTTGTTTTCCTTAAAAGAACCCACAGGAACTCAGGAAATTCTCGGCTAGCTACCCTCCCTACTCCTGAGTTTCCTTACAGGATCTTATGGAGGGAATGGCACGACCAAGGTGAGTTCATCTCAACTTGCTTCGCTGGCAACCAGGCACTGTCACCAAGCTGTCATCGGTCCCCATATTCTGAAAAGGCAAATATTTTTGTAAGGAATGGCATGCAATTTACTGGCCCTAGTGAAGAGGCCATGTTCTCCGGCTTCTCTGGTTCCATGGATCCAGGTAAGTAAGAGAATGGCAAAGGAGGCAGAGGTAGATCCATTAGCTTCTTCCTCTATGAGTTCGGTATTCCCTCAGGTAGCATTTGTCACAAGATCCTCTGTTGCTAAGTCCATTCCCCAGTCCCACCCTCTGCCAGGATCCAGAGGGTTGTTGAACGATCACAAGGTTGCCACCCGCAGCAGCTGGGCCCTTTTGAGCACCTGCCATCCAGCAATATTCTAGGATTAATCACAGGATCTTTGACAATTGCTATTAATGCCAATTCTCATCACCCCACCCTCCTAGGGAGTGATTTGTTTATATTTTGGAGTTGATGTCAATGTGGATTTGAGTTTTGGTTTGGGTACTTTTTATATATACGTACTGTATTGTTTTGTATTTTATAACCTTGTAAAGTGCCCAGAGTGGCCTTCGGGCCAGCTGGTCTTACATGATATAGAAATCAAATAAATAAATAAATAAACAAATACTACTTCCTCCTTTTCCCTCCTTCAAACTTGAGCCTGCACTTGGCTTTTAAGAAAGCTACCCACCTTGGTGCATATTGAAAAAGCTCTTGGATGTAATGCCATGCCAATCCTCCTTGCCCCTACTCCTCCATGGATTCTGGGAATATTTATTTATTTATTTATTTATTTATTTATTTATTTATTTATTTATTTCTATCCCACCATATGGCCACTTTGTTTTTCTCTTAAAAGGACCCAAGACAGCTTGCACCATTAAAAGACAACATTAAAGTTAGTAACAGTGAGCATACCCATATTAAAACAGGTCAAACAAACGTGTTTAACAAAAATCACAAGCAACATCAAAACACATTCAAAGCAGTGTGGCACAAGCATCCATTCAAAAGCTCCACTCAGACAGTCGGACTTTCAGTCCATCTCTCAGCTTCTTAAAATACCGGGTGAAATGGTCACAAGAGATAGAATATGCATACAAAATATGCATCCACATTTTGATCTCAGTTTGTACCTTCTGTAGGAATTTCCTGTCTTGTTTATTTATTTATATATTTATTTATTAGCTGTCTATACTATCCATCTAGCTACCAGACTACTCTGGGTGGTTGGAGTTTCCACAGAAGAACCTGGTTTTACTCGGTGGTTTTGCTCACACTTACCTTCTCCTTTGATACTTAAACAGCTAAGTCAGGCATGTCCAAACTTCGGCCCTCCAGATGTTTTGGACCACAGCTCCCACAGTCCTTTGCCATTGGAAATACAGGCTTAGGATTCTGGGGGTTGTGGTCCAAAACATCAGGAGGGCCAAAGTTTGGACATGCCTGAGCTAAGTCTACTGATGCTGCACTTTACTTTCAGTTTCCTTTCTTCAGCACAAATTCATTCATTCATTCATTCATCAATTCATTCCTCCATCCATCCATTAAACTTCTCTACTGCCCATTTACTGCAAGGTACTAACAATGAAAGAAATATGGGATAATCATACAATAAAGTAAATCACATCAATAAACATAAAATAAATCACTCAATATCAGACTATAGGTAGAAGGGCAGTCCTCCTGAAGGAATGCCCTGAAAAGTGTCAGTAAACAGCATGGCCTTCAGGCGTCTCCTGAAGGTGCAGAGAGAGGGAGCCAGGCACCGCTCCACCAGAAGCCCATTCCAGAGGAATGGAGCCACAACAAAGAAGGCACAACTACTCTTGGAAGCCATTCTGGCCTCCTTCAGTAAGGCAATCTGCAGAAGCATGCCCCAAAAGCACCTGGTGGTGTGAGTCGATATTCTTTGGGAAAGGTGAATCAACAGGCAATGAGGTTCCAACCTGGGCTTTATACATTAAAACCAAATTGCTTATGGAAGGGAGGAGCACGGAGACACAGGAATGAAGGAAGGAATAGGGAAGATCTGTGAGGGTTTCCCTTTGCCCCTTCTGGGTGACCAGAAGTTCCTTGCTCTTCCCTGTACTGTAGTTACCATGTTTCCTGAAAATAAGACACTGTTTTATATTTATTTTTTCTCAGGAAAATACACTAGGGCTTATTATCAGGGGGTTTCTTATTTTCGGACAATCTTCCCTCCGTCTATCCCTCCCCCTGGTTGGGAGGTGGAGCATAGGTGTCAAGTTTTATCCGGTGCTGCCTGGGACAGGAGGTGTAACATGCATGTGCGTACACGCACAAAAATACAGACCCAAACATGCACATGCACGCATGCCTCTTTCCACTCCCACTGCCAGCATCCTGCTGGGATCACTGCTCAGCCACTGTCCTCAGCAGCAGCAGCAGCAACAGCAGTCACCGCTAGAGATGGGCACGAAACGAGCAATTTTTCATTTTCGTTTTCATTTTTTCATTTCATTACGTAACGAAACAAAAAACAAATTTTGTCTCCAAAATGAAATGAACCGAACCGAAACAACAGAAATTTTGTCGTGCGTTTCATTTTCGTTGCGGCAAATACATTGAACTGTAATGAATGCTAATGAAACAGCAATTTTTCATTTTCGTTTTCATTTTTTGTTTCATTATGTAATGAAACGAAAACGAATTATTTTGCAAAAAATTCATGAAAAACGAAAGCGTACCGAAACGGACCCCCTAAACGACAAACGACAAACGACACACCATTTTTTTGAGTCGTGCCCATCTCTAGTCACCGCCAATGGTTTTTTTTCCCAAAGGGCCCAGGCAGTGATGCGCTGCCTGAGGTGGGTGGAGGTGAGGTGGGTGGAGGGGACAGCAGCGGCTCACCCCCCCACCCAGGGTGGCACTGGCTGAGAGGCAACACATCTGCACTCCCACTCAGGGCCCAATGGAGGAGGACGGCAAGAGAGAGAGAGGCAGCAAGGCAGGCAACGCACTGTCCTGGGTTCGAGGGGCGAGCGAGGGAGCAGCTGCGAAGGAGCGAGCGGCAGGCATGTTCACCATGCCCATCACTAGGTCTTATTATCGGGGGTAGGGCTTATATTTAACAAATGCATTAAAAGCCTACTAGGGTTTATTTTTGGGTAAGTCTTATTTTCAGGGAAACAGGGTACCTCTGCTTGTGAAAATACCTGTGTAAATCTGTTTTGCTCAATGTACAGATCGTCAAAGAGAAAGGTGAATGCGCATGCAGAGATAGTCCCCAGCACAGAAATCCTAGTATTGTCGACCAGCAAAGCATTATTTAAGAAGTTATCATATCGAGGTGATTGGGGGAGGAGGATTATGCAAATGCTCTGCAAAAGATTAATACAATAAAGACCTTGCGAAATTGGGGCATAAAATCATGGTTCTATTCAAATTAAGGGATGAAGGAAACCTCATGAGAAGTGCCATATTCTTCACATCTTTTGTTTAGCCTTCTTCACTCTCAAATTAAATTCTAAATGACATTCTCATAATTCACCCAAAAGAATCACACCCAGCCCACTTTCACAGCTTTTCAAGGCTTTCGTGTATTTCAGCTTTTGTTTGTTTGTCACACTTTTAGACTCCCCAATAACTAATGCTTTCTGGGCAATATAATTTGAAATATAAGACACTGCAATAAAGTATTGCAGTAAATAGAAGGCAAGGGAGCCACCTTTCTCTGGGTTCTCAAACCAAAATAAAATAAGCAGCGAAGAACAAAGGCCTTCTAACTTATATGGTATTTATCATAGTGAAATCAAATCTATTGCTATGGAACTTTAGAGATAAAACCCAATATTAGGTAGAAAAATTCAAATGAATAGTACTACAGTGATACCTTGGATAACAAATGCCCCGATAACGAATAATTCAGAGAGCTAATTGAAATTTCCAGGAATAGGGTTGGCCTCAGATAATAAATTTTCCCTAGGGTTGCCTCGGATAATGAATTTTCTATAATGCCTTGGGGCAAAAGTGTACCCAGGATGCATTGCACATCCCCATAGTATTAGGAGGGGTGGGAGGAGTTAGAGTGTTTTTATCTTGTTTTAGAGCCATTCTGGATATTTTTGCTGAGGGATTTGGACCATTCGAACTTGGAAAGGTAGGGAGCTAGCTTTTATTAATCTTTGCACTGCTTTTCTTTGCATTTTTGGCAGGAAAAGGCTGGGGTAGTTTTACTGCTTTTTTCTGTCCATGTATGTTTTCCTTCCTCCAGAAAGATATTATAGAAATGGAAAAAGTTCAGAGGATTATGGGACTCAAACACCTTCCTTACCATCTGAGGTGGCAACAGCTAGGCCTCTTCACCCTTGAATGATGGTGTGTAAGAGGTGACCTTACGGCAGAAAATGAGATGGTTGGACGGTGTCATCGATGCAACCAATATGAATTTGACAAAACTCCGGGAGGCAGTGGAGGATAGGAAGGCCTGGCGAGCTCTGGTCCATGGGGTCACGAAGAGTCGGACATGACTGAACGACTGAACAACAACAAAGAGGTGACCTGATTGAAGTTTATAAAATCATACACGGTGTGGACAAAGTAGATAAGGAAAAACTGTTTTCCCTGTTGTTCAACATTAGAACTGGGGGGTGCTCCATGAAACTTTTGGATGCTAGATCTCAAACAAATAAGAGAAAGTACTTTTTCACGCAGAGGATCCCTGGTCTGTGGAACTCCCTGCCAGAAGAAGTGGTGACAGCTGTCAGCCTTGACAGCTTTAAGAAAGGATTGGACAAGTTCATGGAGAACAAGGGTATCAATGGCTATCATTATGGATGCCTAAGGACAACCTCCAGGCTGGAGCGATAGGCAGGATATCTCTCAATGCCATTGTGTTGTGTTTTGGTAAGAAGCAGTGAACCGGTAAAGAAAGAAGTCGAGTTTTGGGATTTTCCATTGTATGTTGTCACCTTGTGAAGGGAAGAAATGGTATCCTGCTGCCATTGATGTTGTCAATGTACAGTCAGCCCTTTGCTATGTAAAACTTGACATCCTTTCCCCTGTTGCCAACATAGGACCAATATTGTTCAGCAATATCATTTCCTGGCCTTTTGAATTGTGGGTACAGAAAGACAATATCCCACATTCATAAAACAGAGGATTTTTTTTTAAAAAAAAATGAATCTTGCAAAATGCACCTTTAAGCTTAATATCTTGCAGTTTCCAAATATTGGGTACAACAGTTCGTTTCTTGATTCTTTCAGCCCTTTGGCTTAGCTGGGCTGCAGATCCAGCTGTTTTGAGATTTTTCCTTCCTTTCCTCTTTCCTTCCCCTCCTCCCTTTCTTTGCACTTTTCTGAAAAAACAGCCTGTAATAAAATACAGTATATTTATACATATCAATCTGCAAATGTCTTCTCTCTCTCTCTCTCTCTCTCTCTCTCTCATATTCGCAAATGCACACCTAGAAATCATTACGCAAAATAGCCAAAGCAAATTGAGAAAAATAATTATTGCAGTTGATGGAGCAGAAACCCCATTACAGCTAAATTCCACTTCACAATACACAGTCTTGCCAGTTCAGAAGTAAATGCATTTTTCAGCATCTGTAACACAGTTTATTAAATTAAGTTTTAAAATAATTCACTCACCTCTCCCCCTTTCTATCTGTTCCTGAGCTTTGTGGTTGATTTCTATTTTTCTTTTTCTTTTTTTATTCAACCATGAATTTTGTATTGCATGTTAATTTTGAACAGGTGGGATGGAAATTAGCCATGTTGGACTCCGACAACAAAAGTGCTTCAAAGGAAGTGTTTTGGGATTCATAGAATCATAGAATCATGAAGTTGAGAAGTGCCTATAAGACCATTGTATCCCACCCCCACCCCACCCCATGCGGGAATATAAATCAAAGGATATCTGCCAAGTGGTAGTGCAAATTTCTCCCAGATGCCTCCATTCAACACTCCTGCCCTCTTGAGGTTATTGGTTCTATTGTTGTACTGCTCTAACTTTTAAGTCGTTTTGCCAAATGTTCAACTGGAATCTGGCTTCCTGAAATTTGGGGTCATTGTTGCATGTAGAGATGGGCACAAAATGAACAATTTTTCGTTTCCGTTTTCATTTTTTTGTTTCATTACATAACAAAAGACAAACGAATTTTGTCTCTAAAATGAAACGAAATGAACAGAAACACCGGAAATTTTGTCGTGCGTTTCGTTTCCGTTACTGCAATATGGGTGAATTGCTTAAAATTAGAGATGGGCACGACTTAGCGGTATTCCCGTTTCCGTTTCCGTTACTCGGTTCCGTTACTCCCCCAGACTTTGAGCTCGAACCGACGAACGAACAATTTTGGTCTGATTTGTCGTGCTCGTTCCTTGCATCACGCAATCGCGCGATGCCACGCGGCACAGAAAAAAAGTTTTTAAAAGTTAAAAAAACCCGGTTCCCGGCCAAAAAGCAGGCGGAAAAATGCCTGCCGTGCCTCAGGGCACCTACCAGAGGGGTTGTTTCTGGAGGTCCCCGGCCTCCCCCCTCATCCCCCGTCCTGGGCTGCTCTGGTGGGACTCGCCGCAGGCTCGCAGCCAGCAAAAAGCCCAGTCTCGCCGCCGCTCGCCCGCAATTAAAGCGCAAGCAAGCGGCACGGACGGCACAGGAAAAAACTTTTAAACTCTCCCCCCACCCATTCCCGGGCCAAAAAAGCAGGCGGAAAAATGCCTGCTTGACTAAGGGCACAGGGCACCTACCGGAGGGGTGGTTTTCTGGAGGGGGGGTCCCGCCTCCCCCCCGTCCTGGGCAGCCGGACTCGAGTTGCCATTTCGCCATGCCATGCGGTGCGGGCGGGGGATCCAAAATGGGGCGGCAAACGCAATATTGTTTTTGAAATCGTGGTCCAAGAACACACAAGCACAACAGAAACACGCGAAAATTTATAAACTGCCAGATTTTTCACAGTAGCAGTGGGTTTTTTCTTGCAACAAAATGTCTCTCCTCTCCTCCTCTGTCCTCCATTGATTTTATTTTATTTTATTTTATTTACACCTGCGCAATGATGGGCTGGCCAAGTGGCCAGCCATGTGGGAGTGGACAACCATGCAAATTTTTGGAGCCATCCCACCAATCGCATGGCCACTTGGCCATGGAGACTTCTGGGATGTGCCAAAAAGCCCCCTAAAACCTGCCCTAGCCCTAACCCTAACCCTTGACTCCGTACCCATACGTCACAGACTGTCTTCTTAGTGGGTCAGAGAGGCACCCAGAGGTGCAACCCACTAGCCCACCGTAACCTTACCCGTCACTAGCCTAACCCTAGCCATTGCACTAAGCCACCTTAAAGCCAGATCTACTTGCTTGCATTGCACTACACGCAGCAAGTACAATTCCCTTCTGTGTGAGACATGGTGGTGCGAGAGCCTTGTGCAGGGCGGGCATGACGCTATCACTCTCACTGGTCTCACTGTCTGCACATTATGTTATGCAATATCCATATGGCTATTGCATAGCATTTTGCAGCAGCAGCAGGTGAGGAGGGGAGACCCCCATGTAGAGGGGTCTCTCTTGGAGCCTGCTTCCCCTTCCTAGTGGCAGGAGGCACCCACGGGTGCCTCCAGGAGCCCACTTTCCCTTTATAGCGGGCCAGAGGAGGCACCCACCCCACAGAGGTGCCTCCAGGAGCCCGCTCCCCCCCAAAACCAGTACTAACGACAACGAAAAAACGAAAAAACGAACCGACTAATTTTTGCGAATTTTCGCAAAAACCGGAAACAACCCGAAACGGGACCGGCCCGACTAACGACAACTTGAAAAAAAATTTTTTCAAGTCGTGCCCATCTCTACTTAAAATCCTTAAAAAATCACAAAAAATGAAATGGTAACAAAATGGTAACAAAACGAACGAAAACAAAAATGATTTTTTTGGAAAAATTCGCAAAAACAGAAACGAACCAAAACGGACCCTCCAAACGACAAACAAAATGCAATTTTTTGGATTCGTGCCCATCTCTAGTTGCATGTCCTGCACTCTGGGATGACTGAGAACAGGTCCTGCCCCACCTCGGTATGGCAGTCATTCCAGTACTTGACAAGTGTTCTCCTATCTCCCCTCACTCTTCTTTGCTCAAGGTGAAATTCTTTCAGTCTTTCTTCCTAGGGCTTCTGTCTGTTCAGGTGCCATGTCCTCATAGAACATTGGTGCTCAGTTGCCTGAACTGGTTTCTATCTAAATCTATTCTACATAGAGCAGCTGTGTTCACTGCAGACCATTGGCTTAAGTTCTTAAGCCGGAATATTCTTCTACACCCCTGTCTAGTTTTCCTTGAAGGATAACGTGCAGCATTATGCATCCAAAATGCTGCAATTTCCTTCTCTTTACAATATTGAGAATTTCTAACTTATGCGCTCTAATACAGCCACGTTAGTGACTCTGGCTGTGCAGGCAGGTGAATATGAATTTATACTTCTAATGTCCTGCTGCCCATCATATAATTGTTCAGGGTGCAGCTTGTTCTTCTTTAATTGATGTTTTAATTATTGTACAGTTACTATTTGCTGTTGTATGGCTTAGCTCTTGTTGCAAAAACCTCCCAGAATGGTGTTTTGAAGTAATGTGGTAGTAGATGGTGAAAGGCCATTCCTGGCTGTGCTTTGCCTCCCTAGTTCCTCTTGGAATTATGGGTAATTCAACATGGAAATCTATATAGGATCAGTGATCTCCCGAGAGGAAGGAGGTGCTTAGAAGACTACAATGCTGTTTGCTATGCATGATTCCCTTCTCTTTTGACCAACTGACAAACAATTTTTCTTTGAGAGACTAAGACGGCTAGTGCACTTTAGATTTGAAATGCCTTTTCCTTAAAGACAAATCACCTTAAAAATCACTGCCCACTTTTCAAATTGCTTTTTCTGAAGAGCCCCCTTGGCCACGCCCATTTTTGACTGCTGTGTCTGTTTTTCTTACGATGACCACTGGGGGTGGTGTTTTTTTTTTATTATCGGTTCCTGATTTGGTTGTATTTGTGGACATACTGTACTACCTCTTTTTTTTTGTTTCCCCCATTTCTGCCATTTCCCTGTCATAGTTTAAAGCAGTTCAGTCAAGTGCGAACGGAGAAGCCAATTGCTAAGCAACCGCTGAAGTGCGGACTGCTGAACAGCTGTAGCGACCACGTGACCTCGGGAGGAGGTAAGGATAAGGCGATGCAAAATAAAAAGCGGCTGCTCAAGGAGGTGCGGTAACAGCCAAAGATGATCCCTCCCCTACCTCCAAAAGTTTTATTGCCCCGCCCACTCTTTTAAAGAGAAAGACCCTTTGGACACACAACTTCTTTCTCTTTTAGTTTTCTCCTGTCACCCGTTTTCCCCTCAGCCAAAAGGCCTCAGATAATCCACCTTTTGTTTTTACTGTTTTACCTTTTTTTCTTCATTCCTTCAATTAGCCCCTGAAGCCTTTGTGATTTATCAAAGCTTTCTCCAACCACATCCAAGCCTTCGACTTGCAGCCAATGAAGAGCTGTTTTCCTTTTATGCTTAAAAGCAGCATCTATGTAATTAACTAAGCTGGTGAATTTCAGTGGTGTGTATGGCAACGTGCTTCTCGATTTTAACTCCTCAAGTAACTAAAGTTGTGCCATTAAAGGAATTAAAGATAGCAGTCTCTGCTGGTATTACGTAGCCCATCGTTCTTATAGTTTGCGGTAAAGTTCTACTGCTTCTGGAAAGTGAATCCTCTTTGCTTGCACAAGATCCAAATGTGTACTTTGGTATCCAGTTTTAGCAGAACCAGACATCCTCTTACAGCAGCCTTCAGAATCAGTAATGATCTGCCCCAGCTAATTCCTCAGCCCTCACTATCAGATCGTGGGGTGCATTTCTGAGTGAGGACAGCTGATTTTGGCAGATTAATCAAAATCCTGGAGAAGTATATGGATGGATCTGGGCCATTATCTATAACCCATTTATTACTTACAAAAGAAGCAAATCCAGGAACTCTTAAAATATCTGCATAGATTTTCTTGAAAAAGAAAATATATTTCCTTTTTTGTAAAAGTCACCATCACTTCCTTAAACAATTCTTTAGAAGGGGAATAAAAGGAGAATATGCCAGGATTATCTTTTGCCTTGATTAGGAGGGATCTATTTATACAGATGCCTTTCTAAATTATGAATTCAATCATCAACCCAAAGATAAAGGTTGAGTTATAAAGGCCGATGTTGATTTAATATCTGAGGATGAGACTTTGAGTCAAAAGCCTGAATTACATTAGAAGTGCTGGGTTTGAAGACCGCAAGGCTTTGAAACTAAATAGTTCAGCAAATAAATCTGATCATGTGTGTTAACACTGAGGCAGGGAAGAAGGGAAATGGAGGCAGAGAAGGAGAGGGGTAGATGGATGGTACATATACACTATCTATGTATTAGAGCATTGTCCACATATTTTTTTAATCAAAACTGCTGCCTCTTTGAGCGAAATTGCATCAAGGGACTTTACTCTTTCAGGGTTAAATGAATGATTTTGGTCTCCTTCAGCATGATTAATGTTCTGAGCTAGGGATGGTCACAAATGGAAAAAAGGTGTTTTGTTTCATTCCATTTCATCCCTCTGCATTTTGTTTTGTATCGCAAGTAATGATTTTTTCCCCAAAACAAATTCATTACTTACAAAGCAAAATGAATCCCCCATGGCACCAATGCTCTAGCTGGTGCTGTGGGGGATTCAAAATCCTCCTAGCAACCCCCTCCCAGCTGATTTTGACAGCTCAATCGCAGCTGGGAGGAGAGGAGAGCATGGGAGAAAGAAGGAGATAGCAGTAAAATCAAAGACAGCTTCACTTTACCACTGCTTCCTTTCTTCTTCTTTGTGATTCAAAAAGCCCCAGCAGGAGAGGGGTGAAGGGCAGAAGTGAACAGGTTTTCCCCCACTTGCTGCTCCATTCTGCCTTTCACCCCTCCCCCACCTCCTAGCTGGGGCTTTTGACAGGTTGGGATGTGTGGAGGATGGGTACCCCATCTCCAAACCCCGACTTGTCAAAAAGCCTCAGTTGGTAGGCAGGGAACGGGCAAAATGCAGAACAGAGCATTGAGGAGGGAAAACCCTGCTCTGAAATGCCTACCAGCTGAGGCTTTTTGAGAGGTCAGGGTGTGTGTGGGAGATTTAAGGGAACCCCCTGAAATCTGGAAAAAAATAGGGGTAAGGGGACTTAGTTATGAAGCTCTAAACGGGCTGGGGGTAGTAAATTAGCAATGTGTCTTGGGAGTGTGGAGGAAATTAGGGAGTTAATATCATAGAATAAACTCCCTGTTGCCTCCATGCTCCCAGCATACTTTGACAATTAACTACTCCCAGCCCCTTTAGAGCTTCATAACTAAGTCCCCTTACCCCCAAATATTGCAAGATTTCAGGGGGGAGGGTTTCCCTAAAATTACTTCAGAAAGGTACCCCTGCTACTTTGGAGCCCCAAGGTAAGTAAAAAACCCGATTGCAGTTTTTTAAAATAAATTTAGAGTGCCAATTTTTTAAAAACTATGCACTCAAAATTACTTACCTTGGGCCCCCAAAGTAGCAGGGGCACCTTCAGAAAATGATTTTAGGGAACCCCCCTGAAATTTGAAAACATTTGGGGTAAGGGGGCTGATTTAGGGAGCTCCAAAGTGGGTGCTCCTAGGAAAAAAACCTTCTAATTGGAATCATATGGGAAGCAGCGGCAGCGCTATTGTTCACCCAATCACTTTCCAATTCCAATTAGAATGGTTTTTCCTAGGGGCACCCCCTTTGGAGCTTCATAACTCAGCTCCCTGAACCCCAAACCTTTCCAAATTTCATAGCGTAGGTTACAATTGGTTTCTGAAGGTACTCCTGTCATTTCCTCTAGAAAGAAGATCATTTCGTTCTAGTGAGAAAAATGGTGTTTCATTTTGTTTGCAACAAAACGCTGCATCCCCCTTTTTTTTCTTTTGTTTTGTTAGCTGACAAAACGAATAAACAGCATTTCGTTGTTAGCTGCGTGCCCATCCCAAATCTGAGCCACTCCTTTTTTGGGGGGGGGGGAATTCTGGACTTGATCCTATACTTGACACTCTTCAAGCTGTTCCTGGTCTGTTACAGGCTCTGAAAAAGAATAATTGCTACCATCATCTTAGAACTCTCTTCTAAAAGAGGCATACATGAACCATGTCTCCCGTATCCCACCACAAGCCCACGGATAAGGAGGTCATTTCTTTGGGATCCATCTCTATAGACTTATTCCATCCCACTCTCCCAGTCATCTTAAGCCAGCTTCCTTTCTCCTCTTCCTTCACCTTTGAACTGTAGAGGTGGAAGGGACACTCTGGAACATCACTAGCATCATCATTATCTTGGACCCCACAATGTAGATCTTCTTCTTCTTCTTCTTCTTCTTCTTCTTCTTCTTCTTCTTCTTCTTCTTCTTCTTCTTCTTCTTCTTCTTCTTCTTCTTCTTCTTCTTCTTCTTCTTCACAACAGGAAATGGCCAGCATCACTGGACCTGTCTATCTAGCGGAGCGGATCTCCCAGAGATCAACCTCGTCCCGACCAACCAGAGCTTCGTCCTGCCTTTCCCTCTGAGTGGCTACACCGAATGAGGCCCATAGGGCGTCAACCGAGAAGCGGGCCTTTTTGGTGGTGGGCCTGGTACATTGGACTAAATTGCCATTGGAGATTAGGCAGGCAGATTCGCTGTTGGCTTTCAGAAGGGCCTTAAAGACCTGGCTCTTCAGGCAATGCTTTGGGGACCTCTGAGCACATTGTTATTGTGACTGTGATTGTGATTTCTTTTAACTGCTGGCACCAGTTTCTCTTGCCAGATCTGACCTTTTTTGGTGGGTGGTGCTAGGTCTATTTTACTTTGTTATCTTTTAGTATTTTTATATTGTATTTGCATATTGACTTGTACTTTATTATGTTTCTTTTTATTTTATTTTATTTTGTATTTGGGTATGTACTGGGGTTGTAGTTGGGCAGTTGCTGTCTTGGTGACGTGTTGTACACCACCCAGAGTTCCCTATGGGAAAATCGGGCAGTCAACAAGTACAATACATAAATAAATAAATAAATAATAACTGGAGAAGTAGATGATAGGTTACACTGGGGAGTCAGCGAATGCCCTGGAGAAGCAGGGAGCCTGTGGTGGGTGGGATATGTACAGCATGAGGCAAAGTACAGTTGTGTTAGTGAGTACAGTCTTGGAGTAGCATTGAAGAAAAATGGAAAAGGAAGGAGGAAGGGGCCACAGCAGGAAAAGAGACAAATGTCTCTTCCTTCAAGGGGAATTTGAAAAAGCCCAGCTATGGTAAGATGACCTTAAGAAACAGGAATTGGCTCTCAGTCCATGCCCATTGGAGAAGGCAGGACTGGGAAGAATCAAACATGTGTCCAACTGAAGCACAAACTAGGACAAACCACCAAACTGGAAGTTTGTGTACATCTCTAGTTCCCTGGATTCTTTGGTGCAAATTTTGGCGGAATGGTTAGATCCCACACATCCAGCAATCCAAGGAGACGTTGGTCTTGTTAGTGGTCGGACTGCTTTCCCAGTCAATATCATACAACATTTCCCAGCCTACAAGCAGGGCCGGTGCTAGGTTTTTTTGTGCCCTAGGTGAGGTGCGGGGGGTGGGGCGGGCGGCGGGGGGCTGGGGCAGGGGGTGGCGGCAGCGGGGCGGTGGCAGCGGGGTGGCGGCAGACGGCGACGGGCTGCGGAGGGGACAGATGGCGGTTGCCAGCAGTGGCAGGGTGCGGGGCAGCGGGCAGACAGCAATGGGCAGAGAGGTGGGCAGCGATGGGCGTGGGGGTGGCGGGCGGACAGCGACGGGCAGTGGGGGGGCGGACGGCGGGGGCCAGCGGGGGTGGCAGAGGGGCAGCAGGCTGGCCAGCACCCTCTGTCCATTTTGGCGCCCTAGGCAACTTCCTAGTTTGCCTTAATGGACGCGCCGGCCCTGCCTACAAGTGAATCCTAGAAGAGTGTTGGGAAGAATAAATGGCCTTGGGCATTCTTCTTTATGGAAGGAAATCCATGCTCTAGAGATGATTGCCAAAAGTCAATGCCATTTAGAAGAGGCAGGGGATGACTTTGTTTTAATATTTCCTTTCCAGCAGAGAAAAAGCTTCTTTTTCTTATTTCTCCCTCCTCCTCCTCCTCCTCCTCCTCCTCCTCTTCCTCCTCCTCCTCCTCCTCCTCCTCCTCCTCCATTTCTCTCCCTGGGGAAATTGCATGACACAAATATTTATAAATGTCAGGCACTGCAATCCTATGGCGTTGCCTTGGTGGATGTGCTTCTTAATGAATTCTGCTATGCACAAGGGACTTAGGCCTTAATGAATAGGTCACTGTGAATTCTCAAGATAGCTGTCACTTTGAGCTATGAGAATCATTGTTCTTTAGCAAAGAAGAGCTTGTATATGTGCATATTTAGGGAGATCCGTTTCCCAGGACTTTTGAGCTGGCAGGAGTGATGTGGCAGCTGAGACAAAAAGTTAAGCCATTCCAGGTCACACTTTCAACATCTTGAAAGGAGAAGCCAGCTTCTGAGGAGCTCATCTGGTGGGTTCGGTTTAGTACTGCATCTTTCTCTCCCAGGAGAATGACCTGGAACAAAAGCTAAAAACGATGGCAAAAATGATGAGGGAGGTGAAGGGAGACCTGACAGGAGCTTTTAATATGCTGGTGATTCCTTACCCCAGCAAAACACAAACCCAACCCAACCACACCTATGACATCCTCTCCTTTTACTTCTCTCATTTTAGGAACTGGGTGGAATGGTTACTTGGAATCCTCTCTATATGGGGCTTTCCTTAAGACTGACTGGGAAGCTACAGCAGACTCAGAATGTAGCCCCCCTGGGTGGTGTCAAGTGTAAGCAAATTTGATCAGGTGTACACAGTCTTGGCTTGTCTGCACTGGCTGCAGCTTCCAGGCCAGGTTCAAGGCTTGGTTCTTACTTACAAAGTCTTCCATGTTTTGCAGCCTTGTTACTTGTTGGAACACCTTTCCTCTAGAACAGGCTTTGGCCCTCCAGATGTTTTGGGCCACAACTCCCACAGTCCTTTGCCATTAGAAATACAGGCTTGGAATTCTGGGAGTTGTGGTCCAAAACATCAGGAGGGCCGAGGTTTGGTCATGCCTGCTCTAGAACATTGACCCACCCCACCAGCTCTTTGTAGGCAATGCTGCCATGGGTTGATACACCAAGATACCATAATAAATGAGCCCTTCTTGGTGGTAATACCAGCCCTTGGTAATGGGCCACTAGAAGATCGGTGTCTAGCTGTAACAACAGGTTAAAACATGGCAAAAGATGGAGTTGCCAGGAGTTATTTCTTAATTGGAAACAAGATGGAAAACATACCTTGGCAACTACCTGGCATATTTTCCATCTTGCCAAAGACTTTACGTCTAAGAAATAACTTCTGGCAGCTCCATCTTTTGCCATGTTTTAACCTGTTAGCTCAGCTCTGAGGAAGAGGGTTTTGCCCTCAAAATATTAACAAATAAAGGTATCCCCTGGTCTACTTTTGTATCTGGTATTTGTGATGGCTGCATGGCTCCTCAACTTGTTTTACTTCAATTGGAAATTAGATAGCAATAAAAGCAAACAATAAATGATAAATAAGCAAAAATACATATGTAAAACAGCATAAGCACAACACACAAAGAGTAGACAGGCAAGGCAGTTTTTGCCCTCAAAATATTTGCAACTTTTTGTTATTTTTCTAGTAGCCTAAAGGTATCACCTGTTCTACTTTTGTGTGCGCTATATAATTTATATTTTGTTTGTTAACTGCTCAGAATAATGCTTTGCACTACTCAGGCAGTATAAAAATTGAATGAATGAACGAACGAATGAACAAATAAACGAACAAATGAATGAATAAACAAACGAACAAACGAATGACTATCTGATTTCAGATGCAGCAGTTCTGAACAAAAAATTAGCCTTCCAGATTCTTCAGCTGTAAACTCTTCTCCTGACTATACTTGCATTCTGATTCCTTTCACCATGAATAAGCACCTGTCAACAAATACCTGTACTTGTTATTTGTATAGCCAAATAATACAGTGGATAGAGTGATGTACTGGGATCCAGGAGACCTGGGTTCAGATCCCTGACTGGATGTAAAAACTCTCTGAATGAGTTCAAAGCCTTCAAGTTCTCATTGAAAGCCCTATTTGTTTCTATCCAACACAGCCAACAAACATCTTTCCCATTTCTTGATGATCCCAGAGTACAGGACATGTAATGATAGGCTCTGGTTGTAAGAAGACAGCATCCACAAATAGCACCTTTGGGAAAGACACATCTCTTGTGACCTTATTTAATTTGCAAAATGAGATATGAACATTTCATGCCCAGAAGGAAGTCACACCCTCTAATAGAGATATACCAAACTCCCAAGAGAGATTTTTGATAGTAGCATGAAATCCTATTTAAATTTTGTGAAAGTTCTTCAGATGTCCTTCCAAAGATCATCCCTCTAACTTTGCAAATGAATTTTGCAAATGTTAGCAGGAAAGAAGTTGTTGATGCATACTACACAGTTATGGTTTATGAGGAAACAGATGACCTTGGTCAATTCTTCTGAGAAACAAACCAAACAAACTGTTGCTTGTTTGCCGAAACTCAATGCAACAGCTATTTCCAGTGGAGAATATTGTATCAGAGAATCATAGGATCACAGAGTGATTGAGTTCCATGGGGTCTATAAGGCCACTGAGTCTTAATTCAGGAATGCAAATCAAAGTGTGTGGCTGCCCCCCCCCTCGAATGCCTGATCCTCTGGAGCATTCAGCATCTCCCAAGGTGATTGTTTCTACTGTTGTACCGGTCTAACAATTAAGAATATTTTTTTCCTGCCATTTACTCTAAATCTGGCTTCTTCTAACTGTGGAAGCAGTACAACAATGCAGCCAATAACCTCGGAAGGTGGTTCTCCAATACTGCAAGCACTCAAGAGAAATTTAGACAACCTTCTGGCAAATATATTTTGATGTGGATTCCTGCACTGAGCAGGTAGCTGGACTTATTTGAGTTTTAGGCACCATTCAACGCTATGCTTCTAGGACACTTAAAATTGTGTTATAAGCTTGTCAGCATTTTGGAGAGTAAGGTTGAGTGTTTATATCCAATGCTAGCCTCTTTTGCTGGTGTGGCTCAGCTCACCTGCCTGGCCTCTGTGTCCAGAGTGAGTCCACTGATTATTTAGAGTTTTAAAGGTTCAGCTCCAGAATTGGTGTATTGAAAAAAAGGGCCCCAGGAGTTGTTTGACTACCACACCCTGAATGACCACAGAACACAGGTTTTTACCGACTTTAACTCACTACACTGGAGTAAGATTTGGGCTTGGGAAGGGCTTGCAAATTTCTGCTGACTTTGGCATATCTGTACGTTGCAGAATGGCCCTTGGTCTGGGAGCGCATCCTTATAATTTGGGAGGGATTCCTGCTTATCTGCCTAGGTTCCACACAACAGGTAGTCCTACAGCAATCTAGGGAAATAACTCTTTATTAAGTTTTTGCCCAACTTTCATCAACACTGTTTTTTGCCTATTATTTTCCTGGTTTGGGTATCAAAGGCAGTGCTTTTTCCTTCTAAACCACCCCGGTTTCCCAGATGTTCTTGGACTGCAGCTCCCAGAAGTCCTAGTGAACACAACTCGTGTTGAAGGCTTCTGGGAACTGCAGTCCAAGAACATCTGGAAACCCAAGGCGGAGAACCACTTCTCTAAACAGTAATGTGCACACCACAAGCATGGAAAGACTGGTTAAATATATTACCCCCACCAAAAAAAAGAGTCATATTAATCCTCTGATATTTCTGAGCCATAACAATTCATGCAGCAAACCAGTGACCATTAGAAATGAGTACACATTTGCTTAATTTGCTTAGTTTTGTTTAATGTCTACAAAAATGTTATTGCTTATTTTTTTCTCTTTGTCCTTGCATGGTGTGTGTGTGTGTGTGTGTGTGTAAACTCTGATGATGCTCCTCCTTTCACGTAAGGATTTATATTGCTGTGTGACATAAGTGTGGCAGAATGTCGAAAAGTAATTTCAGATTACGACCACCAGAATCTACCTCTTCTAGAAATGACATCTCTCCAACCCCCTCCCCCACAAAAATACCTGTCCCCTTTCTAAATACTATGATGCTGAGCCTTCTTGATATATTTTTAAATAAAACATTCTATCACAAACTGCTATTTAGTCCTAGCTCAGGAAGATTCAATTTTTTTCCTAAGGAATCATTGTGACTCTAAGGAAAAAGAATGCTTTCTTAAACTAACCATGACATTCTGTACTTTAATCCTCTCCCACGACTGTGGCAATAAAGTGAGAAATGAAATCAGAGATGTTTGCAAAATAACGAGTACATATCTCATCAAGATACATGTACATACTTCTGGGGGAGAAATCTAGTCCGTAGGAGTCTTGGTCTTTAAAGCAGAAATGTCATGAAACAATTTTCTTGTTTCAAGTATAGCAAAGTTCCACAATCACAGCCAACTGGAGTCTGAGTCACAAGGTAACATCAAGGATCAACAGTGCCTGGCTAAAATGGCATAAAACATCAAGTGTCATGTGTGACAAAAGGAACAGGGACCATTTAAAACCAATGATCGATCACACCATTGTTCAACCAGTTGCACTCTATGGTGCAGAGTGCTGACCAGCAATTAAAGTAACTGAATGCTGGCTTGGTGTCATGGAGACAAAGATGCTGTGATGGACTTCTGGTCTCACGCTAAAGGATCATATGCACTGTGATGACAGCAGAGCAAAATACGGCATTGCACCTATCGCTGACAAGCTGCATGAAACCCAACTGCATTGATTTGGTCATGTCCTGTGTGATGATGAGGAAACTCTGGCCAAAAAGGGTCTCACCCTGCAGGTCAGCAGATCCCGACTAAGGGGTTGTCCAAAACAGTGCTGGAAGAACGCCCTCGAGTAGGACATGAAGTTGTCCTGGGTTCACCCAGACCTAGCCCATGACTGTGCCAAATGAAGGGGGGGAAGGATAGCAGATCCCACGACTAAGTGGGAAGAAGAAGAAGAAGAAGAAGAAGAAGAAGAAGAAGAAGAAGAAGAGGAGGAGGAGGTGGAGGAGGAGGAGGAGGAGGAGGAGGAGGAGCAAAGTTGGGGTAAGGATAGCAAAGGAGTAAATCCACAAACAAAAAGATGTTAGGAGGAGTTGAGCAGGGCTGTATGTGGTGCCCCTGTGTGAATTGATACTGAAGGGTTGGAGTCATGATCTGGCCATGGTGCTCCATGCCCAGGTTCCATCTCAGCTGGATTACTGTAACACCCTGCAACACTTCGGCATTCTGTTTAGAAGACCACACAGACAGTATGTCTCCAAGGTCTTTTTGCCCATACTTTGGTTACTTGCAAGCTTTGAGCTTTGTTAATATCTGTTTCAGAGATACATTTAGCAATAAAACTTGTTTCCAGTGCAATATCGAAATGATCACGAATCCCAACAGAAAACACAAACAATGTTTAAGCTTGTTTCTGGGGATGTGCTTTCAGCTTGAAACCCATATTATGTTTCAGATAAGTTCTTATAAGGTCAGAGGGGCTGCGGCTAAAGGGAGAATGGGTAGGACCATAAATTCCAGCTTAAAGTGTGTAACTAAAGTTTTGAAGAGTCACTTGCACTTTTGAGAATGGGGGAAGACACATGGAAAAGCCAAGGAAATGATGAATAAAGGTGGAGAAAGGTGGGTGGTAGACTCCCATCTGTAGAATCCCTGAATCTGTGACTGATGTTTGACTATAAACTAGAGATGGACATGAAATGGAAAAATAGCATTTTGTTTTGTTTCATTTCGTTTTTGTAGTAGTTTCATTTTGTTTCATTTGTAATGAATTTTAAAAGTAGTTCTGTTATGATATGAAACAAAATGAAATGAAATGCTATGCTCCCCTGAGTCCTAAAGGCACCAAAATGGCAGGGGACCTTCCTCAAGCTATTCCCAGTAAGCCCTCCAAATTTGGAAAGGTTTGGGGGTCAGGGGGCTGAGTCATTAAACTCCAAAGGGGGTGCCCCTAGAAAAAAAACTTTCTAATTGAGTTGGAAGCCAATGGGGCAAGCGATTAGCGCCATCACAGCTTGGCTTCCAACTCAATTAGAAAGATTTTTCCCTAGGCTCACCCTTGAACCTTCATAAATCAGCCCCCTGAACCCCAAACCTTTCCAAATTTCAGGGGCTTACAGGGAAGAGCTTGAGCTCCCCTGCCATTGATTCCTCTAGGAGGAATCATTTCGTTCTAGAGGGTGAAATGGTGTTTCATTACGAAATGAAACAAAATGTGTCCTACCAATTTGTTAAGTAATGAAGTAATTTGTTACCTAATGAAATGACAAAAGTGTTTCATTTTTCATTTTGTGCCCATCTCTACTCACTACCTTCCAGTACTATTAATTCTATTGGCATGCGGCTGTAACAGTTCAGACTTCCTTCCCCAATATTCAGCCTATATCTGGCTTCTTGCACCTTGAGTCCATTATTATGTGCCTTGCACTTTGGAATGACTGAGAACATATCCCACCCCTCCTCTATTTTACGACCTTTCAAGTATTTCAAATGTGCTATTATCACTAATATATGATATAATGGGTAATTTAGCTTGTACACTGTAACGTGGGGAGGACTTAGCACAACATTTTAGAGTCTAACCAGTGCCAAAGGAATGAAGCATAGTGCTTATTTTATTTTTTCACCAATTCCATTCTTCTCCCAAGGAATTTGCAGTAGTATACCTGATTTCAATTCCTTCTCAACTTTATCCTTCCAGTCTGTGAAATGAGTGGATAGTGAATATCTAAAGGTTATCCAGTCATCTGTGTGGCTGAAGGGGGATAGATACTGGGGAACATTCATGAGGTTTAAACAAGACCGATTCATCAGAAATTAACAATACACTTCATCACTTTAGATAAGGCTGATTCTTCAACAATAAAACCATGGTTAATCACCATGCATTAAAAATCCATGAAATTGCTCTGAAACAGGGGAGCTTGTCATTTCAAAAAATCTTTGGCTTTGCTTAAGAAACATCAAAGATAGCATCACCAGGCTTCAAATATGGCTTCGAATTTTGTAGTTGATGAAATATGGTTGATGCCTTGTGGTTCTTCTCTATTTCCTGAAGAAATCTTGAAAGCTTTATAAAAATGCTCCATAAGCATCTCCACCCTTGTTTCATGAAAATATTTAATGGTCACTCTGGTTGGCAGAGACTAGGGTTGTTAAGAGTGAAGGAAAAAGAAAGGAACATGTCAAGAAAATGGGAGAAAGAGACTTTAGATTGATGCCAACGAGGGAAAATTATCCCCCCCTCAAAATGAGGACAGTTGGCTACACAAAGTGAAAACTAATTTCAAGATATGAGAGCAGATTCAATTTCCCTGTAATTGAATGTGACTGGATTCAATTTTCCCAACTTATTGTGCTTTTCATAAGTTTCAGATGCATTTGCTGATGGGTCTCAGATCCGAGCCAATCTGACAAAGTCTAATATATCACTTAATTTTTAACTCCTTGATTAATCAACACTTGAAGCCTGTGAAGATGGTTGCCTAATGTGGAAACCAAGATAAGGAATGGACAGCAAAAATGTGTCAGTTGTCTTTCTCATCAGCTCCATGTGTTCAAGGGAGGGAGACACGAATCTTATTCACATACAGCACTGGGACTCTCATAAATGAGCATGTTGATGGCGTTGTTCTAATTTATTGGTTTGAGAAGAATTTTCCAAAATTTGCAAATGTCATCATATTCATGAAGGAAAGAAATTGAGATTTTAAGGCAGGTCTGAGTGGAACAAAAAATGAAAATGACAAATTCGTCCAACTAGGCAAAACTCCAAAAGTTGTTGGTCTCTAATTTTTGAAATACCAAGTTTGAACCTCTGTGCTTTTGATCTCATGTTTATTGAAGTAAAATTCTCTCCCCCCCTCCCTTATTCTGTTTTCCACATCCTGGGAGCTTAACATATAGTTCAACAATTAACTCTTCTTGGAATTGCTGCAACTATCAAACCTGGGCAGTGCAGAAATTTGAACGTTTCATTTGAGTGAATTTGCCAGAGACACATATGTTTAGGATAAAAAATGTACACAGGTTAACATGAGACAGAAAGAGTGGTCATGGCTGGGATGCATATCATATATTTGACGGGGGTGGGGTGATTCCAATTTTGTTAAGGCCAGTGAATACATTCCCGGGTTTAGTCTGAACACATGAAATGTTCAAGGTACTCGGTCGTCTCCCCAAAATAATAATAATACCTTTATTGTCAATTTACAACATGTGCACAATGAAATTGGCTGAGTCTCCCTTTCCCACCCTCACCACCATCCCACCACCATCCCACTAACAACCACTCAGTCTTATTGCACCCTGTGTACTTGACACAGAATGTACCAACCCACAGGTCAGTCATTCTATACTTGTCTTGGAATTATTTCCCATTCAGCAGTCTGACAGCCCATGGATAAAAACTCTTCTTTATTCTGTTGGTGCGGCAGGCTATACTACGATGTCTTCTGCCTGGTGGTAACAGGGTAAAGAGGTGCTGACCGGGGTGTGAATCATCCTTAAGAATTTTTTCAACTCTCCTGAGGCAATGATACCTAGTGATGTTGTCAAGTGCACTTAGAGGACAGCCCGTGGTATTTTGAGATGTGCTTACCGCCCTCTGTAGTGTCTTCCTGTCAGCAACTGTCAATCCAGCATACCAAACGGTAATGCAATATGTGAGGATGCTTTCAATTGTGGACCGGTAAAAGGAGATCATCATTTGTTGTTTCACAACTTTTGGATAAGCTTTAAATTTCAGAGTAACACGTGGCATGAGTTATCCACTCTCCACCATACAGAGCCTACATGCAGTAGGGCATATGCACTTAGTCCCTGTTGCAAAGCTCTGGAGAGGGAATACAGTCTGAGTGCTCCTTTCAGACCTACATTTCTTCATTAAATGACTTTCTACAGCAGATTTTGGTGGGTTGTATCTGAATGTGTGAGTTTTGTTCCTTTGAGCAGAATCAGGTTTGGGGTGATGTGGAAGTGCTGTGCAAATTCTATCCCTTGTTTGATCAACCATCCTCAAATAGCTCCCACCTTGCCTCTTAGATCAGATTGACAAGATGAGGGCTGCCAGTTGGTGATGAGCTACCTTCTCTTGGTGATGAGCTACCATTCAGCTCTACTCTCCCCATTTCTCCTTTGGTCTAGGAAGGAGCCACATGCCAGTAGATCACATGGAAGTCTTAAAGGAAAATGTTAGAAAACAAATAGCTAGACCAGACAGCATCATTGGATGACTTTTTCTCAGTCTAACTTAGAATAGTCAAGTATGAGAAACCTTCTGCAGTCAGGAAATGATGCCACCTCTTTGAGGTGGGCTCTGTTGGGTCTTTAGATTATTGTAGATGCAGGACAGACCTATCGAAAAATAAGAAGCGGAGAAAAAAATTTATTTGCATTTTTCAGAAAGGAAATGCCATCAAGCTTGAAAGAAAAGAGTCTGTTGGTGCCTTTGCATAGTGGATACATTAACACGTACACTATTATTGGAATAATAGGTCAAAAGAACTGTGTTATACAGTAGCTCAGGTTTATTTCCCCACAACACAGATTCTCCATAAATTACCCATCTTAGAAATGGCCAACAAAAAATGAGTTGTTGACTGTCATCAATATATCATGGTTTTGGGCATCCCAAGTCAAATGGATAGCCATGAATTAGGAAAATGGCAATTTGTTACTATTTATAATTCATTAAAGTTGATGAACCACAAGTCAAGAATAGATGAATTTTCCCCATTTTGGTTTAATACCTCCATAAGATGCCCCATATCACCTAGAGAAACCAAGATCACAGAGAAGCTTCCTTTGACTTGCCTCTACAAGCCATCCAAGTTTGGTGAAGTTTGGGTTTTGGATGTCTGTGTTATGTGCCCCCAAAGAAGCCCCCTCTGGAAAGTGACAGAGGCTGAACATAACAAAGGGGATTAAAAGGGGGATGCCAAATATTGAGTCAAAAGTTGCTAAAAATTCATTGATTTGTATTCATTGAGGTCATTGTATTTGATGAATACTAATCAACAATGTAGTGATTTTGAATGAATTTTGCCATTCTTTTCTTTTTAAATAGTGCACATCTCTACAAATAGCCAATTGTATTGTGCTAAAATCTCTCTCTCTTTTCCTCTTCTCTGACTTTTTCCATATCTCTCTCTCTCTCTCTCTCTCTCTCTCTCTCTCTCTCTCTCTCTCTCTCTCTCCTCCCTTTTCTTTTTCTAACTCTCTCTTTCTCTCCCACACTCAGGCTTCAGAGCTGACATGCAGGAAGCATACAAGATCTACCTTGCATTGCAATGTCCCCTATCCATCAAACTGGGGACACGGTTGGCCGGAAATGCTATACAACATTTTATGGACATTTTTAATACACTCCCCTGCATATTTCCCTCCCAGCATTTGAACATCTCTGCTATTAATGGCTCTCTTTCCAAACAAAATAATTCTGGAATTCTGACATTTACAGATACTGCTAGCACCTAAAGGACTCTGAGGCTTTACTGAGTGTGTTTTTAAAGCATTGTTCATTCGATTCATTTTGAACTTTAAAGCTTCTCCTCCTCCTCCTTTTTGTTTCTTCTTCTTTTTCTTAAAAAAAAAAGAAAGAACTGAGATAACAGGATCTACAGTGCAAGATCAAGCTTAGAAATCACAGCTTGAGATGCCCATCCAGGTGAAGTCATGCAGAAAATGAAACATATCTGGCTGAACAAGGCTGTGGCCAGAGTGACAAGGCAATGTCAAGGAAAAGGGCAAGTAGGAATGTCCGCAAGACAGGTAAGAGCTCCCTGGAGTGCTTTGGAGAGAAAAGGGTAGGAAGTGGTGAAGAGCGTGAAGAGTTAAAGGTTCATCTGGTGAGTTGGAAACTTCAGCAGACCTACAATTCCCTGGAACAACAATGAAAGACTTGGCCACCGCTGTATATTCTTCTTGTTGACATCAGGTGCCGTTTTTGTCAGAGTCTGTCTCATGCCAGACTACAATGCTTGTCTTCCAGAGTTCATCATTTTGTGCTCTAATGAACAGCATCTGAGCAGAGATTCTGGTGGACAAGAATTTCGCGTCTTTGAAACCTCAATCTTTCAAAAAAAGATGTAGGGACTGAACCGGAAGACATTCTGCATGCAAAAGAGGTGTTCTGGGGGCAATTTTCACAATAGTATGACTCCTCTCAGACTCTTAGGCTGACACTTCACATCCATCTCATCACTGTTTGTGGTCCCGCTTGGGACCGGTATGAAGTAATCTTACCACAAGTCCATTACGGGATGATGGCAGTTCGTCCCGACCACGCCCCCTGAACTGCAATTTAAGTGGGATGAGAGATTCCCCTCCCTGGCCTTGGGAATCTGCTCGTCACGCTTCTCATTCCAAGAAGTCACGCTCATCAGAGAATGAGTGGCGATAAGAGCAGAACCACTCTAGTGGCAGGAGCGCGAAGCGACATTCGCCAGTAAATTCCCTATGGAGTTATTAATGCAGTGAATAGGTTTTAAAAGACAAATGCATCAAAGTTTGCTCCGTAAAAACATTGAAGGCAAGGCTTCAGAGAATCGAAACATCAAAAAACGGAAGGTCAGGCTGAAAAAAACACAGAGAACGAAGGCATGGAATTTCACATCTCATTACGGAACGAGGATGGGCATTAACTGTCATGCCGGTATCATCAATCATGCCAGTGCGTACATGGGAACAGGGACAAAACCAGAAGAAGACCACGTGACCATGACTGACATCAACACGCAACAAACTTTCTCCTCGGACAAGAGTGGACGTGAAGTAACCATCATAGTTCAAAGTGCGAAGGAGCTGTCCAACATGCTGGACCTATCCAATGCCTTGGGCAACTCCTAACATGCTCAGTCTGAAACCTAGCGTGGATTCATTGCCATTAGAAAATCAGAATCACCAGCCTCCAATGTTCTGTTCCACCAATGAGTTTTGCTTAATTCTAGATACCAGGACTCTAGCTTTCCATTCTTTCCTGGTCAACCGAGCAAGACACCCTAGCTTGTGCATGTCTGTCTTCTCATCACAACTGGCTTCCTTTCTCACTCTGTCAACAGTTAATATTTATACCTCACCTGGAAAATATTAACCTGGGTGAACCTAAACGTTAACAAAAGTTTGGCCTTGGGCCAAATCGTGCGGCTGAAACAACCCAGAATCTCCTTGTCTGGAAGTTTCTTGCAACTTTGTTCTGAAAAAAATGAAGCCTTGCTAAGATACAGGTAGATTTACCAATAGTTTCATAAATGATAGTTATACACCCAGATGAGTAAGAAAATTTTTAATTTACATTATGATTCTTGGTTTACATCATGTTATGTTCTGACTACGGTTAACATATTTTATATTACTTTGCCTGCCTTTACAAAAGTAAATTCAATATTTTTTTAAAAAAACTAAATGTTATTATACTGATATTGTTTTATGTATAGTTATTTAATATATGATTTTATTTTCCTTTCCTTTTTATTTCTTGGATGTTGTTATTGTATCTTATATTTTGTTCTAAACTGCCCAGAGTGGCCTTTGTTACCAGATGGGTAGAGATGGGAGAGAGATGTGAATGTAAGTAGGGGGACCCATTGCATGTCTCTGAACTGTAAATGAACATGAATACCATTTAGAACTGGAAATCTACACATTCTAGAAAATGCAAAACCACACAAAGAGAGAGAGAGAGAGAGAGAGAGAGAGAGGATGGGAGAATGAAAGAGAAATTCAGGAAATAATTTGGAATCTGAAGAAAAAGCAAGGGTGTTTGTCAATTTCTGAACCAATCCAAAGTGGAGAGGCCTGCAGTGGGTTTGAATTGAAACAGGGAACTCAGAACTACCAAATATGGCAAGGAGCCAATGGGGGGGCATGGAATTGTACCAGCGAGTCTCAGTTGGAAAATGAAAGTAATGCTTTAACAGAACCAGGAACTCCAAAATGAATGGAGAGTGACAGCTCAAGCATAAATTAAAAGCCCAACCTCTCCGAGAAATCCCAGTCCCAGAGCCCATAGGTGGGCTTGGGCTAACTGGATAAATCCTTTTCCCCTTTAATTGGCAGCAATGTCACATATTGGTTGCGCAAAAGAAAGCTCGGTTAGAGATGTTAGTTGCTTTTTGCTTTCATTTGGAGGGGGTGGAGTTTAACACTGGGCACTTTTCAGTATTTCCATATTCCCCCTTGTCACCTTTAATGTTCTTGATTTCTTTTAGAATTAAAGCCTCCTCGGGTCCTTTTTTTAAAGGAACAAGGCATGGTAAAAATGAATGAATGAATGAATGAATGAATGAATGAATGAATGAATAAATAAATAAATAAATAAATAAATAAATATTCCAGAGACACATTACATTCACATTACTTGGCTGCTCTGTTCTGTGATGCGGCAGCCAGGAAAGCCAATACAATTCTTGGTTGCATAAACAGAACCATAGTGTCTAGATCAAGGGATGTGATAGTACCACTCTATTCTGCTCTGGTCAGACCCCACCTGGAGTACTGTGTCCAGTTCTGTGTGCCTCAATTTAAAAAGGATGTTGACAACCTCGAGCGGGTGCAGAGGAGGGTGACCAGGATGGTTGAGGGTCTGGAAGAAATGTCTTATGAGGAACGGCTTAGGGAACTGGGAATGTTTAGCCTCTCTAAAAGAGGGCTGAGGGGGGATATGATAGCTATGTTTAAATATTTGAAAGGATGTCATATTGAAGAGGGAGCAGGTTTGTTTTCCATGGCTTCAGAGACTAGGACTCGGGGCAATGGTTTCAAACTAGAGGAAAAGAGATTCCATTTGAACATTAGGAAGAACTTCATGACATTTAGAGCTGTTTGGCAGTGGAATATGCTGCCACGGAGGGTGGTGGAGTCTCCTTCTTTGGAGGTTTTTAAGCAGAGGCTGGATGGCCATCTGTCAGAAATACTGTGATGGGGTTCCTGCATGGCAGGGGGTTGGACTAGATGGCCCTTGAAGTCTCTTCCAACTCTCTGATTCTATGTTCTATGTTCTATGTTCTATGGCAAAAATCTGGGATGGTTCCATAAACAGACATATTCCATAAACATATTTAAATGCAGGGAAGTGTGAGGAGGAGGAGGAGGAGGTGGTGGTGGTGATGGTGGAGAGCACTCCCTCCCTTCCACACATAAAACTTTACTAATAGTGTGCTCTGTGCAGCCGTAATTAACATATGGTGTGTTCCTTGCTTTGAGTTTCCACTTATAAATATGAAAAAGAGAAAAGGGGTGACAGATTCTCCTGAAGAGACTTCAGAACAACGGGGGCAGGGGGGAGAGACGATCAAGGACATGTAGTTTATTGGGGTTTAATTTTTCATTTTATAAAAATCATTAAAAACGACACTGTCCTCTTCCCCCCCTCCGCACAGCAGCTGCCATTGTCAAGCTGTTAAATTCTTTTTTCCCCCTATCCACAGCTCTGAAACAGTTGTTTTGATTTCTTTCTAAATGACAGCTTGCTTTAATTTAGTGACAGATTTTAATGGGAAAATGCATTCTTAAGCTTTCTTTTTCCTTATCATTGCCCCCACCACCACACACACACATAATGACAAATCTAAGAGCTTTTAGACCCCTTTGTACTCTTTCTGCTTCCATGAATGATCCAATATGAAGGCCAGAACTCCGATGTTCCCCTCGCTGCTTGGTCTTTTTTTTTCTTTTGGTGGTTTTGTTTGTTTTTGCTTTTGGTTATGCCATAGCTTGCTTATTTATTTATTTATTTATTTATTTATTTATTTATTTATTTATTTATTTATTTATTTTTGCATTTGTATACTGCTCCCTTTTCCCAAAGGAACTCTGGGCGGTTCACACAATAGGCTTAAAAACAGGCAACAATAAAACAATATAAAATAGTAAAATAGTGCTGGGCAAGAGGCAAAAACTTAACGAACATAAAAAAAGAAGGGGGGGGAACAACAATTTGGTATCACATTAGCAATCGCCAAAGGCATCCCTGAACAGACAGATTTTAAGGGCTTTCCTGAAGGATGCCAATGAGGTAGCCTGGCGTATCTCACTGGGTAGCTTCTTCCAAAGCGATGGACCGGCCACCGAGAAGGCCCATTTTTGAGTTGCTACCCTGCGGGCCTCCCTGGGGATGGCCACCCGGAGTGAGAGAGCCATAGAGGAATGGGTGGGTCGGGTCAGCTCTGATCGTAGGGAGATACACTCTGCCAGATAATCAGGACCCAGGCCATGGAGGATTTTGTAAACCAAAACCAACACCTTGAATCTTATACAGGAGGCAACGGGCAACCAATGCAGGTGAGCCGGAATGGGGGTGATGCGGTCAAACCTGCCCGCAGCAACCACCAACCTGGCCGCTGCATTCTGTACCCGCAGCAGTCGCTGAACAAGGTTCAAGGGGAGCCCCATGTAGACAGCGTTACAATAGTCTATCCTCGACATGACCAGCGCCTGCACCACTGTCCTTATAAGTCCTTACATTACTTATAAGTCACCTTGCCCGCCCAGCCTGGAATTAAAGAGGCAAGAGACGTTTGTGGGATTAAAATCAGGCCACAAATTATTGATATGAAATTCACTCTATTCTACTGTTAAACATCCCTTAAACAAGGGGGCCTGAATGTAGTGCAAGCAGATCAGTTAATGATTCCTAATATTATTATTAGAAGGGTGCTGCCAAGCTGTTCAGCGCCCTCCCAAAACCTGCAGTCTGGGCAGCCCTCATTCCTCATCTTTGAACTATTTATACCTAACACCTAATGTTCCTAATTTCCTAATCCATTTCCTAATTCATATTGAGGGCTGCCAGCTCACTAGGGAATATTATTCAATAACTTTCACCTGACTTAAATGTACTGCGTGCACTGCTCGCCAATTGTGACAGGTAGAGATGGGCAGGAAATGAACAATTTTTCGTTTTCATTTTGTTTTTTTGTTTCATTACGTAACGAAATGAAAAACAAATTTTGTCTCCAAAATGAAACAAAACGAACCGAAACAATAGAATTTTTGTCGTGCGTTTCGTTTTCTTTGCGGCAAATACATTGAACTGTAATGAATGCTTAACGAAACAGCAATTTTTCATTTTCGTTTTCTTTTTTTGTTTTGTTATGTAACAAAACGAAAATGAATTTTTTTGCAAAAAATTCACAAAAAACGAAAACGAACCAAAACGGACCCCCTAAACGACAAACAACAAACAAAACACCATTTTTTTGAGTCGTGCTCATCTCTAGTGACAGGTTATAAACATCCCCTTGGCTTTAAGAATGAGATGGGCAAGAACGAGTCACTGCCACTCTGTTCCAATCTGTGTGGCAGCCAAAAATTCCCATCTGGCCTTTACATGGCCAGCTGATCTCAATCTCATATTTGGGAGGGAGGGTGGGAAGACGGCTGGATCCAGAAAGAGGTCTCTCACCACATGACAAGGCCTTATAAAACGAACACCCCTGCAAAGAGCCCATAGGCTGCACTGTACCCACATGATGCCATCCAGGCGCACAAGCAAAAGAGCCCCGCCTTGCACTACGGCAGTCCGGAGCTGCCCTTTCAGCCCCCAATTCCTGGAGTTTCCATATGGCCAAATGGATGGGGTATAAATAGATGAATGAATGAATGAATGAATGAATGAATGAATGAATAAAGTTGGCTCAGAAAAGCAGGTAAATATGAAATTTAACACACACACACCCCGAATGGAGCAGGGAGAGGTTGTTGTTTTTTTTGTCCTTTGGTGTCATGTTGTTTTGTAGCATGCAGAGAATATTAGACTGACAATGTAGGCATTCTGTAGCATTGCTACTCAAAGAACTGAAAAGAGGGTTCCAGTGTTCCAGCCACCTGCATCTGGAGGTGCATCATTTGTTTAACTGCAAAAGTGAACAAAACCATTAATCCCTCCTCTTCAAAAATGTGTTGCATTTTGCTGTAAGAGTGCTTTTTAAGCCTTTATGGTGTGACTGGCTGCATGGGAAAAAAAAGTACAATTTTTAAATGAATCTCCAAAAGCTGATATGACATGCAGACATAAGTTGCCGTTGGAGTAATATTTATTTATTTTGCATCATTCTCAGTTGACACAAGGCAGCTCAGAACATTAAAACGAGTAGTTTAAAAACTGAATAAATTGCATTTTAAAGAGCAATTGTACTATAATATAATTAAAGAGATAATAAATGATTGAAACATTTAAAACATGTTACTTCATCTCAAGGGAAGTGAAAATGTTTAAGGAATGGTTTTACTAGTTCAACACACCCAGTGAATTTCCATATTTAATGGGGATTTGAAGCCAGGTCTCCTTAGAACAAATCCATCACTACACTATGCTGGGTGAAAACAATACCAAAGATATGGAACAATTATTTAAAATTGATTCGTACATTATCTTAGGGCCTGGTCACACAGCCAAAAACACCTGGGTTTTGACCTGTGTTAAAAACCATGCTGAGTTTCATGTTGACACAAAGTATTCCAAAGTGCATATTTATTTTTCCCTGACTTGTGTGCTTTTGAAAAGAAGCAAGTTAAAATAAATGGCCACCAGAGGGCTGTTTATTTAATTACGCTGTCTTCCTAGGTGACTTAAGACTGTTGTGAACCTTAAAACTTATTTTAAAAGGGAACCCCTCCATGCATACCCAATTTAAGTACAGAAGCTGAAAATATTTAGCCTCTCAAACTGGAAAATTAACAGAGGAAGAAGCACATTTGAGTTATTCAGTAGAAACACAGGAAACAACTCCAAAAACACATGACTTGAGCTAGTTAAAATTAAAATGCTACATATTGTGAATTTTTGAAGACCAGACCTTGGTTCCTTTGAGAGCTACATTACGGCCACTACATTGTGGTTCCAACTTGATACTACATTAAACAAACTGAGGTAAAATTAGCATTCAGGTAGTCAGTCATAGTTAGAGATGGGCAGAAATTGAAAAAATGGCGTTTCAGTTTTTCATTTTTCGTTGAGGGGTTCATTTCGGTTCATTTTGGTTTTTCATGAATTTTTGAAAAAAATTATTTTCATTTATTTGTTTTTCGTTATTTGTTTTTACCCACTTTTTGCGCGATTTTTAAAGCATTTCCATGTGCGGGTGTCCCCCAACGCCCCAGACCAGTGGGAAAACACTAAAAAAATTGATGCTGGTAGAGACACAGTATAGGTACGCAGGGAGGCTGCAAAGACAGCGGTGGGCGTTGCCCAGGGTGCAAGGCAGCTGCAGAGTGACTGCACTGCGGGGCAGGGGAGGGTACTCACTGAGAGGTATGCACACACGCACACAGGGAGGCTGCAGGACTGAAGCTAGAGAGAAATCTCTTCTTTCTCTCCCCTAAGTGCCAGGCTGCAGCCAGCAGGAACACAGAGACACACACCTGCCTGGCTGGCGTAAAGTGAAAATAACGAGTCGCAGAGACAGCAATCCCACCCTAATTCCCACCGGAGACTGCAAGGAGGATGGGGGCTGCCAGAGCTTTTTATGCCCTCTGTAGCTGCCAGACCTGCCCAGTCTGCAACCTGGGCATGCTATTGGTTGAAGTTGTCCAAGAATTTACATGATTACATCACATGGCTTGCCTCCATTTTGTGGCTGGCGACATCCATTTTGTCATCCTTAAAGGGAAAAGAAAAATACATCACGATGGGAGAAGACAAAAACAAACATTTTAAGGACCCCCCCCCGGTAGGTATTATCAGACAGTATAAATAATTATTGCTGCATTTTTATGGATGTCCAGGGCGTTTTTTAACATTTAAAACAGCTCATTTCATTCCGCGTCACCATTAATGAAAAACAAAATGTAACGAAACTAATTTTTGTGGTTCTGTTCTGTTCGTTCTAATTTCATCACAATGTTCGTTATTCATTTCATTACATAACAAAATGAATAACGAAAAACGGAAACGAAAAAAAGTTCATTTCGTGCCCATCTCTAGTCATAGTTATTAATACGTCTGTGAAGATTCTCAGTCATCCAGGTGCGTTTATCTGGGAGTTGAGTCATGGCTACTGGACTTCTTTTTTGAGAGATAGAAACATTTCGCTGTTCATCCAAACAGCTTCATCGGTCTGAATACAGCTAGTGCAAGAGAAGGTCTCTTGCACTAGCTGTATTCAGACCGATGAAGCTGTTTGGATGAACAGCGAAACGTTTCTATCTCTCAAAAAAGAAGTCCAGTAGCCATGACTCAACTCCCAGATAGTTATTAATAGACTACCTGACTAGATGGTCTTGAACTGTTGGAGACAAATCCAATACACCACAATGTGTTCATGTGACCTAAAAACTGCCTACCATGGCAAACCCTACTGTCGAGCCTCAGCACCAGGAAAGTCCCATAGGAGTCAACAAATACCTCAGAATTCACTCTAAGTGGTTTAGCTATGTGGATGAAGGCTTAATGGCACATGATTGATTTTAAATTCATGGCAGACCACATTTAAAGGTATAAAGAGAAAGCCAGCTTAAAGAAAAAGTGCTATTTTAACCCATAAAACCAGGCATGTCCAAAGTCAGGCCTGGGGGCCAAATGCGGCTCGTTATCAACTTTTGAGCGGCCCACGGCCTCTTCTCCCCACTGGCTCAGCCTGTCACGCCAGATGGCCCATCCCCATACTGGATGGGGACATCAGCTTGCAGTTTTTCAGTTTACCTGCCTCCCCTGCCTCTGTCCATCCCCCCCCCCCCAGCCACTTGCCCAGCCTACCCGACCCTGGCTCTGTTGCCACAGCGTCCTCCCAGTCTCCTTGCATGTTACAGAGATTTGTCCAAAGACCAGCCCAGGAGCCAAATGCAGCTAAAAGGTCATCCCCCGCACGTTTTCACCTTACCAAATCCAACCCTCCTTGCAAAAAGTTTGGACACCCCTGTACAAAACACTATACGACGTGGGTCCTAGCTACCTTTAAGATTGAATCTCACAATATGAACTGGTTCCTGTGCTAAGGTCATAGGAGAGGCCTTTCTCTCCATCCCACCACCCTCACAGATACGTCTTGTGGGAACACATGAAAGGGCCTTCTTGACTGCTGCTCCCAGACTCTGGAACTCCCTCCCACCAGAGGCCAGTAGAGCCGCATCCCTGCTGTCTTTCCGGAAACAGGCAAAGACCTTTCTCTTCAGTCACACTCTCCCTGAATGATGGACTACCTATTATGTGTCTTTTATATGACTCTACCTGACCACATATTGTTTTGTGTTTGTAACCCCTTGTAACTTGTGTTTCTATCTCCCCTTGTGTGATTACATTGACACTGTTTTCAATGTTGTTTTCTATCCCTCATAACCTTTGGATGGTCTACCATGCATGATTACATAGAATATTTACTCTCTCTTTAACTGCTCACATTCTTTTATAGCTTTAATGTTGTCTCTTAATGCTGTAAGATGTCCCTCAATTCTGTGTTTTCATACCTGAATATGTCTTAATTGTACTGGACTGTATATTGTCCTTCGTTACTGTAAGCCACCTTGGGTCCTTTTCCAACGAGAAAGGTGGGGTAAAAATACTCAAAATGAATGAATGAATTAATAAGACTGGAAAAGCTCCCACTTCTCATGGGAATTAAATACTGTATTTAACTCCATCTGATCCATCTCTTAATCTTAACTTTCTGACAGTTCCAAACCTAAGGCAGTCACACATGATCGCTCATGGCAACATGCTCCCAATGGCTCAGATGAGGGGAGGATTTCTTAAGGTATCCTTGGACCAACATTACTGTGATAGTCCCCTGTTAGAACTTGATGGGCCATCCCATACCTTCTTCTGTTGTCCAAAGTATGCAAGACCAATAAAACAATTCCTCAAAGCATGGCTATTGAAATAGTTGGCCTTCTTGGGTACTTCAAGACTGAAATTACTCCAGAGCAGGCTTTGCAAAAAATGTGTTGTAGGTGTGGCTTTTTTTTTGTTTTGTTTTAATATACAGTCACCCCCCACACACCATTTCATGGTTCAGGTACTGTGGTCCCACTACATTGCAGGATTGCAGTACCTGCACCGTGGGGGGCGGGGCAGGGGGCGATCGGGTCGCTCCCCGCCACCCCCCTCTGAGAAGCCTCAGAGCCGTGCAGGGGGCAGCGGGGGTGATCGGGTTGCTCTGTGCCACCCCCGGGCCCCTCTGAGAAGCCTCAGGGGTGCGTGGGAGGGCGGCGGGGGGCAATCAGGTCACTCCGCGCTGCCCTCCTGCCCTCCTCCGAGAAGCCTTGGAGCAACGCAGGGGGGCTGCGGGGGGGGGGCGCAATCTCCATTGAAATGCATTGAGTCAATGGATTTCAATGGAGAAATTTTCCCCATTGGAAAGCATTGAGCCAATGTTTTCCAATGGGGATAATTTTCTCCATTGAAATGCATTGTCAATGCATTTCAATGGAGACGGCCCTGGACAAGAAGTCTTGGGCGGCGCGGGCGGGCGGCAGTGGGAGGTCAGATCCTCCTGCCGCCGTGCACCACCCCAAGACTTCTCTGACAGGTGCGTGATTGCCCCCCTCACCCCCACCCCACTTCCGCATATGGTGGATTTGCATGGATCGTGGGTGGGGTGGGTCCCTAACCCCCACGATCAGTGTGTGTGGGGGTATTGTATATCTGAAACCTGTCACAATGCATGGCCTGTGGGCTACTAAACTTAAATAAACTTGAAATGAAGCCACCCCTTGGCCAAAACCATACCAGGGAGGACTTCTCTCTCATTCTTGGATTTGTCCACCATGGAATTTTCTCCACTCCTACCACAGGGGAACTCAAGCTTATTTATTGGGGTTTGACATTTGGACAGCTATCCCGTTGCTGATGAGGATGGATTGAATCATATGGTAATTCATTTTAAGATGGGAAAGAAACCTCAGACCAAGCAGCTAAGAAGTCTATGAAGATTCTCAGTCATCCAGGTGAGTTTATCTGGAAGTTGAGTCATGGCTACTGGACTTTTTTTTGAGAGATAGAAACGTTTCGCTGTTCATCCAAACAGCTTCATTGGACCGATGAAGCTGTTTGGATGAACAGCGAAACGTTTCTGTCTCTCAAAAAAGAAGTCCAGTAGCCATGACTCAACTTCCAGAGAAGCAGCTAAGAACCACTCAGCTCTATTCAAAGCCTATACAGTGGTACCTTGTATAAAGGAATTAATTCGCTCCAAATGAAATTCTGTTAAGCAAATTTTCCTTCATACAAATTTTCCATAGAAATGCATTGAAAATGGAGTAATCCCTAATCACAACCATTTTAATGTTGTACAGATTTGCCCCATAGGTGATTCTGTTAAGCAAATTTTCCCTATCTCCGGATTTTTTATGTTGTACAGATTTTATGTTATACAAACTGTTTGTTACACAAGGGTCCACTGTATATTCTTCCGCCTCCTGTCTCCACTATCAGCATATTTGTCCATGGCGAGGCTCACAATGTACCCACAATTGTGAACTAGGAGAACAGAGAGGTATGGAGTAAACTTGACTAACCCATTTTTGTCTGCATGGGGGAAAAACAGAACATAATGAAATGTAACTGAACTAAATGGAAATGCTGAAGTAGATAATGGTGCCATGTCTCCAACAAAAACAGCCAAAAAACAAGACCAAAAAAATCCCTCATTTTTTGCTGTTGTTGCCTGCCTTTATGGAAGGCAAAGGTGATGAAAGCCACTTACATTATAAGCAGTGTGTTTACACATTATTCACTGTGGCAATTAACGACCGAATGTCGCCATTTCAATTTTCTCTGAAGGGGACCCTTCTGTCAGAAATCTCATCATTGGCTACGCGAGGGAGGGGACAATGGTGTGCCCTTGTGAAAGAGTACAAAAATTGAGGAGAGTTATTAAAGAGATAAAAAGAGTTGCAGTGGATCAGACCAAAGGTCTCAGTTTTAAGGCTTCTCCAAAAAAGCCATAGGGCAAAACCATTATCTTAGGTTTTTCTCTAGAAACGGAGAGACATAACGCCTGCTAGACTGAAAGAAATGGAGAGACACCATGAAGCATAGTTTTGATAGCCCTCTTAGCCTTATCTTCCATGAATTTCCCTACTCCTCTCTTAAAACTGTCCAAACTGCATCTGTCACTTGTGATAACAGTCAGTCTTGCTTCACCGGAAAACCCTTAGGTCTCATATTATGAGAGAGGAGCAAAGGGTTACACCATCCACCTTCTTCACATTGTCCACTATTTTCAACTTTGGTCTCCTGCCCCATTACAAATTTTTCCTGCCAGGGACTTCTGCTGTATCCTTGGTCTTTGAGGTGTCCATTTTCTATCCTATTCTACCTCTAAAAATACATTTTTATCTCTTTGAGGTAGAAAATATGTGATAATGGATATGATGTTGGCAGCCTTGTATCACTTGTTCCCTTTTATTCCTCAAGACATGAAAAAGAACCCAGGAATTTTTGCACTTTGAAAAAAAAAGTTGTACTCTAGCATACGTTTTCATGGTGGACTATGTTTTCATGGTGTAGAGATGGACTATGGTTCATTAAAGTTTATGGTGTACAGTAAATCTGTTAGTCTTTGAAGGACCTCATGTTGTTTTCTTGCTCAGGTTCACTCATGAAGAACATAGGTAGAAGTAGACGTTGTTATATCTACGCAACTGTAAATCCAGAAAGAACTAGATGTGTTTAGGCAAATAAGTTTGAACCCTTTGCTGTTATCTTTCACTTTCCTGTAGTTCTGCTTATGGGGATGCATGGCATGACATCAATGTATCATGCATTTCCTCACACTCAGTCCAAATGATTTAGAAATAGTTGCTTGGGCAACTATTTTTATTCAGTCATTCTAAAATTTGCTGTGTTAGAAGACTAATATGTTCTATTATCCCCCCCCCAGCCGCCTGTTTTTCACCCTTTGAGCCATTGAAAGGGGCTAGCCCCACTACTGGACAGCACAGGGGTTTAGATCTTTGGCTGCCAAGCTAGAGGTTCAGAGTTTAGTTCTTCATTGTGTCTTCTTGACACAGACTGGACTCAATGATTAGAGGTGGGCACGAGACAGAAAACCCATGGTTTGGGTTTGTCTGTTTCGGGCCCACCCTTGGTTCGGTTCGGTTTGGGGTTTGTATGAATTTTAAAAACATATTCGTACAAAACCAAACTGATCCGAACTGGTTTGGTCTTTACTAGGCGGGGGTGGCGGCAGCGGCAGATCTTGGCCCCTGCAGCAGGAGCTTTTTTAGGCAATGTCTTAGGGCCGGGTCGGTGCTTCTTTTATTTTTATTTTTTCTTTATTTTAGAGTGCCAATCTGGCCACCCCTGCGACCAGGTCGGCACTCCTTTTATTTTATTTTATTTTATTATATTTTTGAGTTTTAAAAGTCCCTAGTGGTTTTATTTTATTTTATTTTATTTTATTTTATTTTATTTTATTGTGCTGACCACGTGGTCCACCTACCAGCTGTAGTGCAGGCCAGTCGGCTTTTTTTTTTTTAATTTTCTGGACTCAGAGTCCAGTGAGGAAGACTAGACCACAACTCCACCATCAGGTAGGACACACCGGCGGTATGAAAAATGGAATGAAATGAAATAGAAATTTCCTTTCATTTTTCTTAGAGGGGGCAGCTTGTCATTTGTTTCATTAGGTAATGAAATGAATAACAAATAACGAAATGAACCAAAAGTTCATTTCGTGGCCATCTCTATCAATGATCCATAGGGTCCCTTCCAGCTCTATCATTATGACGATGATAGTCCTCAGACAACTCACAGCAATGTGTGAACTGGGTTATCAATCCTGTATATTCAGTGTAGATTCTCTGAACCCTATACTCTGAGCTCAAAATCATTGCACATACTCAGAAGAAACATGGTCGTCATAAGAGCCTTCTCTGTGGCTGGCCCCACCATGTGGAACCATCTTCCAGCAGAAGTGCGCCTAGCAGAGTCCCTGCCAGCCTTCCGGAAGGCATTAAAAACTCTCATTTTCTGGGAGGCATTTGGTGACTGAAGTCCCCACCCCCCCACCCCCGCCATCTGCAAAGCTATTTTTTTATTGTTTGGTTATTTGTGTTAAATTGATTTTAAACTGTCTAATTGTTTCTATTTAATAGTTATTAGTATTTTTTTATGTTGTAAACCGCCCGGAGTTCCTTCGGGAAGACGGGCAGTATATAGGCCCAATAAATAAATAAATAAATAAATAAATAAATAAATAAATAAATAAATAAATAAATAAAAAGAACATAAGAACAGCCCTGCTGAATCAGGCCAAAGGCCCATCTAGTCTAGTTTCCTGTATCTCACAGTGGCCCCATCTGGCCTTTGAAGCACCCTGTTTTTAAACCTGGGCCTCCCAACCTCCTGGCTTCCAAAAGCCAGATGCTGCCTCCACCTGCCCACCTGCCACCCAGCTGGCAGGCTGGCAGTGCATGCGCAAAGGCAGGGACCAGCTCCAGGAAGGAAAGTTGACCTTGTGTCTCTGCTCATGCACATGGGCTGGCCAAAGTTCCCTTCCAGGCCTGAAGGCTCTGCACATGCACCAGCCAACTGGCACACGTGCAGTCTGAATCTCTGGCCAACAGGGATTTGTATGTCTGATAGAGCCATATGGAGATGGGTGAGGGAGTGGGGGCGGTGTAAGACCCATGTTCATACGAACATAAGAACATAAGAAGATCAGACCAAAGGTCCATCTAGTCCAGCTTCCTTTATCTCTCAATGGCCCCACCGAATGTGATGGATAGAGTGATGGGATAGGCCATGGTGGACTTTTCCTCACTCTTTCCACTACACCATACTGTGTATTGCTGAGTATTGCTATCTGTGGTCAGTTTCTTTTCTCATTGTATTATCAATGGAACTCAACAAGTGGAAAAATATCCCATCCTCGTGTCAAGGAAGCATTCAGTTATATTTATAGTCCTGGAGACAGTCTCAATATATGGTGGAACAGGAACATCATGTAGCTCACACTGTGACTTTTTACGTTGGGCTTTTTGAAAAGAGATACCATTTCCAACGCCCTTTTCTTAACCTCTGGGCAGAGACTTGAGATGTTCAGCCATGTCTATAAAACAAAACCTCCCGCTAAACCGTTTGATATCTTTTGAGGAATCCATTTAAAATATGCACTTTAGAAAAGGAAAGGAAATGTAAATATAGTTGTTCCATACTGGTTAATTAGTCCATAACGGGTGCAGGAATTGTGGAGATTCACTTGGAAATTTGTGCTCATTTAATTACACTAATATACATATTTCCCTCATTGACTATTATAAGTGCATTTTTTCAACTGTGCCCATTATTTCACATATTAAAATGTTCATATCATTTTCTCCTTTCCCCTCCCCCATGCCTCATAAACCTTGCTGATACTCAGACATTCATGGTTATCTGTGGTGCGTGTTTTTCCCCTGCTCTTCAATTGAGTTTTGAGAGGTAGACAAAAGCTGTATTTATCAAGAAATATCTGGGATGTTGAGGAGACACCTTTGAGCCATTTTCCATTCCCTTGATCACAATGATTAAATCCAGCAATGACCTTTCCCTTCTCTAGCTGGGCCTGTTGATTTGGGCCGGTGGAAATGAACAATATTTTTGTTGGGTAAGCTTTTGAGGAGAAAGCACTAAGTTTTACAAAGGTTTTGAGAGACAAGATGGAAATCCAGAACGTCAAGGGACTTCTAATTCAGCCATTTGGAAAATGGACTTTTTCTGTTGCGTCCTACATGGATATGGACTATTTTGCTTCTGCTCAATAGCTGGAGTCTAATTTTAGTTTTTAGATGTCTGTTTTGGTTACAGTGACACATGCCTTAGTTATATCCCTTGTGGATTATACTGCAATAAGCTCTATGTGGGGCTGCCTTTGAGGATGGTTCAGTGTAACAAAACTCAGGGGTAGGAGCTTCTCTGGCTGAGAATTACCTGAGTTCCTGTGGGTTCTTTTAAAGAAAACAAATGACCTGAGAGCATCAATTCAATGAAATTCCTTTATTCACTATTCTAAGTTACAAAAATAAAAAAAACAACTCATAAAAATAAATGGAAAATATAAAAATGCTTATCAGATACAATCGTATAATATTGCCTGAAAATAATAAAATCTATGATATTCTTACCAGCTTAGATATACTATAGAAATTACAGTGCCTAGGCTAGCTAGGACTAAACTCATAGTCTACATCTTGAAGCCAAATTCTCATAACCTTAATTATAAACTTTTCTTTTTCCCAACTCTGAGAATCTTCTAGATGTCATGTGAAACAGTTGTCCAATGGTAGCTGTCCAATTTTCTTGGCTTATTTTGACTAGGCCAGGCATGTCAAAACATCGGCCCTCCTGATGTTTTGGACCACAACTCCCAGAATTCTAAACTTAGATTGCCAATGGCAAAGGACTGTGGGAATTGTGGTCCAAAACATCTGGAGGGCTGAAGTTTGGATATGCCTGGACTACGCTATTGCATTCCTTAGAGGAGCGTCTAGCGAAAAGCTGAAAATGTGCAGTTAATATTGAGCCTTATAAATCACACTATGTCCCATCATCCTAATTCCATTACATTCAGCAGCATCACCTGGGGCAGAATGCAGGAGCCAGACTACTAGAAACAGTGGGTATATAATGCCCCCATTACAACAACTGCATTGGCAGCCAGTCTGTTTCTGAGCCCAATTCAAAGTGCTGGGCTTTACCTATAAACCTCTATACAGCTTGGGTCCAGCAGGACTGTATCTTCCCCATATGAACCTTCTCATCATTTCAGATCACCAGAGGAGACCCCCCCCCCTCTCAGTCCCATCGCCAGCACAGGCATGGAGGTTGGGGACACATGAGAAGACCTTTTCTGGTGGCAGCTCCCTGGCTTTTGGAACACTCTGCCTTCTGTTGAGAGTGGAAGACCCAGCTTTTCAGGGTGGCTTTTAACAATCATGATAACTCCTTCAATGATTTTCTAAATGTTAAGATGGTGTTGAACTTTCACTTGCTTCTACAATTGTATTTTGAGTAACACATAATTTAATCATGTTTAATGTTTAACTTACTATGTTTTCACCTCTATTCTTTTAATACAATAGGAACCCCGTATTCACTGATTCATTATCCACTGATTCAGTTATCCATGGTTGGCACAGGAAAAAGATTAAATAATCCAGCAGCCACAAAGCAAGCTGTTGTCACAAACAGCAGATGTAAAGCAAGCTATTGTCACAAGTAGTGTCTGTAAAGCAAGCTACTACCACAAACAGCAGCCATAAAGCAAGCTAGTGTCTCAAAACAGCAGTCATACAGTAAACTACTGTCAGGAAACAGCAGTTTGGGGTGGGTGGGCATGTGTTCTCTATTATCCACAGTTTTCATTATCCACAGGAAGGTCTGCAACCAATTTCCAGTGGATACCGGGGTCCTACTATATTGTGAGTTCCCTTGACTCCCCTTATTAGGCAAGAAAGGCAAGATATAAATAAAAGAAGCAAACAAACAAATAAAATAGGTGTTTGGCAGTTTAAAGCCCTACCTCCTCTGGTGGGTGCCCATCCAGAGTCAGCATCTGAAAGAGATGGGTATTGGAAGCAAGGCTGCTACCTTTGAGTGGGTGCCTTCCAGAGAAACAACTGTTCGGCCAATAAACGAACCAGCACGAACCGCTGAATCAGCCATTCCTGCCCATCTCTAGATTGGTACATAGGAAAGAGTCTTGAAATACAAAAAGGTCCCCAACAAAAATAGGCATTTCGGCAGAATGAAGTCAGATCCTTCTGCTCAGGGTTGTTTAGCCCCATCTATTTTGTGCATTTGTGTTTAATGAGTTAACTTCAATATATGTTAAGGAGTTGTGCCTGGGGTCATTTATGTTAACAATGTTAATGTGTTCCCTCTGTCATAATTACCCTAATTAGCGTACAAGCCATTACTAAATGCCCAATTCACATACAGGAGTGCCTTCAAGGTTTCTTGACTCCTAAATAAACACAATCAACCCAGGTCCCGATCCACAATGAAATGAAGGGGGAACAGGTTGTTCTCCTCTGGCACACTGAGGAATTGGAGACTCAATTGGGAATAAAGTGGCCATTCTTTTTTGGTTGTCCAGGCTGAAAAACGAATCTCAGGACCATCTGTGTGTGCCAGATTTAATATCTGGGCTCCCCTCTCTTCCACACTGGCACCAGGTGTTTCCACCTTGCTGCAAAGATTCATATATGTGCATATTGCACGCATAATATTTGTTTGGGTGGTGGTAAACCAGACCAACCCTTTCTTTTCTCTTTAACTCAGTCCATCCGACTCTCTCTTCCAGGTATTCTTTTGCCATTGCTGTACAACCGCCCTCTGCTGCACCATCACAAGGTATGCCTCCTGTGACATGATAACCGTCCTCCTGCAGATCTAAGATGTTGGCCCTGGGATCTCAAAGCATGGGAAGCTGCTGGCCTGACAACTTGAGCTAGTGTATGACTTCGGAAAACAAGATCAATGCAGCAGGTAAATGTTTCTCAGGTTGCTGTTTCCAAGTTCAAAATATCCCTGGGGGGGAAAAAATAAAACACACTACTAGCAGAAAACTCACGGGTGAATTTATCTCCTACTGAGAGGTCACTGTTCTGGACTGTTTTTCACCACATTGAAATTCTGCCTGGAATGGACACTGGTGTGCCACTCCCGTGGACAATTTGTGGCCCCATGCATAGAATTGTAGAGTTGGAAGGGACCTCGAAGGCCATCTAGTCCAACCCTCTGCCATGCAGGAACCCCCATCCCAGTGCTCCTGACACAGTGCTTCATCCATCTCTTCTTTTGGTTGGGATATTGTTGGTTTGTTTGGGATTTTTTGTTGGATTGGTGGTTGCAGATGATTTTTGGTTGCTTTAATGAGGGAGAGAGAGAGAGACCTCTTTGTGGTACTATATGAAAATCCTATTTATTTAACTAGAAGGGAAGGGTACACAGGAGGTTTTCTAACAGTAACTATTCTCACAGCCATCTTGCTAAGCTAGGAACATGCTTCTCTTCACTCTAAGAATACAAGGCACACACACTAACTAGACTTCTACCAGAACATTCCAAGTGGTGTGATCTCAACAACCAATCGGCTTTGCTCTTCACGTTAAATCCAGCCCATAATACTCTACATTCACATAAATCCTGTAATGGCTGAAATGTAAATCTTGCCAAATATTCCAACAGATATCCTACTTGAAATTTAGCATTCTAAGCCATTGTGTTCCATTCTGTCAGGTTTGCGAGCAATGAAGGTTTAATGGACAATCAATATCCATTGGGTTTGAGATCAAAAATATTGCTCTTATGTTTGTCTATCATATCCCACTGGTCTTTTGGCATCAGAGTGGACTAAGAAGTACCAATTCTGGCCTGTTGCATTCTGTTCCAGCTTTAACCTAGTCCTTAATAATACCGTCATCATATTCATTTTGAGATAGTCTAATCCTGTTAAAGATCAGAAGGGAATACTCCTCATTTCAGCCCCCTCCCTTCAAAGAATTGCATTTACACTTTAATAAATTTGACATTTGTGCCTTTGTTGGGTTTTAATTGCACTTTGGGAGGTGCCAGCCTTTTCCTTGCCTTGACTTTGAGGTGTTCTCTTTGAAATCACAAGAGTTTTCTGGCTGCCATCCAGGTCCACAGCCCTTCAATGTCGGAAGCTACTTCAAATATTGGGCCAGCCATTAGGAGAAGTGGGAGCTCCTTTCTCCTCTTTCAGCTGCTCTGTGGTGAGCCGCTGAAGGTTGCCACGAGAAGAAGGAAGTGTTTGCATTCTCCTTACAGAATCCAGAACAGGTCTAACAACCCAATAGGAAGCCAAATGTTTTGGCTAGGCTACACTGCTTATGCTTCTAAGGAAGACACATTTTGGTGCCTGGAGGTGTGAGTCTGTCTGGTGGAGCTTCTAGTCCTGCCCTGGATTCCTGTACAGAAGCAAAGTTCCTGCCTAGCAAGTGCTTACCTTCCTGCACAGAAGTTATGTGGCACCACGGCCATAAAGCATTCCCAGCTAGGCTTTTTCTCCAGGTGAGCCATATGTATGGGTCTGTTGGTGGAACTCCAAACATGCTAATTCATTCCTAAGCAAAGGAGCATTGCCCTCCCTCGGCGAAATAAGCAGGTGAGACAACAGTGATTGGGTGTAACTTGGGCCACACTTTATTAACGTGTTTTCAATGTGCAACTCTTCATCAACTCACACAAGGGCCTGCCTTAGTGTAGAATCAACGTTGGAACCCCCGGGGTCTCCTGGGACCCCTCCAACAGGCAAACATTTGGGCGAATAACTTCCCCTGCTTGTCCTGCCCCACAGACAGGGCAAGCAGGGCTGGAAAATCCCAGTACCCCTCCCGGGTTCTGTGAGCCCCACACTTGGTGGACTCGTGGTCCAGGGAGGCCTCCAAGTGCCTACTTCCCCCAATGCTGTAATCTCTGGATCCACAGCATCCTGAGGTTGGATGGGCTATCAGAGTCTCTTGGAATTTAACTTACCGTATGCCTCAATTTAACATGCACTATTGCCAGTGTGACTTAAACAGGGACTCCCTACCAGGTCACATCCCCCTGTACCAGTGTGGGATAGGCGAAAAAATCCGTGTCCGACGGTCAATTCTGGACCTGGGTCAAAAATTCATATCCGGCCCAAAATTGGTGACCAGTAAGCCTCACACAAGTGGTTTAAACATGTGGTGTGTGTATGTGGGGGGGTGCAGACCGTCCTTTGCAAAGAGATGAGCAAGACACGTGGTGTCCATGCTTTATAGGGCTCCCCCTCCTGCCTCTCCTTTGTCTGCGAGACCTGGTCAGTAGGTCTCGCATTACTTCACCTGGGAGGGCAAAGAGGATCCATGGTAGGATGTCCTCCACAGAGCTAAACCCTAGATGTTGCCCAGTATTCAGCTGGGATTGTTGATCTGCCTTGTTGCAACCAGAAGGGCATAAGAACATAAGAACATAAGAACATGAGCCATGCTGGATCAGGCCAACGTCCGATCTAGTCCAGCTTCCTGTATCTCACAGTGGCCCCACCAGATGTACCTGGGAGCGGATGAGACTAGATCTCCGTCTCCTGATACCATTCCCCTGCATCTGGTCCTTGAAGTACCCTGGTTTTAAGCCTGGAGATTACACATCTCCATCATGGTTTGTAACCTGTGATGGACTTTTCCTCCAGGAATCTGTCCAATCCCGTTTTGAAGGCATCTAGGCCAGATGCCATCACCACATCCTGTGGCAGGGAGTTCCACAGACTCACAACACACTGGGTAAAAAAATATATTTTCTTTTTGTCTGTTCTCACTCTCCCAGCCCTCAATTTGAGTGGATGTCCCCTAGTTCTGGTATTTTGTAAGAGGGAGATGAGTGTTCCTCTATCCACTTTACTCATGCCCTGCATTATTTTGTACTTCTCCAGGGCAGAGGATAAAGAAGTGATATGAGACTGCAGGTGAGCTTTCAAAATATTGTGCTGGGTTGTTTTTTGGGTTTTTTTTTCAGACTAAAAAAGCCAGGATGGTTAATGTTCCCAAGCTCTATTCAGCACTCATTACTGTTCCTTTTGACAAAACTCGATTCCTGGAGGGAGCTGAAGGAACATGTATGCCTTTTCAGTACATTCTGAATGAGCTTGCTATACCTCCCAATATGGAACAGTTTCTCAAATGAGATGGACTGAACTAGTGGGTGAACGCCATGAATGCATCTGCATTTAAATTCTACCATCATATGCCCATAACCACGGCTTTCGGCTCACAATTTATTGCTGGGTATATTAGGTACATGAAGTCCTTCTGATTCACAGCCTTCTAATCGGCTATTTAGAGTTTACACCAAGCAGAAAATCAATGTATTCAAAATGTAGTAGCTCTCTTGTTAACTCCAGTCATTTGCTTAAACAGTAATGCTGAGATGATAATTGAAATATGGTCTAAACCATGCATTTTAATTTGCAATAAAAATGTTTGAAATATGAGTAATTTGATTTTTTTTCCAAAGGGCATGTTTATTGCAGTCCCTTCTTTGGGATCTTAATTCCATGGTTGAATGAGATTTTAGAATAATAGTCTCTAATATCTTCCTGGAGGAATACCAATGTGATTCACATCAGTTGCAGTCTGACACAAATACTTGTGTGTTCAGGTCCGATGGTTCCAAACTGACTTACGTGGCCACAGCAATGTGAAATATCCCTCTAAAATTATTTAAACTGACATAGATTCTATCCCACCTGGGATCAAAAGATCTGCAATGCAGAGCTAACAGACCTTAGCCAGAATGCTGTTGGTGTTTGTGGAAGAGTTGTGGGTAATAGTGGCTAACTAAGCAGGTGCCAGGGTGCCTCTCAACTGGGCCTGTAGCCAAGCATGTGACCGAGCCATGCTCCAGCATCTCATCATTCAGTCATGACAAGATATGCAACTCTTATATAGGGAGAAAGAGGGAGAGAGATCCCTGGGGGCGCCAGGGATCACATCACGCTGATTCTACGTAACCTACATTGGTTACCAGTTGCTGCCCGAGCCCTAGTCAAAGGGCTTGTTTTGACATATAAAACCCTAAATGGCTTAGGACCTAGATAACTGAAGGACCGCCTCCTTCCATACGAACCTACCCGGCAATTAAGATTGAACCAGGGGGCCCTCTTGAAAGAGCCATCCCTCAAGGAGGTGAGAGGGATGGCTTGCAGACACAGGGCCTTCTCGGCAGCTGCCCCCAAATTATGGAATGCCCTCCCATGTGAGATCCGACTGGCGCCAACATTGATGACGTTTCAGTGCCAGATGAAAACCTTCATGTTCCAGAAGTTTTTTAATTGATACAATATAGATTGTGGGTCATCTGAATGGCAATTTTAGTGTAATGATTTTAGTGTAAGGTTTTTATTATTGTTTTAATTATTTATTGATATTTGATGTTTTACTTGTTTTAATTCTTTGATTGTAAGCCGCCCAGAGACCTTATATAAGTTGTAAAAATAAACAAATATAAGTTGTAAAAATAAACAAATAAATACATAAATAAATAAATTATGTGAATCCCAACATCCGTTTGATCACTGTTTTTAAACCCTTAAATGGGGCATGTGGAACTGCTGACTCCGCGGGTGGATTCTCCGCCCAACGGAGCCAATTTGCCCTCTCGCGTGAAGGCGAGAGAGAGAGCAGGACGCGAGATCACATCCAGAAGGGAGGGGGGAGGAGTGCCCTATAAAGGGCGGCTTCTCCCCCCTCCCACAGGCTTTTCCAGTTGGTGTTCCCCACCCACCCACCACTTTAAGGGCTAGTGTGAGTGTAACTGGTTGCCCACGGGGGCCGGATAGGAATTTTTGACCCACACTCTAAATTGGCCATTGAGAATGGGGATTTTTCACCTATCCCACACTGGTACCTGGGCTATAGTTAAAGTCATCTGATTGTTGGTCACACTGGCGGCAGAAGCGGATGAAGGGCAGCGGTGAGGATACAACAGAACATCTGTCCCCAAGTACCCAATAACCACGGCACTGCGGATCCTGAGATTACAGTGTTGGGGTGGATACACAAGGATGCCTCCCTGCGTCGGGAATAACCCATTGTGATATAATTGGACACAGGGAGTGGTACGACCATTGACTGCCCTGGTGGGTGCCGTAGGCTGACTGCACCACCTGGGGGTTGTGTCTCGCCCTATGCTGCCCAGTTTATGCCAGGCCCCTCCTGATGTTGTTTGTTGAAATAAAGTTATGAGTTAATAAAGTGTGGCCCAGTTAAACCCCATGACATGGCTCGGCTCGTCATTTCGCGTGGGAGGGCAATGTAGTTGGGTTTGGTTTGGTTTGGTTTTCATCGGAATTCACACAATAGCAAAAATAGATTCAACCATAAAAACCATTTTCAAGAGATCAAATACAGAGGAGACCATGAAACCATTAAAACCCGTAGGTCTAGAAGAGATTTCAAGTCATCCTGAGGAATTAAGCTACCCAACAGAGGCTTAAAAGGATCTTCACACCCTTCTAAAAAAATCCAAAGTGGAAAAATGTCAAAAAAAATCTAATATAAACCATTAGGAGAAAAAAAATTCCAGCCTTATTGTCCATGATGAAGCCTTGGTGCTTTGAATCAGAAGTGGTATTTTCTGGTCAGCAGAAGGAAGGCCAGAATTAAGAGTAAGGGAGCCTGGAATTTTCACTGTGTTTAGGACATATATTGTCAATCTCGCTCTCCCTAAATCTAAATTCAGCCTGAGATCTAAATTTAACCTTCTGTTAAGCACGAGTCTACTGGTATATCTCATGTGGTCAGAAAATCCCTCAGAAGTCTTTCAGTCTAAGCTTTTAAGAATCTGCCTGGATGAGGGTTAATTCAAATTGAATGCAAAATCTAGAAGGTCTTAATGGCCTATATAATACGGCCTGGAAAGCAAACATTTCATCCCTCTAATAGGTCAAGCTGAAGAGGACACAACACACTGTGAACAGAGAGACAACACTTCACACATAATAATGTACCTCCTGTGGGTGTTTTCTAGGGGTGTCACTCCACAGTGAAGGAACTGGGCTTTCTCAGTTGTGCTATAACTCAAACAAAATGGATTCTCTGTTGAGGCAGAAGTGTCAAAATCTGTCATTGGGGTTGAGTCACATGTCTTCAAAACCCTCAAAGGCTTTCATCCTTTCTCTGTCTTGTATCAGATTGTGTTATCTTTCCTGTTTCCATTTGGAAATTTGTGCATATTTTTGCATGTGTTTTGTTGGCGCATGCTTTTATTTTTTTTGCACATCTCTCTCACATTATAAAACAAGTTTGTCTGATTTCTTTTCACATTTTATAGCATCCCATAAAAATGAAAAAGATATTGGGCCATATCTGCAAGTGATCAAAGGGATTTGGGTGTCACAATGAATCCCAGAGCAATGCCATCAGAAAACTAGAAACTGTTATGAGTATAAAATTGTACCAGTATCGCCCAAGGTGGAAGAGACTTATCTGTGGCATCAGATAGAGGGGTTCATATGGAAGGAGGCGGTCCTTCAGGTTTTTTGTGGTTCTTGTTTTTAGTTCATGCCAGGGAGGACTATTTTCTCCTGCCCTCTGTCTCCTCTGAAACCTGACTGCTCCTTCCCACTGTTCCCTTCATCTGCCTTCATGTTTCTGCCTTCTCTTCTTCCTCCACCACGGCCATCCTTAGAGGCATTGGGCCTGGCTGTTGCCCTGAGGATGGTGATGGAGGAGGAAGAGGCGAAGCAGGTTGGGGTGCAACAAGGGCAGTGGGAAGAGGACAGATAGGTATCCTATTTTACCAAAGCAAGACCAAGTGTCAAGGGGGGGGATCCTCAAACCGGATCAAGAACTGAACTGTGAACCAGCCTGGTTAGTTGGTCTCTAATTATAACTCCCCTGAAAACACCTAACAGTTTATTTTATTTTAACTTAGTTGAAATTTATATACCACCTGCTTGCACAGAGGCAACTCAAGGCGGTGCACAAATTCAAAAACACAACAACCATTACAAAGGATAATTGGCAAGATCAGAAATGTAAAGATTAGACATGGGCACAACCAGAAAAAATGACATTTCAAGTTTTCGTTTGTCGGAACGGGTCCATTTCGGGTCGTTTCCATTTGTCGCGAAATTTTTCAAAAAATTGTCATTTCGTTTGTCGTTTGTCGTTTGTCGTTTCTACTGTGATTTAGTGTGATTTGACTTCCTCCAGAGCATTGGGGCGTCCCGCAATCAGGGACGGCGCAGTAGGTGTTTTTGCGACCTAGGCGGTGGGTGGGACGGGGAGCAGGCGGCGGGGGGGGGAAGGTGCTGGTGGGTGGCGGTGGCGGGGGCCATGGGCGGGCAGCGACAGTGGCAGGGGGGAGGCGCAGGCGGGCGAGCGGGCGGGCGGCGGCCCCGGGCGGGCAAGTGGGCGGGCGGCGGCACGGGCTGCAGGCGGGCGAGTGGGCAGTTAGGATATCACTTAGGATAGAGGTTCTGTTCTTGGCTTGCACCCCAAATGTGTGTGTGTGTGCAAGCAAATTGAAGTTGGGAAAATAGAAAATAAATGGTAATAATGGAATAAAAATATTGTAAGGCTGATATCAGCAGCAGCAGCAGCAGCCTCCCAACAAGAAAGATATTGGGGTGCAAATCAACAAACACAATATAGTTTACTAGTAGTTGTTCAGGCCAGGGAATGTAATAATAAACAAACAAACAGTGGAGTAATATAAGGATGGAATCCAAAATATGGTAATAAGGCTGATATATCAGATTCAGCAGGCAGCCTCCCAACCAGGAAGGTATTGGGGTGCAAATCAACAAACACAATATAGTTTACTAGTAGTTGTTCACGGAATAAAATGACAATAAAATTCAAAATTCTTCTGATCCACTTAAATGGAATAGGCCTGTGTTATTGAACTGCACACTGCACTCAAAACAAATTTAAAAAACAAACAATGAAGTAAGTAATAGTAAACTAAATAAATAATATTGTAAAATATTCTCCACTAGATAGAGGTGCTCTTGGATTGCACCCTAAATGTGTGTGTGTGCAAGCAAGCAAATTGAAGTTGGGAAAATAGAAAATAAATGGTAGTATATAATATATATTTAAAATAAATCCACACCTCCCACTCCCAGTCGAACCTCCCGCTTTACCCAATATATAAAAAAAATCCTCACAAACTGCCAGAGGGGGAAAAAAGAATAAACTGCTGTCTACTGCTATTCCCTTCAGCAGAAAAGCTGCAGGGAATCAAAGAAATTATTTTCTAAATTCTATTCCCTCCCTGCCTGCCTAACTTAAATTGAAAGCCTCCAGCCTCCCTCCAAATTCGAATAGCCACCACCAGCAGCCAGCCACACAGCCCTCCACCCTCCTCCACATCCAGACCCGACTGCAACTTCTGGAAGGTGCCTCGGCTTTTTATGCCCTCCGAGACATCCAGAAGTGTCAGTTAAAAACCTGGCTATGCCATTGGTGGAATGGTTCAAAAAAATTGCATGGTCCCATCCCATGCCCAGCCCACATGGGCAGTTCTAAAAAAATAAGAAATAAAATAAAATAAAATAAAAATAGGGCGACCTTTTACTGCTATAAAAAACCCACTGCTGCTACTAGAAAAATTCAGGCATTTAAAATACCTAATTTTCACATGTTTCTGTTGTGCTTTGGTGGGTTTTTGGACCACGATTTAAAAATAAATATTGTGGTCGCCATTTTGGATCCCCCCCACCGCATGGCATGGAGACGACGAGGATGACCCCCACCCAGCCTGGTGCAAGCAGCCCAGGACAGGAGGGGGGTGGCCGGGGACCCCCCCCCCCAGAAACCACCCCTCTGGTAGGTGTCCTCAGGCAGGCCTGCTTTTTTGGCCGGGAGTCGTTTTTTTTTTTTTAAACTTTTTTTCAGTCTTGCAGTGCTCTGTCTTGGCAATGGCATCGCGCGATAGCCGCGATGCCACAAACGACAACGAAAAACCCGACCCAATTTTTCTTTTTTTGGGTCGGGTTCGAGCTGGAGCGGCGTAATTATCGTTACTGTTTCTGTTACGTAACGGAAACGATAACCGAAAACGGAAACGACAATTTCGCCGCTCCGTACCCATGTCTAGTAAAGATAAGTTAAAAACATAAACACAAACATAGGCCCCTGGTTAAAAAAAAATACAAGAGGCAGACAGATGATCCAGATTGATTCAAAGGGAAAACTGAGCAATGATTCTTTTTTTGATTGGTAACCTTCAGCATTTATAGACAAAACAGATTTACTGTACACAACATTTGAAATCAGACTATACAGAAGCCCTGGTAATTTTTAAAAGTACTTTAGTTTTTGTCCATTTTTGTTCAAATGACTGAATTTTTGTATTCAATTGATCAGTGGCTTCAAACATATTTCTGTAGATATTGCATTTGTATGCACTCTTCCATTTTCAAATGAGCACGTATTTGATACATTTACACACACATGCACACGCGCACGCGCGCACACACACACACACACACGTGCACACACACACACACACACACACACACACACACACACACACACACACACACACACACATTACAATACTCATATTTTCCTATTATACATTGCCACTCTACATGACAACATTGGAACTGTATGTTGTTGTTTTTTACAACAAAATCACATGTGGGTCCACCTTTTGGCCAGGAAGTGGGTGAATCCAAGAATAAAGCAAAATCACCATCACAGTTGGAGGAACAGCAGAAGGCAGCTGTAAAGCCTTTAGGACATTCTGTGAAAATATTTATGTAAAATGGTATGTATGTGTGTGGTAGAAAGAGAGTGGAGGAGGAAGAGATAGATAGATAGATAGATAGATAGATAGATAGATAGATAGATAGATAGATAGATAGATAGATAGATAGATAGATAGAGATCTTTTACATCTATAGGTTTTATTCCCATATAGAAACGTTTAATACAATGATATTAGAGATAGGCACAAACAAAAAAAAATAGTGATTTGTTTTGGTTCAGTTTGTTTTAGGGTTCATTTCATTTCATTTCATTTTAAACGCTTTTTGTTTTGAAAAAAATCATTTCTTTGATTCATTGATTCGTTATTAGTTTTGTCTGTTGGGTGTGTGTGTGTGTGTGTGTGTGTGTGTGTGTGTGTGTGTGTGTGTGTGTGTGTGTGTGTGTGTGTGTGTGTGTGTGTGGTGCTTGTGCAACTTTGGTTGGGGGAAAGAGGGACTTAATCTCCCCCCCCAGCCACTGTGGGGTGGGGGAAAGAGCTTCCCCAGCAAGCGTCTCTCAGCGCCTTTCACCAGGGGTTGTACCCAGTGCCAACTGGGCCATTTTTAAAGGGTCCCAGCTGATGACAGCTTGGCAGGATCCCTCTGAAAATGGCCCTGTTGGCAATGCAGGAGCCCCTGGTACTGACTGGGACAGGTTTAAGGGGGTCCAGCCATTGACAGTTAGGCAGGAGCCCTCAGAAAATGGTGGAGGAAAGGGTGGGCTTTTTAAATCCTTTTCCTGCCAAAGCCAGCGCTACAGCTGATCGGTGGTGCTGGCTTTTGGCGAGAAAAAGCCTGCAGTTTCCCTACACCAATGGCAAGGGAAACCATTGCTTCAATGCATTCCTATGGGAAAACAAAAAACAAAATGAACAAAGCGTATGACCGCGGTCTTACTTTCCCTAAAAATACTCTTCCAGAAACTCAGGAACAAACAGACTCAAGGCGTCTCCAAATTGCACCTGGGAATCTGCCCTGATTTATGTGGGAAACATTTGAGCACAAATCCGATTCAGCGGCGCTCACACATCCCTCATCAGTGTCTTCTTTTGCCTTCTCCTCCACTTGCCTTTGAAAGGATGGTTCCCCCTTCTCGCCGAAGGTTTCCTGAGAGCCCTCAAGTCGAGCGTTTTGTTTTGTTTTGTTTTGTGTTTGCTGCTGGGGTCCTGGCACTCAATCTGCATAAGTCTTATCAGTAGTGCACAGGAGAAGAGGGCATGTTGATGAAAGAGAGAAAAACTCTTCGTTATGGTTCAAAGTCAGGATTCTTTTATGTTTCCCTTGCCCTAGCCCCCGCTTCCTGTCCCCCCCTCTCCCTCCAAAAAAAGATAAATAGTCATTGAAAGGACAAGCAGTTTTGATTAGCATTTAAAATGTTGTCAATTTTTAATGAAAAGCATAACCTCCAACCAACAACTTCACAACAAACTGGAGGCAAGGTGGCGGGGTGCATGCTAATGGGCTTGGCACCGTTTTCCTGGGCTACCCTTCCGTGAACTTTCTTGTCATTAATTTGCGATGTCAATGCACATTAAGAGCTGGCAGAAGCCCGAGCTAACAAAAACACCAGCTGATCTATTGGTACTCATGGAAGAGTTTCAGGGCGTTTCCGAAACCATCCTGTGTCTCTCCGTTCATCACCCTTTTAAGCACCAGGGTCGTAGAAACCTAGAATCATAAAGTTGGAAGTGGCCCACAAGGCCATTGAATCCAACCCCCTGCTCATGGATATCTGCCAGGTGGGTATCTAAATTTCTATGGAATGCCTCCATTGTTCTAGCACCCATCATCTCTTCCATACTGCTGTAATGCTCTGATTCACAACAGCTGTCCGATCCTGGCCATGAAGGCCTTTGAGAATACAATGCTCTTAACAGTTTTTCCTGTGGTCTTTTAGCTTAGCATCAGTTCCTGGAGAGATTCTAAAGCAGATTTCTAAGCAGACAGTCTGCAATTGTTTAACAAGCAGTGCTGTCATTATGAGAAGCCAACATGGTTTTCTTAAAAAACAAGTCATCCCAGACTAATTTGATGTCTTTCTTCGATCGAGTTACTGGCCTGGTGGATGAGGGGAAGGCTGTGGATGTTGCTTATCTTGATTTTAGTAAGGCCTGCAATAAGGTTCCCCATTATATACTTGCAAATCAGTTAGTAGAAAGTGGGATAGAGAGTGCTACTGTGAGGTTGATTTGTAATTGGTTGACTGATCACACCCTTGGAGAGACATGGCCAGTGGGGTACCCCAGGGTTCTGTTCTGGGTCCAGTGCTGTTCAATATCTTTATTCATGACTTAATGTGGCAGTCTTCAAAGATGGGCACCCAGTTTTAATCCTATCTTTATGCCCAGGAGTTCTAAAAGCTAGCATTTTAAGTATTTTTATCAGTTCAGGAAGCAGGAGAAAGCAAGTTTAATACTTTGATTTCCTCTTGAGAATCCTCTAAGCTGTATGAGACACACAACTATCTGTTTAATGCCCATCCAGTTCCATTTTCCTACAGTTCCACCACATACCCAGCAGCCTGGATAAGGCACGAGAGTTCCACTTGCAGTTGCATAACAACACAAACTTTGTAGTCTTTTGGTCTTGTCGCACAAGCCAATGCTATGTGTTGTTGTGTCCAAGTATTCAAAAGATAGGGTCTCTAGCATGAAAAGGGCAGGGAATGCAATAGAGAAATGCATATATCAGGATACCAGGAATTTCATTTTTTAAAGTCACACACACACACACACACACACACACACACACACACACACATCTCCTTTAACATAAGTATAAATTCTGAATCAGCAACACTGTAATTGAGTTTAGACATTTTGCATCAACTTTATTCTCTCAACTTTTCGGGTGGAAATGACTATTACCTAAGCTCTGGTTACAAATATAGTTCTTGCCATACCCTTGATTTCTTCATTTAATTTTTGCTATGAAATGCAGCATTGTTACCCTCCCGAATCCTGGATCAACATCTTGAACATCACCTGGGCCAGGCTGAAATTAAGCCTTCTTTTAACCACAGGAAATCTGCCGACGCAGCCGTAGAAAGCAACACAGGCTTTATATAGTAGGTCATAACCAACAACTTCAATTCCACTTGACTTGGCAGTTTATCACTCAGCTATAACGGTAGCATGTACAGGCCCATAGGTAGATGTATATACATTCATTGAATAAATTGCCACTCTGCATAATTTGCCAGGCAGGGTTAGAATGTGAGACTCGATGGCAGCGCAATTCAGCAACTGCTTAGCAGAGCGCATCAGCATGTTAGGAAAGAAAGGATAATTCAAAATCTAACTGAAATGTAAGTGCCTGGCTGCGTACCAGAATATATATAAGTGTGTATATATAATATTAGATATAATACATGCGGAAGGGTTCACATACCCTTCCAAATGCACATGAGTTAAAAAGGTCCCTGAGAATTTCAAGATGAAAAGAAAGCTTTAGAAATGTGTAAAACAGCTAATTCCTACACATCCTTGTTGTTGTTATTCAGTCGATCAGTCGTGTCTGACCCTTCGTGACCCCATGGACCAGAGCTCGCCATGCCTTACTGCCTCCCGGAGTTTTGTCAAATCTAGAGATGGGCACGACTCAAGAAATGGTGTTTCATTTGTCGTTTGGTCGTTTAGGGGTCTGTTTTGGTTCGTTTTCGTTTTTGTGATGTTTTTGCAAAAAAATTCATTTTCATTTCATTAGGTAACGAAACGAAAAAACGAACACGAAAATGAAAAATTGCTGTTTCGTTAGCATTCTTTTTAGTTCAATGCATCTGCTGCAACGAAAATGAAAAACACGGCAAATTTGGTCATTTCGTTTTCATTTTCGTTTTGTTTTTTAAAAATTTTTGTTTCATTTTCATTGCATAATGAAACGAAAAAAACGAAAACAAAAACGAAAAATCGCTCGTTTCATGCCCATCTCTAGTCAAATCCATATTGGTTGCCTCGATGACACTGTCCAACCATCTCATTCTCTGCCATCCTCTTTTCCTTTTGCCTTCAATCTTTCCCAACATCAGGGTCTTTTCCAAGGACTCCTCTCTCCTCATGAGGTGGCCAAAGTACTGGAGACTCAGCTCCACAATCTGTCCTTCCAGTGAGTATTTGGGGTTGATTGGATTCCTTGGATGGAAGCAATTCTTACTGTTTAAAATGGATTTGACTTTATGGGTGAGTCTAAAGTGGCCCACCATGTCTAGATATGGGGTGTCCAAAGTTTTTGCAAGAAGGGCCAGATCTGGTGAGGTGAAAATGTGTGGGGGCCGACCATTCAGCCACACTTGGCCCCTGGGTCAGACGTTGGTCAAGCTTCTTGGACATGCAAGGAGGTGGGGAGGACCGCTGCAGCAACGGAGCCAGGGGCAGGTAGGCTGGGCAGGTGACTGGGGGATGGACGGAGGCAGGGAGGGCAGGCAAACCGTAAAACTGCAAGCTGATGTCTCCAACCAATATGGGGAGAGGCCAGCTTGTGGGGATTTGTGGCAGGCTGAGCCAGTGGGGAGAAGAGGCTGTGGGCCACTTGAAATTTGAAAACGGGCCACATTTGGCCCCCAGGCCTGACTTTGGACATGCCTGGTCTAGATGTTGAAGCCAGAGCATCCCACAAGTGAGAGACAGCCACATGTAAGGGGAACAAAAAATGGATATGCAGTCATGTCCAGTAGCTCATAATTTAGGAAAACTGGACTTTATCTTACTGAAGGGTGGATGGGAGGATGATTGTAGTTTCCTCTAAGCCATAGAACAATGTTTCCAAAGCTTGGGATTGTGGGCCACAAGGTATGTGTAGCAGCCCTTGTCAAATCATGCCTTCCTTGGCTTTTGAAGTGGGATATTAAAGCTGGTGTGTATGTGTATGTCTGAGAAACAGGTCCTTTGGGGGAATAAACTAGCCTCTACTTTGCCCTCCCACGGCGAATAATGACGCAAGACACAGTGTAGGGAATGAAACTGGGTCACACTTTATTAATCAACATAAAACACAGGTTTTCAACTACCTGAACTTGAAGAGGGGCCTGCCGCTGTGCAGGTTCATGCCGGGTACAAGGGGTTCTCCCAGGACCCCACTGACAGGAGCTTTAGGGCGAGTTCTGCCCCCTGGTGTGCTGATGAGCCTTCAGCCCATCAGGGCTGGCCAATTCCCTCCCCCCCCCCAATCCGGGACCCGAGCCACATTGCTAGTGGCTCGTTCCCCAGGCGGGGCCTCCGTTGTCATCCTTCCCACACTGTAATCTTACAATTTGCAGCATATGAGGTCGGACAACAATGTAGGGGATCTTTGAATTGTACTCACCGGCTCCATATCCCCCTTTCAACCGCCAGTGTGACCAAATAAACAACTCACAACGGGATACCACCCCTGAGTACCAGCATGGGATAGGCGAAAAAACACCTGCCCCTCAGTGCCAATCCTGGGACGGGTCAAAAAATCCTATCTGGCCCCACAAGGCGACCAGTCAGACTCACGCTAGTACCATTAACACAGTGGGTCGGTGGGGGAATGCGTACTGACAATGAAGAGGCTGCTTGCTGGGCAGGAGCCGCCTATATAGCACGGCCCTGCCCCCTCGATCCAGGTCCTCTTCTGCCCTTTCCCCGTCTCACGATATATGCGTGGGGGAAGGGCAAAGCAGCTTCGTGGGCAGACTTGCTGCCTCAGAGCCCACCTTCTGAGAAGAGAGGACTTTACCCCCCCCCCCAAAAAAAAAAGGTATTTGTAATGTAAATGTATGTGTGTAGGGGCAGGACACAGGTTACATGGCTCTTACAAGTGATCACAAATCAGAAAAGGTTGGGAACCACTGCCATAATGTCTAAGACTAGAAACATAGAAGATGGTTGTCAAAATTTCTCTTGAATGCCTCCAGTGCTGGAGCACTCACCACCTCTTGAGGTCATGAGTTCCATTGCCGTACTGCTCTAGCAGTTAGGAAGTTTTTCCTGATATTCAGCTGAAAGCTGGGCCATCTTAACTTGAACCCATTGTGTGTCCTGCACTGTGGGGTGATCAAGAACAGATCCTGCCTTTCCTCTGTATGACAGCCGTTCAGGTATTTGAGAAATTCTATCATATTGCTGATAATATAGATGTAATCATATACAGTGATTAGAAATGAGCATCAGGAAGAACTTCCTTATGGTTAGAGCTATCCAGCAGTGGGATATGCTGCCACAGAGGGTGTTGGAGTCTCCTTCTTTGGAGGTTTTTAAGTAGAAACTGGATGAGCATATGCCGAGAGTATTTTGATGGGGGTTCCTACACAGCAGAGGGTTGAACTGGATGGCCCTTGAGATCCCTTCCAACTGTATGATTCTATGCTTCTATGAATTCTCATTAGAGATGTGCACGAAACAAACAATTTTTCATTTCCGTTTTTGTTTTTTCGTTTCGTTATGTAACGAAACAACAAACAAATTTTGTCTATAAAATGAAACAAAATGAACAGAAACACCGGAAATTTTGTTGTGCGTTTCGTTTCCGTTACTGCAATATGAGTGAATTGTTTAAAATCCTAAAAATAAATCACAAAAAATTGAAATAAATGGTAACGAAATGGTAACAAAATGAAGGAAAACAAAAACGAATTTTTTTGCAAAAAATTGCGAAAAACAGAAACGGACCGAAACGGACCCTCCAAACGACAAATGACAAACGAAATGCCATTTTTTTTATTCGTGCCCATCTCTAATTGGCATCTTAAGGGTATCATTGTTATCTCAAAATACGCTCACATTGGCAAAAGTGAAGAGTAACATTGTTCTTCAATATTTTATTATGACACTAAGGGACATAGTATTTGTACTGCAAAAAGTAGTATAGTCAGATTGCTGTATCCATGGATTCTAAACGCCTCTACAGATGCCAAAATATACAGAAGTAGCAAATGCTACTGACCGGCCCGCGCTACAGCTGGTAGGCGGGCCACGTGGTAGGCAGTTTAAAAAAATAAAATAAAATAAAATAAAATAAAATAAAATAAAATAAAATAAAATAAAATAATAAAATAATAAAATAAAATAAAAATAAAAATAAAAATAAAAATAAAAGAAAACAAATCCGATCTGGCCCACGGGCTGCCAAACTGGCCTGCAGGCTAGCAGAATTAATAATAATAATAATAATAATAATAATAATAATAATAATAATAATAATAATAATAATAATAATAATAATAATAATAATAATAATAAACAAACCCCGACTGGTGGGGTTAAAAAAAGAAAGAAAGAAAAGAAAACAAACCCAAACTAAAATGAATTACAAAATGATTTTTTAAATAAAAATTGTTTCATAATTAACAAAACAAAACAGGGTGGGGGAACGAATTGCAAAAGGAAATGCCATTTTGGTGTTTCGTGCCCATCTCTACTTCACAATGTTAGCAAACAATAATGCAATGCAATAAATAAAATAAAATAAAATAAAATAAAATAAAATAAAATAAAACAATAATGGCTTGAGCAGAGGTCTGAACAACGAGTGCTACAGCCAGTAGTTCCCCTTCTTTGAGGCTGGAAACCTAACACTCCATTACAGTTAAACACAACAAGTGATGGATCTTTTAAGGGTGATTTGATTTGTCAAAAACAATGATATACACCTGATAGTACGTTCAATATTTGCCCCTTATACACAGCCTTGGGTATTTATATTTTTAATAAAGAAAAAAAGAAAGAAAGGCAGACTGTGCCATAAAGGTCATGAAATTTGATCATCTCCATATTTAAGGTTACTGCAAGTGGTCGGCAAATAACAAGACAGCTTTTAATCCACTGCTTGCACTTTAGTCTCATTTAATATAAAACCTATGAAACCTATGAAAGATTATTCCTGAAGTCATTATCTTTAACTGTGGAGAGCATAGATCATACCTAAGTAGCTGCAGTTCGGTGTGAACTCTCAGCAGGAGAAATGTTGAAGATCTGATATATGTTTTTCCGTCTCCATCTGAGCCAAACGACGTGGAGAAGAAGTGGAAGAAGAACAGTGGAAACTTTTTCAAAATGAGTTGCAGAATTCATTTGATGGTCTCTCTATCCCCCAGGCAGGCACTAAAATCATGGGGTGGCGGGGGGGGGGAGGAACCATCGTTGTTTTCAAAATTAGCAAAGAGATTCGTGTTAGAGGAGAGGCTGCTGTTGGGTGGGATTCTGGAAGTTGAGTCATGGCAACTGGACTTCTTTTCTTCGGAGATTGAAATGTTTCGCTACTCATCCAAGCAGCTTCATCAGTCTGGGGAAAGTTAGTAGTGAGTCCTCCATTTTATAGAATCATAGAATCATAGAATCATAGAATTGGAAGAAACCTCAAGAGCCATCTAGTCCAACCCCCTGCCATGTAGGAACCTCATCACAATATTTCCAACAGATGGCCATCCAGCGTCTGCTTAAAACCTCCAAAGAAGGAGAATCCACTACCTGGTCTGAATAGGCTCATAAGTTGGACAATGAAATTTCATCAAGCAATTACAAAAAAAAAGTCCAGTTCTTCTCAATCTTGTTGAGGATCAAAATGTGTAACATTATTTGACCTTTTTATGTGGGTTTCACTTGTTCAGTTACCCTTTTTTTATCACAGAGAAGTAAATTTGTATTCATTGCAATTGTAATCCTTCTAGTTTTACTTCTCCGACTCCCCATGGAAGCATTTATTTGGCTTATCATTGAACGCAGTGAGATGGGTGTGAGCTATGGGGGGGATCTGCCCATTTGTTTTCCCCAGCATTTCACTATTAAAGCTCTTTTTCCTTGAGGTGAGGAAGAAATTGACACAATTTGTCTGTTCTGTAGAAAGAACAGGCAGAAGAAATTCTCAATCATTGGATGGTAAAATTCAAGAAAGGCACAGTCATTTCCAATACTGAGATGGCCACGCTACCCCTGTTTCTCACATTAAACAGAAATGATAATAGCACTTCATCAACACAATATCATTGGAATATTCAGAAAACTTTCCCTCCTTTATCATGATTTCTAAATCTCAAATTTATTCTACTGAATTTATGTGTGTGTGTGACTCTTGTCTCATTAAATTTATATCAAATAATAAGGTCTCCAATTTGGAGAATTGAATCATAGAAACATGAAGCTGGAAGGGTTGCACAAAACGATAGTAAGGTCGCACCTGGAGTATTGTGTACAATTCTGGTCACCACATCTCAAAAAAGACATAGTGGAAATGGAAAAGGTGCAGAAGAGAATGACTAAAATGATTACTGGGCAGGAGGACCTCCCTTATGAGGAAAGGCTAAAACATTTGGGGCTCTTTAGTCTAGAAAAAAGGTGCCTGAGGGGGGATATGATTGAGACATACAAAATAATGCAGGGTATGAGTAAAGTTGATAGAGGGACACTCTTCTCCCTCTCACAAAATACCAGAACTAGGGGACATCCACTCAAATGGAGGGCTGGGAGTGTGAGAACAGACAAAAGAAAATGTTTTTTTTTAACCCAGCCTGTTGTTAGTCTGTGGAACTCCCTGCCACAGGATGTGGTGATGGCATCTGGCCTGGATGCCTTCAAAAGGGGATTGGACAGATTCCTGGAGGAAAAGTCCATCACAGGTTACAAACCATGATGAGGATATGTAATCTCCAGTCTTAAAACCGGGGTACTACAAGGGCTAGAGGCAGAGGAGTGGTATCAAGAGACAGATATCTAGTCTCATCCGCTCCCAGGTGCATCTGGTGGGGCCACTGTGAGATACAGGAAGCTGGACTAGATGGGCTTTTGCCCTGATCCAGCATGGCTCTGCTTATGTTCTTATGTTAAATCCATTGAGTCCAGCCATTTGCTCAAGGAAGGATTCCTTTTCACCTCATATGGAATTGGCCCAATCTGATTTGTTTTCCATTTTTAAAAGTTGTAGCACTAGCTTAGAGGAAAACTAGATCCACTAAATCAGAGGAAAATTAAAAATGGGGAAAATCAAGGCTCGTGATCTTGGGACTGGAGAGGTGCTACTCACTGCCACCTTTACTGCTTAATAGAGATGAGCACGGAATGAACAATTTTTCGTTTTCATTTTTCAGTTTTCATTTTGTTACGCAACAAAACGACAAACAAAATTTGTCCCTAAAATGAAACGAAACGAACAGAAACGCAGGGATTTTTGTCATGTGTTTCGTTTCCGTTACAGCAATGAAGTGAGCTGCTTTAAATGCTAAAAAAATCACTTAAAATTGGAATAAATGGTAACGAAATGGTAACGAAACGGTAACAAAACAAAAATGAATTTTTTGCAAAAAAATCACGAACAACGGAAACGAACCTCTAAATGACAAATGACAAACGAAACTCCATTTTTTCTATCCATGCCCATCTCTATTGCTTAACCTGCAGTGTACAGGAAAGCTATTTGTTTTTTGGATTGGTTACTTGTGACTGCCACAGGGCTTTATATCAAAACTAGGCATGATAACTTGAATTATTTAAGGAATGTAGCCATTCTCTCAGTCCTTTTTCTTGGGCATCCTTCCTCAGATTGCAAAATAAGCACCCATCTCCATTACCATTTTTATGTTTCTGCCTTTTGGTGTCAGTATTAAGTTGATGAATCAGTACTGATGGACACCAACTGGTTCAAGAAGGCAGATGTTTGATACTCTTCTGGAGCAGTTCAGCTCCTTTCTAAGATGTGCGGTGAGAAAACGAAGTACTGATGGACACCAACTGGTTCGAGAAGGCAGCCGTTTGATGCTCTTCCGGAGCAGTTCAGCTCCTTTCTAAGATGTGCGGTGAGAAAACGAAGTACTGATGGACACCAACTGGTTCGAGAAGGCAGCCATTTGATGCTCTTCCGGAGCAGTTCAGCTCCTTTCTAAGATGTGCGGTGAGAAAACGAAGTACTGATGGACACCAACTGGTTCAAAAAGGCAGCCGTTTGGTGCTCAGAGGCGTAGCAAGGATTTGGAGCACCTGGGGACAATGTTCATTTTGGCGCCCTTCCTGCCACCCTCCCCTCATCACCCCCACCCAGCAACGAGGGGGGGGCAAATCTTGCGGGCTTGGGGTGGGTGCATGTGTGCTCATGTGCATGGGTGGATAGGCATATGTGCGCACGTGCACACGCGGTAGCGTGCTCACACCTTACCCTCTCCCACCAAGGTGAGGAAGAGGAGGAGGAGGGCACTGCTGCCGCCACACTCCTACCTGCCTGCCTGCTTTGCTGCTCACCTGGTGCGGGGTGTTGGTGGCGGAGTGGGTGCCTTCACCAAGCTTTAGGGGAAAGGAGGACTGCTGGGTGGTGGGAGGGTGCACGGCTTCCTCCTCCTTCTCCCCCTTCAGGCGCACCGATATTGCTGTGCCCAGGGCAGATGTACACTTCTGCCCCCCCTATATATGCCCCTGTTGGTGCTCTTCCTGAGAAGCTCAGCTCCTTTTTAAAAGGTGTGGTGAGGAAAGGAAGCACTGAGTGTAACACAGAAAAATCTGGTCTCTGATCAGCAATGTAAGCTGGAAATCCTATTTCCCCCCTCTGTTTGGTGAGGGGGGGGAGCTCTTTTTCTACTGTAAAGCAAGGAGAGATGGGGAATTGCCCATGGAGGGAAAGCAGAGATGGATCGGAAAAGGACTAGTTCCGGCAGCCTCAATAGAACTAGCGTTTTCTTACTTACCACCCACTTCCTGAGTCTCGGAGTAAAAGGAAAGATGTCTCACCTTGAACATTCATGCAGTTGTAAAGCTGGCAGGGAAGTAATTTCAGTGTAGTGTTTTAAAGACATAAATTTTGCTCAAAACAATGCACATACAGCACTTGGAGATTTGTGTGCAGTTCAAAAAATGCACACAAGCACATGGGGGGGAGGTGCAGAGTAGGTAAAATGAATCAACAAATGGGCACTTAGTATGTGCAGAAGCTCCCCAGCCCCCTAATACTGTGCCAAAATACAGTATTTTCCCTTGTATAAGACTATATCCTTGCCTAAAATTATTTGACCAAAAATTGAGGGCCACCTTATACATGGAAGTAAGCTCACGAGAGAACTGTGTGATTGTGAAACTAATTTAGGGTTGGAAAAGTGGGGCTCGTCTTATACATGGGGGCATCTTATAGACGGGAAAATATGGTAACCACCAAAAATAATGGGTCAAACCATCCTGCATCCTTAATGTTCAGATCTTTCCATATTTCTGCCTGTAGTACTGTCTGACATCCTATATCAGGGATGGCAAATTGATGGCATGCGTGCCAAAGGTGGCACATGGAGAGCTTTCGCCTGGCACGCGACATGCTCCATGCCCCCCCACTTCCCCCTCCGCTGGACCAGCCATGTAGAATTTGTGGAGGGGGAAGTAGGGGGTGGGCAGGGAGTATGTTGTGCGCCAGGCTGACCCTGCCCCTGCACCCTGCACCCGCCGACCCTGCCTCTGCCGGTCCCTGCCTCCACCGCTATTACCGCTTCTATCCATGCCCCCCACCGCTGATGACGCTGACCTCACTGCCCAGTCGCCCTGCTGCGTTTACCCCGCGCCCCCAACACTGCCACCGATCCTGCCGCCGCCGCCTTCTGCCTTCACCCCGCCCCCAACATTGCCACCAACCCCCCCCCCGCCACTGTCGTCCCCGTCACCGAGTTTGGGCACTTGGTGTCAAAAAGGTTCACCATCCCTGTCCTATATGTTATGCTGCGTAAGGTTGATGATGTCATCAACTATGGCAATATTTCAGAAATAAAGCATTTCCAGTCCCACCCCCCACTCCATGGTGCCACATCTCCCATGGAGTTCACAGGGACCACAGGATGGAAGAAGTCCTTAATTCCCATAATTCCTCTGCTGGAATTATTTTGCTCCTAGCCACCACACCTAGTGGTGAAGGATTCTGGGAGTTTTAATCCAAAATGTCTGGGGACTCAAGTCCAGGGAACCTCTGTTTTAAAAATGTAACTCCCAGGAAGACTGGATGGTGAAGGATCAGCAAGTATATTGCTGCTTCTTATGCCCAGTCAGACCTCATCGGCTGTTTGTCAGTGTTATCCCAAAACTGATTTACTACACCCAATTCTGCCCTGTTACACATTTGGTCTAATCAAAACCTTAAAAAAATTGAAACCTTAAAAAAAAGTGTGTATGAATGCATTTCAGTAAGGAATTATGAAACCACTTCTATTTGCAACCTTTAACTAAGTGGAGAAGGAACGAAAATAGAGAAGGTGTTTGGGAAAAGGAAAGGAAAGAAAAGGAGATAGAGATTTTTAGATCTTTATGTAATACATATTGATGACATGCATCTTAGACCACAAAAGTGTGTCTGTCTATGTATGAATGAAAGAGAGTAATTTTTAGTCAGATTCAAATTAGACACATCTGTGGAAATATTATCTCTTTGAATACTAGTAGCTGATTTTCCTCTCAATGCCAGATGCTGGGGTGGAGTGGGATGGAGTGAGGAGATCATACTTTCATGGCACGATGCAAGCTTTCCAACATTGCCTGGCTCCCCAAGAAATCTACACAGGCATCTCTGCACAAATTCTGTGCGTACCTAATGTATCTGTGTGTATCTGTTGGAACTGATGGGGAGCTGAGTGGTACAGGTATCAGTGGTTTGGGTAAGAGGTGGTGAAGCCAGAAATTTAGGGGTTCAATTCCCCCATGGGTAGTTTGTTCTGTAGTTTAGGCCTCTTTTTTTTTTTTTTTTTTGGTTTCTAGTTTATTGTATTATCTCCCTGTAAACCGCCCAGAGTTCCGTTTTGGAAAATGTGTGGCATATAAATTAAACAAACAAACAAACAAATAAATAAATATTATATGTTATGGTTGTTAGCTGCCCAGAGTGGTCTTCTAGGCCAGTAGGGTGGGCACAGGTGTTACTGCTGCGTTTTTAATGTTTTCTACACTTGATCGTTTTAATTTTGTGTTGTTTTATTTTGAATTGTGTTAAATATTCAATCTTTTAGAATTATTTCATACAGCTTTGTAATCATCCCATAGATCTTACAATGCAGGAATGGGGGGGGGGGGGGCTAAAATGATCAAATACCGGTAAATACATAATAGAGATGGGCATGAATCACCGATTCAGCAGTTCATGCCGATTCGTTTAGTGGCCAAACAGGTCTTTGGTGCTTCAAAGTTCTGCTAAGCAGGCTCCCGCTTGGAGGCCGCACTTGAAGGAGGCGGGGCAGGGTAGCCAGGTTGCTGCCTCTGAGTGGATGCTCAGCAAAGGAGGCGGGGCTTCAAAGTGCAAACCCCTGTTCAGCTGCTAATCGAACCAGCACGAACTGCTGAACAGATAAATAAATACCAAGAGTGAAAGTGAGATGTTTTAGGAGGTGGGTCCTTAGAAAAGTCCAAAAGATGACATGTTCATTTGATTCATCCCAGAAAATATTGAACATGTTCTCCTTTCCTTGCATGAGAGGTACCTGAACAAAATATGACCTTCCCCTCCCTCCAGCCCACCCCCTCCACTTCTCTCTCTTGTCATAGATCAAAGTTTAGCGGCTGAATATTCTTTTCCCCCAACACTGCTGTCAGCCTTTCCCTATCAGTAGTGATTAAACATAAGCAAGAGTTGTGATTCATCAAGAGGCAGATAGAATCATCACAGATGTAAAACATTCTGTGTTCCAAGGTCAGATCTGGTAGAAATAGAGGACAACTTTATGCACCTATCTATGCAGCTGTCAGGGACTTATTTATGGTAATTCATTTGCAGTTGCATTATTACAGAAGAAGAATAAAATATCCCCACTTTTGTGCAATTATTTTTTTTTAAAAAACAGGTCTACACAGACATCTCTGTGCATATTCTCTAGGTTTATGCATAGTTATCTGAATATGGGCATGTACACATGAGTGTACAGGCACTAAAGCAAAAACATGAATGTACACACCATTTGGATAATTGAATTTGTCTGTCTATAACCTTAGGACTCCCATCAGGAACTCACAAGGATATTAGGAATACCATGCATTCTAAATAGCAACTAAATATGATTGTTTTAATGTGTGATCCAGGCAATCCCAACATTTATGGTGGCCTTATGAAAATAATCTCCAAAATATCCTGTCCTCAACAGCTCATGTAAACTCAAGGCTGTGCTTCCATATTTGGTCTTCCCCTTTTCCTGTTGCTATTCAACTTTCCGAGCATTATTGTCTTTTTCAAGATAATCCTGTCTTCAGACAATGTGCCCAAAGAACATATTTAGATTTGAGATTTTGACTTGTGGAGAAAGTTCATGCTTGATTTGATCTAGGATCCAGTTGTTTCTCTTTTTGGCCATCCAGAGTATCTGCAGAGTTCTCCACCTGCACTTTATTTCAACCAAATCCTTTTTGCCCTCCCCTATGAAATAAGAGGTGAGACAAGATGTTGGGTTTAACTGGGCCACACTTCATTAGCTCATAAGATAATATCAGAACCATAACACTAAGAGGGGTCTGGCTTAATGCATCTTGTTGGTTGGACCCCCAGGGTCTCCCGGGACCCCTCCAACCAGGCAACTTAGGCTGATACTTCACATCCATCTCATTGATGTTTGCAGTCCTGCTGGGGACCGGGATGAAGAAATCTAACTGCACGTCCATTGCGGGATGAGGGGAGTTCATCCCGACCACGACCTCTGAACTGCAATTTAAGCAGGATGAGAGATTCCCCTCCCTGGCCTCGGGAATCTCCTCATCTCGTTTCTCATTCTGATACGAGTGCCCGTGAGGTAAGACTTGTCACACAACATGCCATTCTCCATCTAGTGGCAGGATTGAGAAGTGCCATTCTCCAGTACATTCCGTATGGAGTCAGCAACGCAGTGCAGAGAGATTAAAAGACAAATGCCTGAAACTTAGCTCCGTAACGCATTGAAGGCAAGGCTTCAGAGAATCAAAACATCGAAAAATGGAAGTTCAGGCAAAAAAAAAAAAAAAAAGAGAGAGAGAGAGAGAGAGAGAGAGAGAGAGAGAGAGAGAGAGAACAAAGGCATGCAATTTCACATCTCATCACGGAATGAGGACGTGTGGTAACAGTCATGCCAGTATCATCCATCATGCCCGTGCGTACACGGGAACAGGGACAGAAATGTAAGAAGACCACGTGAACACAATCGACATCAACACGCAACAAACTTCCTCCCAGGATGAGAGTGGATGTGAAGTAACCAATTTAGGGAGTGTCACTACCCCCTGGTGTTGCAGTCCACTAAACAGTGCCCCTCCATGCCAGTAAATTCACATACTACCCCCTGGGTCCTGAAGCTTTGTCCTGGTTGCTTCAGGCCCAGAGTGTCATCGCTGCGCGTCCTCCCCCCTGCACTGTAATCTCACAATCCGCAGCATCCTGGGGTTGGATGCCCACCCTCAATTTGGTTCCATTGAGACAACAATTCCCTGCTGGCCAGACAAAGTGGGGGAGGAGGAGGTGATACAAAAAGCCATGCGCTCCACTTGAAAGTTGGGAAATTTAGCAAAACTCGCTAGGTATAATCAATAAAGGCCATATTTAAAAGAAGCAATTTTACCTAGTGGTTGCAGTCAAGGCCTCTGTTGTCAACAATGTGCCTCTTTCTTCATCGTACGTAGCGAGGGCGGCTCTTTTCTTGGCATCTTCATTAATCCATCAAAGTAAAAAATTGGGATGGAACACACCAGATGATGGCATCAGGAGGCATGGCTGATGTTAAGACTGCTTCAAAGTAATATGCTGGGTGTGAAAACGTATCTGGGACTTTGAAGCCGTCTTAACTAGAGATGGGCACGGAATGAACATTTTTTCGTTTCCGTTACCGTTTGTCGTTTCTGTTACGTAACAAAACAACAAACGAAAATTGTGATGAAAATGCAACGAAACGAACAGAACCATGAAAATTGTGGTCATTAGGTTTTGTTTCCATTAATGGTGATGCGCAATGAAATGAGCTGTTTTAACTGTTAAAAAACGCCCTGGACATCTGTAAAAATGCAGCGATAATTATTTATATTGTCTGATAATACCTACCAGGGGGGTTGGGGTCCTTAAAACATTTGTTTTTGTCTTCTCCCATCGCGATGTATTTTTCTTTTCCCTTTAAAATGGATGTCGCACCAGCCACAAAATGGAGGCAAGCCATGTGATGGGATCATGTTCAACCAATAGCATGCCTAGGTTGCAGACTGGGCGGGCAGGTCTGGCAGCCACAGAGGGCATAAAAAGCTCTGGCAGCCCCTGTCCTCCTTGCAGTCTCTGGTGGGAGTTAGGGTGGGATTGCTGTCTCTGTGACTCTAGCTTCAGTCCTGCAGCCTTACTGTGTGTGTGTGCTGTGTACCTCTCGGTGAGTACCCTCCCTTGCCCCGCAGTGCAGTCTCTCTGCGGCTGCCTTGCACCCTGGGCAATGCCCGCCGCTGCCTTTGCAGCCTCCCTGCATACCTAGTCTATACCGTGTCTCTGCCAGCATCCATTTTTTTTAGTGTTTTCCCTCTGGTCTGGGGCGTTGGGGGATGCCTGCACACGGAAATGCTTTAAAAATCGTTCAAAAGGCAGGTAGAAACAACAAACAAAAAAAAACAAAAAACGGTAACGAAATTTTTCCAAAAATTCACGACAAATGGAAATGAACTGAAACAGACCTCTCAATGACAAATGAAAAACTGAAACACCATTTTTTTTTGTTTCATGCCCATCTCTAGTCTTAACATCAGCCCTGCCTCCTGATACCATCATCTGGGTGTATTCCATCTCACCAAAAAGATTCTCAGTGCCTGATAGAGTACATCTTCTATCAAGAATGCATTTTTGGTACAATGCTTTGATGAACATAGCTTGCTATCAAAAGCTCACCTTGGATTTCTTTTTGTTTTATTAATGACCAATAAAGTTATCACCTATACTACTTTTGCATTTGTTCTTCTGGTCACATGGCTCAATCCACTTTTCTTACTTCTTTGAAAAGAGGGTATCACCCTCAAAATATTAGCAACTTTTTGTTTTTTTTACTAGTAGTCTAAAAATATCACCTACTCTAGTCTTGTATTTGGTTTTTTGTGATGGCTACACGACTCCCCAACTTATTTTGCTTCAATTGGGAATACAAGTGTGTAGGTGATTTTGGTCATTATCCCAGTGTACAAATAGGTTAATTCTGAAAATTGTATTAAAATTAACAAGGGGAAATGACCGAATAATCAAAGACAACATTGAGGAATATTTGAAGCAAAGTACAGCTGCTTAGATTCCCTAATCACATTCGTTCTTGCCTGATTTCGGAAGCTATGCAGGGTCGGCCCTGGTTAGTACTTGGATGGGAGACCATCAGGGAATGCCAGGTGCTGTAGGCACATGGAGTAGGAACTGGCAAGCCATTCCAGTAATTCCTGCCAAGAAAACTCCATGGACATGGGGTCACAAAGAGTCAGTCATGACTGTAATGGCACAACACATACACACACTAGAGTTTGTTGGCTGATTCTACTTTACTGCTTCCTCTCTGTTTTCCTTTTCATTTCACCCAAAAATGTTCCCCATAAAGAATTATTCTTATTAATTTTCTCTTCATTTTCTGCAGGGGGCATAAAAATAACTGATGAGTGGGAGAACATAAACCGTATGGTTAGTGAGGCAGAGGTGGTAATTAGAACATGCTGTACCATGCAGTAAACAAAGCTATTATGAACGATGGAGTTCTTTATAGAGTGTTTAAAAAGAAAAGGAAATAATAAACTTTCCCCTGACTGGCTTAAAAATGCGATCTGCGAGCCCCATGGGAAATAAGAATGACAGCAAGGCCCTGCATCTAAAACAACTGGTCCAGAGATAGGAGGTACCTAGTGAGGAACTTCACTGCAGAAACATTCCACAGTGTTGTATCCAGGCATGAAGCATGGCCCTAGTCTATCTACTCCACAGTTTCTATGATACACACCTGTCTTGTAACTTTTAGTACAGGCTTAGTGAGTGGCTACCCTGAGTACCTCCCACAATTCTGACTGCAGAAGGGTTTGATGCTGAATGAACGAAAGAGAGTCTCCCCTAACAGACTTCTTGTATACTGCAGATATTTCCATCTAGGAAGCTAAACCGGATCCCTACAATGACCGCGAGGCTTTGGAACCTGAAGAAAAGCATATAATTTTGGAACCACCCACAAGAACTTGATGCACAGCACGCAGAAGATCGATTATCATTAGAAGCTTGAAATTTCTTTCTTTCTTTCTTCCTTCCTTCCTTCCTTCCTTCCTTCCTTCATCTCATCCATCAACATCCCCTTCCTTCCTTCCTTCCTTCCTTCCTTCCTTCCTTCCTTCCTTCCATCTATCCATTCCACAGCTCCTTCCTTCCTTCCTTCCTTCCTTCCTTCCTTCCTTCCTTCCTTCCTTCCTTCCTTCCTTCCTTCCTTCCTTTTGTTTGTTTGTTCATTTGTTCATATTTTCTTAGCGGTCCAATTTTTATGTTAAGGGAGAATTTCTTTCTTTCATTCAGCTTTAAACCCTTCTACAGTCAGTATTATGGGAGGTACTCAGGGTAGCCAGTCACTAAGCCTGTACTAACAGGTTACAAGACAGGTGTGTATCGTAGAAATTGTGGACTAGATGGACTAAGGCCATGCTTCATGCCTGGATATAACACTGTGGAAGGTTTCAGCAGTGAAGTTACTCACTAGGTAACTCCTATCTCATGACAACCATTTCACCCATCTGGACCAGTTGTTTTTGATGCAGGGCCTCCCTGACACCTACATGGTGATTGTTTTGAAGAATTCATACAGATACATTATCATAACTGAGGCTGTAGGACACGGGTGGGTTTCTTAAAACCCTCCCTTCCCATTCCGAACTCCTGAGCACCACTTTTGGAGGAGATGATTACTGTAATTGCAGAGAAGTTACAAAGAGTCTCCCCAATATATGATGCAGTGTAGCCTGCAATATGATCACACCCTGTAATTGTTTCCTCCACTGCTTCTGCTCTTCTTTCTCATCATGCTTCCACACTGTTGAGACAGCCTTCCTAATGTTTCGTCATAATTTTCCCTTTTTGAGGTAATTTGAACATATTGGCTTGTGCCCTACCTACTGGAGCTACAGAAAACATCCCTCTTCCTCAACATAGGACTCTCATCATGGGCTCTTCTGATATTTGGAAGGGGGGGCATTAGAGATAGGAATGAACCTCGGTATGGCGGTTCAGCCCAGATCCTAAAAGCAGCAGGATCCCCTCCCCTGCTTCTTCTGACTCAATCAACCACTCACCAGGCCCAGCATGGTTGCTTCCTCCACCTTCCTGGCTGATCTTCCACTCCCAGCAACAGCTTAGGCTTCTCTGCCCCCCTGCCCTCTTGGCTCATCTTCCCTTCAATCCAAAGGACAGGGGAGGGAAGTCTGTGCTTCTGCTAGTGAAGGTGGAAGAAAAAATCATGCTGGGACTGGTGAGTGGCTGGTCTGCTAAGGCCAGGGAGCAGCAGCAGCACCTGTTCTGCATCCTTTATGAACTAGGAGGAACCTCCAAACTGAGGTTTGATTATACCAGAGTTTATTTTCTTGGGTTCCTTGATCACTGCGGATGGCGACTGCAGCAATGAAATTAAAAGACGCCTCCTTCCTGGGAGGAAAGCGATGACAAACCTAGGCAGCATCTTAAAGAGCAGAAACATCACTTTGCCAGCTAAAGTCCGAATAGTCAAACCTATGGTTTTGGTTTTTCCAGTAGTCATAGCTGGACTATAAAGAAGGCTGATCGCCGCAGAATTGATGCTTTTGAGCTGTGGTGCTGGAGGAGAGTCTTGAGAGTCCCCTGGACTGCAAGGAGATCAAACCTGTCCATCCTGAAAGAAATCAACCCCAAATGTTCACTGGAAGGACAGATTTTGAAGCGGAGGCTCCAGTACTTTGGCCATCTCATGAGGAGAGAGGACTCCTTAGAAAAGTCCCTGATGTTGGGAAAGACTGAAGGCAAAAGGAAAAGGGGACGGCAGAGAATGAGGTGGTTGGATGGCGTCATCAATGCAACCAACATGGATTTGACCAAACTCTGGGAGGCAGTGGAAGACAGGAAGGCCTGGTGTGCTCTGGTCCATGGGGTCACGAAGAGTCAGACACGACTGAACAACTGAACAACAGCAGCAACAACAACATGAAATAATTCTAAAACATTGAATATTTAACACGATTCAAAATAAAAGAACACAAAATTCAACGACTCAACGACTGAACAACAACAAATAGGCATCATTTTATTATTCAGTCTCCCCTTCTCCAGGCTAATCACAAATAGTTCTGTCAGCTATTCCTCAAAGGGCCCAGTTTCTAGATTTTTAAATATGTTTTGGTTGTCCTTTTCTTGCAACTTTTTCATCTCCTCGGACTCTATGTGCCCAGAATTGAACTGAACATAAAGATTCCAGATGAGGTGCAATCACAACATAGCAGAGTAGTACTTATACATGTTATTTTGGGGAGTCTTCAACGACCTTGATATCATACTAGCAATTTTTTCCTCCTCCTTCGGTTGCTGCTTTTCAGGGAAACAAAAGCACAAACAACAAATATTTATCTATGCAACATGTAATTTGGCCCTGGCAGTTGTAGTAGGGAAAAATAGTACAATAAAAGAAAAGATAACACCTCGTTTTAGATGTCGTTGGCAAAATAATTGTTTTAGAAGTTAAACGCCGTAGCTGCTTCAAGTCTTCATTTTTAAAGTCCATCCAGTGTATTTGCTTAATTCCATTGATCTTTCTATTCCCTCCCCATGCTGTAAGGAGACATAATGTTGGAATTACAGATGAGCACAAAACAGAAGAATTCAATTTTGTTTCATTTTTCATTTTGTTTGGGTTTTTTTAAAATGATTTTAAAAAATCATTTCATTTTTTCGTTATTCATTTCCTCTCAACCTGCCCAACCAGGGGGAAAGGTGTGGGGTTTTCTAAATGTCTTGGAGCAACTGAGGCAGCATCAGTGGCTCCAAGACATTTTAAAAACCCCACACCTTTCTCCCGATCAGGTGTGTTGGGGGGAAGCACAGGGTTTTTAAACTGGTTTTTAGCCACTGAAGAAAAGTGGTATCCCTGGCCATCAGCACTTGGTTTGGTGGCAGGAAAAAAGACCATGCTCCCCTAATCGGGCACATTTTTTTTGCCACTGAAGCAAGCACCTATGGCCACAATTGGTGCTTGGTTCGTGGTAAAAATAAGTTTTAAACATCCATGCTTTAATCCCAATGGGCGCGTAGGGGGGGAAAGGATGGTTTTTAAACTTTTTTTTTTGCCACCAAACCAAGTGCCCATGGCCGCCGTCAGCGCTTGGTTCAGTGGTGAATAAAAGGTTAAAAAGCCTATGCTCCCCCCCCCACGCACCAGTTTGAGATGCCAGTGCGAGAACCCCGAACTGGTGTCCCAACCATTTTCAGGGGGATCCTGCCGAATTGTCATCAGCTGGACCCCTTTCAAAATGGGCCAGTTGGCACCGGGAGGAATTTCATAGTGGTGACTGGGCCATTTTTAAAGGGGTTCAGCTGATGACAGCTCCGCAGGATTCCTCTGAAAATGATTGGGACACCAGCGTGAAAGACCCAAACTGGTGTCCTGACCATTTTCAAAGGGATCCTGCCCAGCTGTCATTGGCTGCAGCCCTTAAAATATAGCGCAGTCAGCACTGGGGGGGGGATCCCCTGATGGTGACTGGGCCATGTTTAAAGAGCTCCAGCCAATGACAGCTGGGCAGGATCCCTTTGAAAATTGTTGGGATGCCAGCGCAAGAGCCCAGAACTGGCATCTCGACCAATTTCAGAGGGATCTTGCTGAGCTATCATTAGCTGGACCCATTTAAAAATGGCCAAGTCAGCACCAAGGGGATCCCCAGGTGCTGACTGGCTGCCCCCCCCAGCACTGATCAGCTGGCATGCAGGGCCCTGCAGGCTGCCCCCCAAGTGCCGATCAGCTGGTGTGTGGGTCCCTGCCAGCTGCCCCCTCCAGCTGATCTGCGCTAAGGAGGGGGCGGCTGGGGCACATCACTTGTAAAAAAAATTGAATGGAATGAAACAACAATTCCCAGTTTGTTTCATTTCATTTAAAAAAAAAGTATTTCATTTTTTTGTTTTGTTAGGAAACGAAATGAAAAACAAAAAAATAAACAAAAAATTCATTTTGCACCCATCTCTAGTTGGAATGGATCAATGGATACATAAGAATGAATGTATGAGCATGCGGTCTCTCACACACATATGCATGCTCCCATTAATAAGGTGGAAAGAGACACGGAGAACCTTGAAATACAGAGAAAGGCATTCAGACATTTGCATCAATGGCTATTGTCAATTGCCTCCAGAAGGTTAGGCAACCATTGTATGCGATATTTTGCTGAAAATATTCAATGCTTCTTCTTCCTCAATATTAACGTCATGGAAGGTCAGGAGAGAGACGGGTGGTGATAAACGAGAGAGCGCAATTGTTCTAACAAAGCATCTGTGAACAACTGTTTGATCGCAGTGACAGACATCAATCAGAATAACAACTTCAAATATGAGAGTTTTCAATTAGTAAGAGAACATAAATAAATGTGTCTGGGGAAAAATAAGCATAAGGGATTTGGAAAGGAGATGACACATGCATAACAAAAGAGCAGGAGGCGGCAGGAAGAAAAATGGACTGAGAAACAAAGAGACAAGCTCCAAGGCAAAGTTGCAAACAGTTCTGCTGGGAGATTGTCAGATAAACAGAAGTATTATACAGATTGTTTCTTCCCTTCCCTTGTGTTCTCTCTCTCTCTCTCTCTCTCTCTCTCTCTCTCTCTCTCTCTCTCTCTCATGCAAAGAAAGGTTTTGCAGGGATTCCAACTTTTTTTCCCACTGGGGGGAATTATACAAAACCCTTAAGGATGCCCTTCTGGGTTGTGAATTCTGATTCAACCCTCTTTCGCTATATTAAAGAAGCAGGCACAGGGTGATTTGTTGGGATTTCATTGGCATTTAAGTGTACTTTGTTATCATGGTGGCTAGACGTAGGGTTGTTTGTGATACATTTTCTCTTTTCTGAATTCACTGAGTGACTGCCTGTATGCAGTCCACCTACTGGCAAGTACAGCGCATCAATTCAGTTGTTTCATGGTTTCCCTCTAGGGATGGGCATTTCGTTTCAGAACCAGCAGGTTATGAAAGAAACCATGAAAGCCCAGGTGGTCCTCGGAACTGGCTGATATACGCAGATCCAATTGCTTTACCTTTCTCTCTGCGGGCACGGAGATGAGCTGCACTGAGGAAGCACACTGTGATGTCATCTTTCCCGCTCCATGCTGCTGGCCAATCAGAGAGGGAGCTGGGATGATGCACCTCTTCCTATATTATTGAAAAGCAAACAATAAAACATGGAATCTCAATATCCATGAATAATATATACACAGTGCAGTATATGCACTCCCACAGTCACTCTCAATTAGAACAACATAACAACAAGTGTTTTGGTGCTTACAATATTTATTTATTTATTTATTTATTTATTTATTTATTTATTTATTAGTATACCTTCCATTCTGACCTAAGGCCACCCTAGAGAGTTCACACAGCAGGATATGGCACTAGATAGCCATTATAATAAGATAGCCTTAAATGAGATCAACATCGATTTCCAAATAATAAAAAGAACAATTTATATTAGAAATCCTAACTCAAATGCAATACAGTGGACCCTCATATAACAAAGTTTGTATAACATAAAATCTGTACAACATAAAACATTCTGGAGATAGGGGAAATTTGCTTAACAGAATCGTCTATGGGGCGAATCCATACAACATAAAAATGGTCGCGATTAGGGATTACTATGTTTTCAATGCATTCTTATGGGAATTTGTATAAAGGAAATTTTGCTTAACATAATTTCATTTGGAACAAATTAATCCCTTTACACAATACCATTCGACATTAAAACTTAAAAAGTAGCAAATCTGTATTTGCACAAGTTCTCATGGACTTAAGCCCATTTCTTCATATGTATCACAGAAACATAAGAACATAAGAACATAAGAAGAGCCATGCTGGATCAGGCCAAAGGCCCATCTAGTCCAGCTTCCTGTATCTCACAGTGCGCATGAGAGTGCATGAGACTAGATATCTGTCTCCTGATACCACTCCCCTGCATCTGGCCCTTGAAGTACCCTGGTTTTAAGCCTGGAGATTACACATCTCCATCATGGTTTATAACCTGTAATGGACTTTTCCTCCAGGAATCCGTCCAATCCCCTTTTGAAGGCATCCAGGCCAGATGCCATCACCACATCCTGTGGCAGGGAGATCCATACACTAACAATGTGCTGGGTGAAAAAATATTTTCTTTTGTCAGCTCTTACTCTCCCAGCCCTCAATTTGAGTGTATGTCCCCTAGTTCTGGTATTCTGAGAGAGAGGGAGAAGAGCTTCCCTCTATCCACTTTACTCATGCCCTGCATTATTTTGTATGTCTCAATCATATCCCCCCTCAGGCGCCTTTTTTCCAGACTAAAGAGCCCCAAATGTTTTAGCCTTTCCTCATAAGGGAGGTGCCCCAGCCCAGTAATCATTTTAGTCACTCTCTTCTGCACCTTTTCCAGTTCCACTATGTCTTTCTTGAGATGCGGTGACCAGAATTGTACATAATATTCCAGGTGCGGCCTTACTATTGTTTTGTATAATGGCATTATAATGTTGGCTGTTTTATTTTCAATCCCCTTTTTGATAATCCCTAGCATGGAATTGGCCTTCTTCACTGCTGCCACACATTGGGGAGACACCTTCAAGGAGCTGTCCACCAACACACCAAGATCTCTTTCCTGATCCGTCACGGATAACTCAGAGCCCATGAGTTGATAGATAAAGTTTGAATTTTTCCCCTAATATGCATTACTTTACATTTGGCTACATTAAAACACATTTGCCATTTCTCACCCCATTCCCCCAGTTTGGAGAGATCCTTCTGGAGCTCTTCACAATCTTCTCTGGTTTTTACCACACGGAAAAGTTTTGTGTCATCTGCAAACTTGGCCACCTCACTGTTTATCCCTGTCTCCAGGTCATTTATGAACAGATTGAAAAGCGCCGGTCCCAGGACAGAGGCCTGGGGCACACCGCTTTTCACTTCTCTCCATTGTGAAAATTTCCCATTGACACCTACTCTTTGTTTCCTGGATCTCAACCAGTTCTCAATCCATAAGAGGACCTGCCCTCTTATCCCCTGACTGTGCAATTTTCTCAGCAGACTTTGGTGAGGGACTGTGTCAAAAGCTTTTTGAAAATCCAGATAGACTATATCCACCGGTTCACCCAAATCCACATGCCTGTTGACCTTTTCAAAAAAATTCTAAAAGATTTGTCAGACAAGATTTACCCTTACAGAAGCCATGCTGATTTTCTCTCAGCAAGGTTTGTTCTTCTATGTGTTTTAAGATTTTCTCTTGGATGAGGCTGTCCACCATCTTCCCTGGGATGGATGTAAGGCTAAGTGGCCTATAGTTTCCTGGGTCCCCCCTCCTTCCTTTTTAAAAAATTGGTATGACATCTGCTATCCTCCAGTCCTCTGGCACTGTGGCCGTTTTAAGGGACAAGTTGCATATAACCGTTAAGAGATCTGCAATTTCATTTCTCAGTTCCCTAATAACCCTTGGGTGGATGCCATCTGGGCCTGGTGACTTGTTAATCTTCAATTTATCAATTAGTCCTAAAACATCCTCTCTTTTAACCTGTATTATTATTATTATTATTATTATTATTATTATTATTATTATTATTATTATTATTATTATTATTATTATTATTATTATTATTATTATATTTATATCCCGCTTATCTCCAACAAGGACTCTAAGCGGCTAACAACAAATCATAATACATCAAAGACAGATCACGAGAATAACAAGTTAAAACAAGACAATATAATATCCTCCCAAATCCCAAATCCTAAAATCCTAAGGCCTCCGAGCGCGTCCCAGCACGTCAAAGACGTGAATCCTAACAAATAAAATTGGAGGCACCAATGGGCATAATAATAGCAGTAATAATAGCGATGGCGGAAAAAAAAATTAAATTAAAAATCGCCAAAGGCCTCTCGAAATAAAAAGGTCTTTAAGGATTTTCGAAAGGCCTGCAGGGACTCTGCAGAGCGCACTTCGCTGGGGATGGCGTTCCATATAGTGCGCTCGCACCTGCCGAACTGGGCGGACCGCGGTGGATCGCTGGACGATACGCTCTGACAGGTAGTCCGGTCCCAAGCCATGGAGGGTTTTATAAACTAAAACCAAGACCTTGAATCTAATCTGGGCTGCAACGGGCAGCCAATGCAGGCGAGCCAGGACTGGGGTGATATGGTCGTAACGACGCACACCAGCCACCAGCCTGGCTGCCGCATTCTGTACCCGCTGCAGACGCCGGAGAAGAGTCAAGGGCAGCCCCATGTAGAGTGCGCCGGGTCCAGGACCACACCCAGATTCCGCACCCTCTCCGCAGGCTGGAGGGAGACCCCCCCCAGCTGCGGAAGAGGGCCACCGTACCCAGATGGTGAACTCCCAAAGAACATAACCTCCATCTTCTCGGGGTTGAGCTTAAGCCTGTTCGCCCCGGTCCAGGTCAGTACGGCGTCCAGGCACTCATCAAGGATCCTCACAGCTTCCACTGCAGAGGTGAAAAAGGAGAGATAGAGCTGCGTGTCATCAGCATACTGGTGATAGCAGACGCCAAATCTCCTAATGACCCCAGCCAGCGGCCTTACGTAGATGTTAAACAGCATAGGGGACAGCGACGACCCCTGTGGAACCCCACAAGGGAGTATCCAAGGAGCCTACAACTCCCCCCCCCATGCAGAACATACTGTGGACGGTCCTCCATGAAGGATCGGAGCCAACTGCGAGCAGTGCCTCCGATACCAACCTTGGAGAGCCGATCCAACAGGATACCGTGGTCGACGGTATCAAAGGCCGCTGACAAATCCAGGAGAACCAACAGGGTAGAGCAACCCCTGTCGGCCGCCCGGATTAGGTCATCTTGCAGCGCGACCAAAGCTGTTTCGGTCCCCCGACGAGGCCTGTACCCGGACTGGCATGGATCGAGGCACTGCCGATCCTCCAGGTATGACTGCAACCGAACCGCCGCCACCCTCTCGATCACCTTGCCCATAAACGGGACGTTGGCAATTGGACGATAGTTGGTTAAATCGTCCGAAGGGAGGCCAGGTTTTTTAAGAAAGGGCTTTACCACCGTCTCCTTCAAACGAGAGGGAAAAAACCCCTCGCCGAAGGAGGCGGTAGCAATGGCCGAAGCCCATTCGGCCATAGTCCCGCTGGCAGATTTAATAAGCCAGGCTGGGCAGGGATCGAAAGGAGTGGACGCCGGTCGGCAGAAAACCATAGCCTCAGAGGCCTCGACAGCAGAAACAGGCCCAAGCACATCCAACCGAGGTGACGAAGGCGGCCCAGCATCTGGGGATGCCGGGGCAGTACTACTGCAACCGGAGTCGAAGCAGGCCCGGATGGCCTCTATTTTAGAACAAAAAAAGGCTGCAAAATTCTCACTACTGAACTCAGTAGGAGGAGGCCCGGCAAGACTAGGATTGGTGAGGTCCCAAACCACACGGTAGATCTCTGCTTGACGGCTCGAGGCCTCAGAAATTCTCAGGGAGACAAAAGATCTTAGGGCCTCCCTGATCGCGTTGGAGTAGCGCCTAGTCTGGGATACAACAGCAGCCTTACTAATATCCGTCCGGGTTCTTCTCCAGCTGCGCTCTAGTCTTCTCCTCTCCTGCTTCATCGCTCGGAGCTCGGTCGTGAACCACGGCGAGGGCCGAGCTCGGCACCGGAGAAGACGCTTAGGGGCGATCCGGTCGATGGTCTGGGCAGCTGTATCAAACCAATGGTTGGCCACAACCTCGGCTGGCGCGCCAGTCAGTTCTCCAGGAAACGCCCCAAAGACTTCCTGGAACCGAGAAGGGTCCATGAGTCTTCGGGGATGGGCCAAAACAGGAGGCCGATGGTCCCCGCGAGGAGGGGCCGAGATCGCCAAAGGGAAAGTAAGCAGGTCGTGGTCTGACCATGACACAGGAAGGGGGACAATGCCCCCAACCTCCAGACTCGAGATCCCCGACATGGAGGAAAAAACCAGATCCAGGGTGTGGCCGGACCTGTGAGTGGGACATACAACATGCTGGGACAGACCCATGGAAGCCATGGATTCCATGAACTCCAGAGCTGCCCCAGAAAGCTCACCGCCGGCATGCACATTGAAGTCACCTGCAACCAAAAGGTGCGGGGACTTCAATAGTGCAGCCCCGATGAACTCGGAGAGCTCCGGGAGGGATTGTGCTGGGTTGCGGGGAGCACGGTAACCCAGCACAATGCCAAATCTGTCCCGCTGTCCCACCAGCAGGTGAAGGCACTCTAACCCCTGGCTAACCAATGTCGAGGCCCTGCAAACATAAAGAGAATCCCGATGGACGATGGCGACCCCTCCTCCCTTCTGACCCTCCAGCCTTCCCACACCCTGAACCAGATACCCGGGCGGGCACAGCAGGGAGAGCGAAGCCCCCCCTCTGCACCCACCCAGGTCTCGGTAATGAGAGCCAGGTCAGCCCGCCCATCTTGGATAGTATCGTATATGATGGGGATTTTATTGTGGACTGACCTGGCGTTCAGCAGGATGCAGGAAAGGCTGGAGGCGCTGGAGAAGTGACTCCCGAACACGTGGCAGGGAGTCGGGGGGTCAGAACGCGGGACAGGCACAAGATGCCTGACCCGGGTTCTTCTGATCTGACAGACCCCCCGGCTACAAGCGTACCGCCCACGGCCTGTCACAGTTGGTATATGAGTCCCTGCAAACATGGCGAAAAAACAACAACCTAATTCAACCTGATAAGTATAAACAAACACAACAAAATTTACAATAATACAATAAATGAGTTACAATCAATTAATAAAACAGTAAACAAACAGTGGAATGATAATAATAATAACAGAGTAAAACAAATCCTAACTAACAAATAAAACAGTAAATAACAAAACGGGCAAAGCGCCAGGAGAGATGTAAACCACCTGGGAGTAGAAGGGGGTGGAGGCCAGGAGGTCAGAGCTCTGATGGTTGATGAGAGGTTGCGGTAGTGTATTTGATTTAATTGTTTAGTCAAGAGGGACGGTTCAGGCAGTGGAATCTGCTCAAGGTCTTCTGTCATGAAGACAGAAGCAAAGAACTCATTTAATTTCTCTGCAATTTCGAAGTCCTCCTTAACTTCCCCTTTTCCTCCCTCACCATCCAGAGGGCCAACTGGTTCTCTCGCAGGTTTTCTACTTCTAACATATTTAAAGAAGCTTTTATTATTACCCTTTATATTGCTAGCCATGCGTTCCTCAAAATCTTTCTTTGCCTCTCTTATCATCTTATTACATTTCCTTTGCAAGAGTTTGTGTTCCTTTTTATTTTCCTCATTTGGGGAGGATTTCCATTTACAGAAAGACCTCTCCTTGCACTTTAGAGCCTCTCTAACTCCACTCGTTAACCATGCTGGTGCCCTCTTGGACTTAAATGAGCTCTTCTTTCTTTGTGGTATGCACTTGTGCTGGGCCTCTGTTACCGTTGTTTTAAACAGGCTCCATGCACTCTGAAGAGATTGGATTCTTCTAACCTTCCCCTTCAATTTCTCTCTAACTAGTTTCTTCATCTGAGCAAAGTTTGCCCATCGAAAATCAAGGCTTTTTATGTCTGATTTGGTTGACACTCTTCCTCCAACATGCATGGCAAAGGAAATTGCAGCATGGTCACTGTTCCCCAGAGGCTCAGTGACATTCACATCCCTGACCAGGTCCTGAGTATCACACAGTATTACATCCAGAGTTGCCTGTTCTCGGGTGGGCTCCATGACAAGTTGCTCTAAGGCACAGTCATTCAACAAGTCGAGAAACCCAGTTTCTCTTTGTTGCCCAGAGCTCGCATTGGCCCAGTGAATGTGGGGATAATTGAAGTCCCCCATGATTACTATCCTATCCCTCTTTGCCACGTCCATGATTTCTCTCCTCATTTCAAGGTCCCCCTCAAGTTTTTGATCTGGTGGATGATAGAATACCCCAACTATCACATCACTCCTTGGACCTGGTAGTTTAATCCACAATGATTCTATGGTGGAGTCAGACCCTCTGTCAATCTCCATTCTGCTGGATTTTACCCCTTCTTTGACACAGAAAGGATGTACAGTGGTACCTTGTATAACGGAGGGTTTGGAGAAAAACTCACTTTGCTGCCCCCACTTTCACCCTGCTTTAGCTGTACCGCCACTGCCCGCATGCGCCAAGGACCACCCGGGCGCAACATTCAAAGGGACGCGGGCCCGGAGGGCGGCACCATTTGTGGCCTGGTGGTGAGAGTGACAACTTGGAGCAAAGCCAGTGCACACCCCAGCTGCAGCGCGGCTTTGCTGAGAGCGGGAAGCCTCCTTTTAAAAAAAAAAAACCTCCTCCGTACTTGGAGCAAAGCCAGTGCGCACCAGCTGCAGTGCGGCTTTGCTGGGAACAGGAAACCTCAGACCAGGAAGCCTTCCAAACAGGGGGGGAACCTTGCTCAGAACTTGGAACAAAGCCAGCGCTCACCAGCTGTAGTGTGCTTTGCTGAGAGCAGGGACAAGGCAGGAGGCGAATCCAGGGCGGGACCTTCCATCGGCGCCTGCAAACACCCCCGGCTTGGGGCAACAGGATTTCTCCTTCTGCACTCCCCTCCCCTCCCCTCCCCTCCCCATTCCTCCATCCCTCCTCCCCCCTCCCCATTCCCCCCTCCCTCCTCGCCTCGGCTCTCAGCGGCGCCCGCTCCTCCAGGAGGTGAAACAAAAGTGGCTGGCCCAGATGCCTCACCACGAGGTGGCCCTCGCCGTCGCTGGTGCTGCTGCCGCTGCCAGCTCCCCCACCACTACCACCCACGAGGGAAACACCCGGAGGCAGCCCGAAGGTGGGCAAGCAGCTGTGCGGGGCAGGGCCAGTTGTGGAGTCGCCCAGGTGGGGTGAAAGAAGCACCAGCACTACTACCACCACCACCATCATCCTCACCCCTTGCTGTCTGCAGGCGACAACAATGATGAAGAGGATGATCCGCACTGGCTCCTGCAGCTGCTCAACCTCTCTGGTAACCTTAGTCTTGGCTATGCATTGGAACGGATTAAATATGTTTTCAATTCATTCCTATGGGAAATTGCAGTTTGTACAATGGAAAATTTGTATAACGTAATTTCATTTGGAATGAATTAATTACGTTATACAAGGTACCGCTGTATGAGCAAAAGTAGGTTCTCTTTCACTGGACAATTCCCTTTTTCATAGAATATTAATGATCCCTTACAGGCTTTTGTTAAACATTTACATTCTTAATTCACATTACCACAGTGGGGTAGCTTCCTGCCTGCACAGAAAGTGAGCCTGGAGCTAGGTTTAGCTTTAGGCCTAGCTTGGCTTGAAACCCTTCCCAACTAGGCATTATCCCTAGGAGGAACTGATTTAGATGTCTGTAGGTGTGGGTCTGTCAGGTGGAACTCCCAGAATGGAGAATGATGGGATTCACAGTTTAAAAACAGCCAAACATCCCAAAATCCCATGCCTAGCCTCCAATGGCTTGACATCAATGTACCCTTCACCGGAAAATTGCTATAAGCTAAGATGACCCCAGTACCGTGGTCCCTTGTATAAAGGAATTAATTAATTCATTCCAAATGAAATTCTGTTAAGCGAATTTTCCTTTGTACAAATATCCCATAGGAATGCATTGAAAACAGATTAATCCCTAATCGCGACCATTTTTCTGTTGTACGGATTCACCCCATAGGCAATTCTGTTAAGTGAGTTTCCCCTATCTCCGGAAATGTTTTTCTTTAAGCGGATTTTCTGTTAAACAAACAGCTTGTTATACGAGGGTCCACTGTATTTCCTGTTGCACACCAACGATAGTAAGGCCACACCTGGAGTATTGTGTACAATTCTGGTCACCGCATCTCAAGAAAGACATAGTGAAACTGGAAAAGGTGCAAAAGAGAGTGACTAAAATGATTACTGGGCTGGGGCACCACCCTTATGAGGAAAGGCTAAAATATTTGGGGCTCTTTAGTCTGGAAAGAAGGCTCTTCTTATGTTTACCATAAGATTCAAATTATGATCAGAAATGCCTACTTTGACTTCTTAACTTGGAGCAAGCTGCTGTTGAAACCAAGGATGATGGCATCATATCTGTGGCAACATGCAAAAGAATTCTATCTGACAACTCAAAAGCCTGCAATTTCCCTGCCCAGGGAATTTACTTTGGCCCTACAACTATCTTTGGTTGCTGCTTTCTGTGCTTTCCCATTTGGCACCATTCCCACAAATGGATTCATTTCCTCTCTGAGGCGATGATAAAAATACTCCTTCCTGCTGCTGAAAAAAAAATTATACAATATTTATTTTGCATATTTCCATAATACTCTCTTGGCTCCTTGTCATAAGACAACAGGGGATTTGGGTATTACGAATCATAAGGGTGTCAAGCTGTCAATGATAAAAATATATTTTTGGAGATAAACGGACATGTGTCATCTGTAAGAAGGAGGCACACACTTTTGGGAAACAGTCTGGAGATCTCTTTAATGCAGAAATTTCTTTGCCAGCGTTACATGGCCCGAGGATGAAAAGTTGAAGCTATGCACCACACAGGTAAAAATAAGAATAGATGAGGAACTGGTGAATCAGTCTATATGTATTTAAATATATTCAGCCTATCCTGAATATTGATTATGATTTCCATGATTATATCTATAATCATGAAAATGTCATGTTTTATGCCATTTTACTTAACAAATGCTTTCTCCCAAACATTTGTGTATGCAATTTCCCTTGAATGTGCCTTTCTTTATGAATGTTTGGAACTAGGCATTACAGTTTACACAGCCAATGTCCCTTTGTCTATGTAGATTTTAAACAAAAGAATTTCCCAGGCTCAGTTTTTCCTACTAGGGTTTTTCTTTGGGAGTCGAAGTGCAGTTTGCACACATGGGTGAGTAAGTGCACTTTTGGACTTGGGATGTCATCCTTACAAGGAAGTACACACATGTTTTCCCTTGCTACTTATATTGCTTTTTAAAAAAAAAACTGGTCAGAGAGAGTTTGTGTATTTTCGAGGCTGATTTTGTAGCACTTCTGAAAAAAAAAAGCAAAGGACTAGGAAAGGCTTTCCAACACGAACCAGTGAGCATAGTAGTTTTAGTTGTGTTTGTGTCTTTCTACTTAAGCACCTTGCTTGCCTTGTGCAGGCATGAGAGGGGAAGATACCATTATTGTACCATCTTGAGCATAATAAGAAAAGCATGGTGCAAACAAAGTGTTGCCTTGTTCTTGCATTGGAGACCGGAACTGTTGTGTAGGGATGGGCATTTTGTTTCAGAACCAGTAAGTTACGAAATGAACCACGTGAGCCCAAGTAGTCCTGGGAACTGGCTGATACATCCAGTTCCAATTGCACTACCTTTCTCTGTCTTGTGCAGGCTTAAAATCCAACAAGGAAGGATGCTACGATGTCATCTGTGCTTGATCTGTGATGCTGGCCAATGAAGAGCTGTGCAGGGACAGGCATCATCCCGCCTCCCTCAATGATTGGCCAGCAGCACAGAGCAGTAAAGATGACATTGCAGCATGCTTCCTCATTGCAGCTCTGTGCTGGCAGAGAGAAAGGTAAAGCAATTGGATCTGTGTGTATCAGCCGGTTCCGAGCACCACCTGGGCTCACATGGTAACCTACTGGTTCCGAAATGAGATATCCATCCCTACGGTGGTGTGCTTTTGAGTCTCCCCAGTAGGCTTCTTCTCTCTGAGGTCATGGCCAATAAACAGAAATCCATGAGACTTCCACAGTCTTACGCACCATAATTCTTAACCAGAGCCCAATATGGGTGTGTCCTTCCTTGCTTTTTCTGTTCCTGCGATGCTACCGCCAAGATGACTGTAATGCAAGTCTTCAAGTGGTTGCAAAAAGCATTGGGTAGGGTTAACTCACAGTCGAATTCATAAGGTGGAGAAATTGAACAGGGGATCTCTAGAAATCATAGTCAAAGGTTTTACCCCCCAAGATTTACAGATTACTCTTCCATAAAGGAAGGCTTTAAATGGAATGCCTGTTGAGTGGGAAAGGTCAGTTCTGATGACCTATACTTTCTCCTCCCCCCATGTTCCACAATTCTTGATAGTTCAAATTAAAAATCAGAAAGCAACCATCTCTCAACTTCTCTTCAAAGGAATGTGAAGAGTCAGGTTTCCTTCTTGCGTTGACACAATGGAGACCTCGTATGCTTGATAGAAACAAAGGGACCACTCTATGTCCTTTATATGAAACTAAGGGTAAAATTTGGTCGATAGCTTTGACTAATGCTCACCCGACGCTATTTGCACTTGTGAATTTTCCTTTCCATCCAGTGGGGCAGTTGCCCTGTTTTATGCTAATAGTCTGTCAAAGTGTCTCGCAGCTCTAGAATTTGGTTTCCCCTTGAGCAGCTCTCAAGTTTATTAGTTTGACCTTATCAAGCATCTTTTTTAAGGCCGCTCTTAACGTCCGTCCAAAGTTACAACTGCCCTTCAGCCTGATTTCCACAATTACATCTCTTCTGAATTCCTCAGCATGAACCCGGTAGCTTCGGTCTGTCTTTCTCTTCCTCTCTGTCTCTAAATCCTCTCAGTCTGGGATGACAGAACAGGGAGGGCGACTGGGAGCTGGCAGAATGTCAACACATCACTTTGGCATTGCTTTGCCCACGGCTTCTCTTGGTTGCGTTTCTTTGACAGTGACCCAGACTGCAGGTGTGTGAGCAGCTTTTGTCTTCCAAAGTACGAAAATGCGTCTGTCTCTGGGGAAGACCCATTTTAGTATATAAACATCAGTCCTCACCTTCTTTTGTCTCCTGTTAAAATAATCCTCTTTTTTTAAAAAATCAACAAAACATCTTCAGTTGTATAGTAGCATCTTTCTGGAAAAAACTTCAGAGCATGCTGTCAGGGTTTAGGTATGCGATATGAAGGGGCAGTGATGGCTGTATGAAGTGGACAGAAAGCCAAATTTCACTGGATTAATGTTTTAGAAGTTATTTGGTGGAGATAATCCATCAGTTGCTTCAACTCACTGCCACCAACAATGGTAAATAACTGTTGTGCAGGATCTCCATTCAAGATTCTACAGTCTACACAACTCATTGTTTCCATCTGTCCAAAGATTCCAGGGATTCAAAAGTGGTAGAAATGATTTTTCTTTAATTTGCATTTCCTTCTGAAAATATTCATTTACTGATGAAAAGTAGGTCAAGAACATATTGCTGTGCAAAACTGTACATTTCAAAGTCTAAGAAAACAATGTTGTCAAAATGAAAAAAAACCAGTCACACAATTATCCATACATTCCAAATATGCACACAATAAAATATGTATATATTTGAAGAATGCCATCATACTGTAGGCCAGTCATTCTCATGCTTTTTTTACAATGATCATAAACACACTATAAAAGAAATGTAGTTCGAATCAGGATTAGACACGTCAGGTATTGAACTTCATTAAGTGGTGTGTGAAGAATTGTTTCCAGCCTGTAGCCCCTTCAAATAAGACATAAGGCCCCTATTGAGAATGGATGCTGTAGATAATGCAACTGTGTGTTAGGAAATAGATGTACGAGTACACTCAATCATTTTGGAAGAGAGAAAACTAAGAATATGCGGGTGGATGTCCATGTGAAATCTCCAACAAACATTTTAAAAATTTTCCATCTGCACATTTGCAGGTTTAACATATAAAGCACTGGTGCTCTTAAATTCCATTTATTATTATTTTTTTCCTTTTCCTTAAACCACTCAAAAGACTTTCATGATGGGTAGGTAATATTAGAAAGAAAGAAAGAAAGAAAGAAAGAAAGAAAGAAAGAAAGAAAGAAAGAAAGAAAGAAAGAAAGAAAGAAAGAGGAAAAGTCACTTGTTTCAGTTTTGGGTGGATTTTCCACTGCCCATTTGGGAAATGAGTCAACAAGCTTTCCTTGATCACACATTCTGTATAGAGATGGGCATGAAATGGAAATTTTGTTTGGCTGCACATTGCATTTTGTTTTGTTTTGCAATTAACCATTTTTAATAGAATTTTCATAAGGTAACAAAAAGAAATGAAACACAAGCTGCCACCATCAAGCTGTTTTTGTTTTTCCCCCAACAGGTCAGGCTGTGAGGAGGAGGCTGCCCCACTTCCCACAGCCTGACCTGTCAAAAAACAAAAACAACAACAACAACCCTCTACTGGGTGCATGTGACAGAAATGGGAGTGTGAAGCAAGCAGCACCAAATTTAAAACCCTGCTTCTCTCTCTCTCTCTCTCTCTCTCTCTCTCTCTCTCTCTCTCTCTCTAGTTCAGACCACCCAGTTGGTTTTGACAGCTTGAGCTGTCAAAACCACCTCAGCGGTGGTGACCAGAACAAGAGAGCAGAGCAGGGAAATTCACGAATCATTTTGTTTCCACAGTAAAAATCGTGTTTCATTTTGTTTTGTAACAAAACGCCGTCTGCCGTTTTGTAACATTATGACACGACAAAATAGTGTATCATTTTGTGCCTATCTTTAATCCTGTATTTTGTGTGAAATATTTTAGTGCCATCAAAATGTCTTTTTATTTCTTGAAGCTAGAGAAACAAGCAAACATGCACGCGCGCGCGCACACACACACACACACACACACACACACACACACACAAAAACCACATCCATATAGCAAGTGCATTAAGGCTGGTTGGAGCTATGTTTACTACTTCATGCAAGAAGGCACTGCTTCAGAAATACACAGAAAGGAGTTTAAGGTTTTTTTTAAGTACAGTGGTCCCCTGCCCTTTCGCGGTCCATATACTGTGGTCCCGCTATATTGAAGGACAGTAGTATATAAAAAAGCCCCCCCCCCGGGCAAGGGGCAAAGGCTGTTTCTGGGCTCCTATACTTACCCCAGGACTGGCGCTGCCCCAAACGGGCCTGCAAGGGCCTTCCCAGGGGACTCCAGAAGGCCTGAGAAGGCCCTCACAGGCCCATTCTGGGCAGCACCAGGCTGGGGGTAAGTACAAGAGCCCCCAGTTAGGAGCCCCAGGCCTGACCTGACCTGCATCTGCATATCACGGATTTTTAATTATTGCAGGTCAGGTTGGGTCCCTAACCCCTGCGATAGGTGGGGGGGTCACTTTATGATGCTGACCTCCCCACACACTCACTCACCCACCCACCCACATAAAAAGCTTACCTAGCCACATCATTGCAAAAACATATATACTTGACCTCAGTATTCAGTAATTGAACTATGCTTCATTTCTTACTCCTAGGGCCTAATATTCAACTTCTTTTTGTTCTGGGCTTTGGAATCAAAATATGAGCCAAAGGGCTGGCAACATACACTCCAGGTTTTTGCACACATCCAAAAAAAAATCAAAGAACATAACAACCCCCTTCCAGTTTATGAATGGGGGATATTGCACCCATGACTCAAAGTCTAGGAAATAGTCCAATGTTGTTCCACAATACTGTGCTTGTGTTGTTAGCGACAAAAAGAATGTCAAGCTTTACATAGCAAAGGGCAGACCAGATATTGACACAACACCAATGGCAGCAGTCAGGATGGTTGACAGCAGTTATTCTCAATCACATAAGGGAAAATTCCAGAGGCTGGCTCCTTTTTCCATAAGTTAACCACTTTGCAAAGAAAAGCAAAATATGCTGCATATATATCGCCCCACTGTGCTTAACGCACTCTCTTGGGGGGTGTTTAAAAGGTATTGATGCAGGCTACACATTGCTGCCCCTCAGAAGTCTGTGTACTCATTTTACTGACTTCAGTGGGATGGACAGTTGAGTCAGCCAGCCATGAACCAGCTACCTGGAATTGAACCCCAGGTTGTGAGTAGAGATGGGCACGACTCAAAAAAATAATTTTTCGTTTTTCGTTCTTCATTTGCGGGTCCGTTTCGGTTCGTTTTTGTTTTTCGGGGGGGTTTGCACATTTTTCGTTTTCGCTTTCGTTACGAAATGAAACAAAAAACAAAATGAAAACAAAATTTTTTTGTTTCGTTAGCATTCTTTTCAATGCAATGTGTCTGCCGTAACGAAAACGAAAAACACGGCAAATTTTTTCGTTTCGTTTCCGTTGTCGTTTTGCTTCTGAAAAATTTTTCGTTTTCGTTTTCATTGCGAAACGAAACAAAAAAACAAAAACGAAAACGAAAATTTCGCTGAGTCGTGCCCATCTCTAGTTGTGAGCATAGTTATAGCTGCAGTACAACAATTTAACCACTGTGCCACCAAGCTCTTTGCACCCAACACAAAGCTGTTGTTAGAGCTGTTTTTCAACAAGATTTTGCCCTGGCTTTCTACTAGTGGTAACCCTGAAGTTTGGTGCAGTGGTCCCCTGGCCTTTCGCAGTTCATATACTGCGGTCCCGTTATACCGCAAGATCATAGTATATGAAAAAATTCCCCCTGGGCTAAGGGGCAAAGGTCTGTTTCAGGCCTCCTATACTTACCCCAGGACTGGGGCTGCCCCAAAAGGGACTGTGGGGGCCTCCCTAGGCCTTCTGGAGGCTCCAAAAGGGCCTCCCTGCAAACAGGAAGTACCTTCCGAGTCACCAAAAATTATTTCTGAGGCATCCAAAGGCTTTTCTAGGCCCATCGGAGGCCTCGGAAATGATTTTTGGTGACCCAGAAGTCACTTCCTGTTCACAGGAGGCCCATTTTGGGGCTTCCAGAAGGTGTGGGAAGGCCCTTACAGGCTTGTCCGGGGAAGTGGCAGGCTGGGAGTAAGTACAAGAGCCCCCAGTTCCCCCCCCCAGGCCCAACCTGACCTGCATTCGCATATTGCAGATTTTCAATTATTGCACGTCAGGTCGGGTCCCTAACCCCCACAATAGGCAGGGGGGTCACTGTAATCATATACAACAATGGACAATGAATATCTTGGGTTAACATCATGATAACCCATCTGAGTCACCTGCATCCAAGGCAAGAATCACAATAGTTGTGCATATGTACAAAAGAAATGAAAGTTTAAATCTCTTCTCCGCAGCAGAAAGTTCTACCTTTTTGTTTCTCCTTTACAATACAAGGGAGTGTATGCTGTGATTTTTATCCATAACTTCCAGTTCAACAGCCAGACTGAATAAAAATTCTTTACGCTTATTTTCTGCTTGAAAGATGATCATAAAAGAACCTCATACAGCAGCTCCTGCCTCTGGAGAGAGTTCCATTGCTGGCCCTCTGGCTTCCAATAAGGTAAGTTTGTGTGGCATGCCAGGCCTTTCATTTTATTTATTAAAAATATTTTTATCCTGCCTTTCTCCCTAAAACAATCCAAGGCGGTTTACATAATTTAAAAAATAGTTAAAAGCTAAAAACACAAAGAAAACAACTATTTAAAAAGGTGTTGAACAGGTGTTATATTAAAATAGTAAAGTCAATATTAGAAGACTTTTAAAACAGCAGAGCACCAATAATCCATTTAAAACCCTCAGTCATTAAAGAAAAGCCTTCCTGAGGTCTGAGGAGCCTCGTGGCGCAGTGGTTAAATGCCTGTACTGCAGGTAAAACTCTGCTCACGACCTGGGGTTCAATCCCTGGTAGCAGGCTCAAGGTTCACTCAGCCTTCCATCCTTCCGAGGTCGGTAAAATGAGTACCCAGCTTGCTGGGGGGGGGGGATGTGTAGCCTGCACACTGTAATTAAAATTGTAAACCGCCCAGAGACTACTTGTAGTGGTATGGGGCGGTATATAAGCAGAACACTTTGCTTTTGCTTTTGCTTTGCCTGCTTGTGGAAGGACAGCAAAGATGGAACTAGCCTAATGTCCTGTGGGAGGGAGTTCCAGAGTCTAGGAGCAGCAACTGGGAAGGCTTTTTTCTCATCTTCCCACCAAACAGCACTTGTGAAGGTGGTGGGACTGAGAGAAAGGTTTTTAGTGATGATCTTCATGCCCGGATAGGCTCATAGAGGGAGATGCAGTCTTTGAGCCCTACTGCACTTAGGTCTTGAATCGCCTTTTGCTTATAAATTAAAAATTTATAAGCTTAAAAATTGCTTACCGCATTTCGCATTTCCGATCGCTTTTTCTGCAGAGCCCCCTTGGCCACGCCCCTTTTTGACCTCTGTGTTGGTTTTTCTTGCAATGGCCACCAAGGGTGGTCTTTTTTCAAACCGATTTCTAGACCGCTTTTTGAAGCAATTTGGCTCAAACTGCGGACACCATGCACCGTTTTTTGAGGGGTTTTCCCCTCTGTATGCCTTATCCTGCCATCGGAAAAGCCAAAAAAAGAAATCCTCCTGCAGTGTAATCATTTCCGCCGACTTCTCCGGTCCTTCTACTTCCTCTTTTGGGTACAATTTTGCTTTTTCCGGTCACGGAAGTAGGCTATCAAAATCAATCCATCACATTGTGAGTAATGTAAAGAGATAACCTGAAAATTAGTTACATTACTTTGAATGGAAGAACAACGGCATGAAGTTATCCTAAAAAATAATTTCCGAAATTGAACCAGATAATGGGAAAATGTCAGACTAAATTGGAACAAAAAGCGGTTTAGCAAAGTGCGGATGGGGAAACCGGTTCTTGAGAAAACGCCCAAGTGCGGATTGCTGAATCACTTCAGCGACCACATGACCGGGAAAGGGCAAAAGGCGATTCAAAACAAAAAGCGGTTGCTGTTTGAAGTGCGGTAGTGATATCTTGAATCCATGCCTTTGAGAAGGTCTTGCTGACTCAACTGGCCTGCTCCCATCTTTAACAGGGAAGGTGTTGACTGACACCGTATCACACTTTCTATTGCATTACAAGGAAACGAGAGGAAAGAAACGCAGAATAGCCGCAATTCTGTGTCTCTTATAAGGTCTACTTTCCCCCCTCCATTCTTCAAGGTTACAAAGCAATTCCTTCCTTCTTAATACTCATACCTGTCTTGCGTCTTAGCCCTGTGCTCTGAGCATGCAATTTCCTTCTTCATTTAGCATCCTCCTATCTTCGGCTGCTCAAAGGGAACAATACAAAGAAAGTCTCCGCTATTGACATTCATGAGCTATAGGTGCACACACATCAAGTACTCCGAATCTCGTCTGCCTTGGCTAATGTTTCCCTGCTGCTTAAGAAGATGCAATGACTCTTGATCTTCTGAGATTCTCTGTCACCACCATGAAAAGAAGCCAGAAGTAGGGGCAACAAGCCCAACTTGAAAAAGAGATGTTAATAACTCATCAGAAAGTTGAATCGCCTGTATTCCCAGTTGATTGGAAAAGCAGAAGAGAGGGGAGAGGATGAATACAGACAGGAGCCTGTGACTGTCCGGTCCACTGACGTTCATATTTAGTCAGTCAAGTCATTTCAGCAGTAAGGGCTGGATTTCAATTTGCTTTGTAATGTGCCGAGACAATCCTATATCTTTGACTGTGTTTCCTGACAGATCTTATAAGAGATCATAAATTACTATCGGTTGAAATATATGAATTTAATGGATTCCATTAATGCACACACCTGTACTGGAGAGATTGGGAAAACCAGGAGATATTATCAGTCAAGCAGCTTTAATAGTTATTAATTAAGGGCAGCTTGCTACTTGTACATCACCAGCATCAAACATTAAAGCCTTGTGGTGTGTGTGTGTGTGTGTGTGTGTGTGTGTGTGTGTGTGTGTGTGTGTGTGTGTGTGTGTGTGTGTGTGTGTGTGTGTGTGTGTGTGTGTGTGTGTGTGTGTGATACTTGCAGTTGGCACAACTATAACACGGGGAGCTCCCTTTTATGCCACCTATAGAATGACTCAGCATTTTTCTGAGTATTTTAAAAAGTTTCATTTGTTTGTGAACTCTCAGGCAAAGGTCTTCTCCCCACTCATGATGATAATGCCAAGGAAAATTTGTACAGAAAGTAAGAGTGCTTGAGAATTTTATTGTTTGCAAATTTAAATTCAAATGGGCTTAATTGGCATGTCTTGAAAGTAGATCCCCATCAGCCTTAAGGTAAAGGTAAAGTTTTACCCTGCACATGCATGCTAATCCTCTCCGACTCTAGGGGCAGTGCTTTTCTCTATTTCTGAGCCAATGAGCCAGTGTTGTGCAAGTCCGTGGCCCTGTGGAATGCATGGTCAAACACATTTCTGTGCATAGAACGCTGCTTACTTTCTCTCTTTTTATGGCAGTATTTGCATTTACATGCTTTTGAACTGTTAGGCTGGTGGGAGCTGGTATTAACAGCGGGAGGTCACTCTGCTGTGTGGCACCTGGAATTCGAACCACAGAGCTGCCGACTTTGCAGCTGACAGTTTCAGCGCTCTAGCCTGCTGAGCCACCATGCCTCTTAGCACTGTTCTTCTTGGCTCAATCAAAGGATCATAAAAAATTTCAGCCTTGAACTGGCGATGCCTTTGTCCCAACCTTCCCTTTAGGCTTTGGGTGAACCTTTATGGAGGGTCATAAATCTTACAATGCTGTTAGATGCCATTTTAGCAGCCTCTCAAGTCTGCCTGGCAGTCCACAACTGTTACCTCAAAGTGGTATCAGAGTGGCCTAGTCATTTTCAGGGTCTAAATTGAAAATGAAACAGGCCTATGACAACTAGAGATGGGCACGACTTCCGTTCCGTTTTGGGTCATTTCCGTTTTTTCACAAAAATTCGCAAAAATTAGTCGGTTGGTTTTTTTGTTTTTTCGTTTTCATTAGTACTGGTTTTTTTTGGGGGGGGGTAGCGGGCTCCTGGAGGCACCTCTGTGGGGTGGGTGCCTCCTCTGGCCCGCTATAAAGGGAAAGCGGGCTCCTGGAGGCACCCGTGGGTGCCTCCTATCCTCACCCACTAGGAAGGGGAAGCAGGCTCCAAGAGAAAATAAAAAAAAAACACACCATACAAAAAAGAGAAACAAATGGAAAAAAAAACGGGAAATCGGTTCGAAAACAAATGGAACCCCAAGAAACAACAAACCCCAAAAAAAGGACAAAAAAATAAAAAAACCACAAAAAGGAAACACAAAAACAATAAAGACCACCTACTAAGACCCCTCAACATGGGGGTCTCCCCTCCTCATCTGCTGCTGCAAAATGGTATGCAATAGCCATATGGATATGCATACCAGTTGCAGACAGTAAGACCAGTGAACCCGCCAGAGGCATAGGGTGATGCCTAAGGCTCTCGCACCACCATGTCTCACAAAGAAGGGAATCGTACTTGCGTGTAGTGCAATGCAAGTAGATCTGGCTTAGGGTTAAGGTGGGTTAGTGCAAGGGCTAGGGTTAGGCTAGTGACGGGTAAGGTTACGGTGGGCTAGTGGGTTGCACATCTGGGTGCCTCTCTGACCCACTAAGAAGACAGTCTGTGACGTATGGGTAAGGAGTCAAGGGTTAGGGTTAGGGTTAGGGGGCTAGGGCAGGTTTTAGGGGGCTTTTTGGCACATCCCAGAAGTCTCCATGGCCAAGTAGGCCATGCGATTGGTGGGATGGCTCCAAAAATTTGCATGGTTGTCCACTCCCACATGGCTGGCCACTCGGCCAGCCCATCATTGCACAGGTGTAAAATAAAATAAAATAAAATAAAATCAATGGAGGACAGAGGAGGAGAGGAGAGACATTTTGTTGCAAGAAAAAACCCACTGCTACTGTGAAAAATCTGACAATTTATAAATTTTTGCGTGTTTCTGTTGTGCTTGTGTGTTTTTGGACCACGATTTCAAAAACAATATTGCGTTCGCCGCCCCATTTTGGATCCCCCGCCCGCACCGCATGGCATGGCGAGTCCAGCTGCCCAGGACGGGGGGGAGGCGGGACCCCCCCTCCAGAAACCACCCCTCCGGTAGGTGCCCTGCGCCCTTAGTCAAGCAGGCATTTTTCTGCCTGCTTTTTTGGTCCGGGAATGGGTGGGGGGAGAGTTTAAAAGTTTTTTCCTGTGCCGTCCGTGCCGCTTGCTTGCGCTTTAATTGCGGCGGCCGGCGGCGAGACTGGGCTTTTTGCTGGCTGCGAGCCTGTGGCGAGTCCCACCAGAGCAGCCCAGGACGGGGGATGGGGGGGGAGGCCGGGGACCTCCAGAAAACAACCCCTCTGGTAGGTGCCCTGAGGCACGGCAGGCATTTTTCCGCCTGCTTTTTGGCCGGGAACCGGGTTTTTTTAACTTTTAAAAACTTTTTTTCTGTGCCGCGTGGCATCGCGCGATTGCGCGATGCAAGGAATGAGCACAACAAATCAGACCAAAATTGTTTGTTCGTCGGTTCGAGCTCGAAGTCTGGCGGAGTAATTCCTGTTACCATTTCCATAGAGTAACGGAACCGAGTAACGGAAACGGAAACGGGAATACCGCTAAGTCGTGCCCATCTCTAATGACAACATTTATTGAAGGACCAACTTTGCTGATAAAACCCCAACACTTCTTCATGGTTATCATAGCAAAGAGTGCAGTGTGGGCAGAGACATGACAATTATTATGTGCTCGAGAGCCCAGGGAGGGATTTTCCAGTGAGGCCATGGCACCCATCTTAGATCCTTAGAGACTGCCATCTTGGGGATTTGGAGCCTGCAGACAGACTGTCACATGGGGGTCAGGAGACAGGCAAGGTCTACCCTAAGGTTATCATCATGGGGAGCTAGCAACAATAGGCTTCTGAGCAATGCTTAACTTCAGTTGTCCTGGTCAGATCAGGTTTCTGCACTTACTTTGGCAGTTGCTGGTTTCTTTTGGTTCTCAGAATGTGACTATATATCACGAGAGAGAGAGAGAGAGAGAGAGAGAGAGAGAGAGAGAGAGAGAGAGAGAGAGAGAGAGAGAGAGAGAGAGAGAGAGAGCGAGCACTCCTGAAACTGTAAAGATATAGATTAAGAAAGAAAGCTGAGGCTAGAAGTTGCTTAAAAAGGAGGACATGATAAGAGCAGCGGCTTTGCTGAGAGAGGTGAGTGCAGGCACTCTATGTGTGTGTATGCTGCACTTGATCTTCTTGTCCTCCTCCGAAAGGTGCTATGTGCGCACACACATCCTTAGTGTTTCTATAGAATGTTTTTTTTCTTTCAGAAATGTAGTAGTCTGATAGCGAAACATAGTCATGGTGCTTTGCTACGGCTAGTCAGCCACCAGCTTGAACATTACCCCGAGCTCCCTATGTCTCCCAAAAATGCCACCTAGAGACATAAGAACATAAACATAAGAACATAAGGACATAAGAAGAGCCCTGCTGGATCAGGCCAAAAGGCCCGTCTAGTCCAGCTTCCTGTCTCTCACAGTGGCCCCACCAGATGCCTCTGGGAGCGCATGATACCAGATCTCTGTCTCCTGATACCACTCCCCTGCATCTGGCCCCATATTTCCTCATGTTTACAAGAATGTATTAGATAGCTTCATGGGGAGAAAAAAAACCTGTTCAAATTGTTGCAGCCAGAGGGGGGGGAAAGAATCCCTCCAGCACCAGTGGTGGTGGGGAGCTACTTTGGGAGGGGAAAACAAGCTGTACCAATCCAATTCACCCTTGACAAAATGTGATCATTAAAAATACGTATATACTGTATATACTTCAAATTCTCCAGTTGTATAACTGGAATGAATCCTGTGGTCATTGATCATGATGTCACACACTGTTCTGAGCCCCCCTACCCCCACAAATTGGCTTTGGCTAATAGAGACATGGTTTTATTCAAATCCAACTCCCGTCTTATGTTTTCAGTCCAGGTACGGGTGGAAAAGTACTGTGCGCATCAAGAAAATATAGCTTCAAAGATATTCATTCAAACGGATAGTCCCATGCAAATATGTGTGTGGAATGCATTTAATTATTTGTAGATTAATGCAGAAACAGGGTGTAATGGATTTATTGTATTTAATTATTTGTAGATTAATGTAGTAAGGGCTGTAGTGGATTTATGAATGCACTAATCCATATGTGGCACCAACTAAAAAGCGACTGATTCAAAGGGCTCTTCTCACAGATTCTCACACAAATTGGTTGCAGATGCTGAGGGAATCAGCATTACTTATTCTTCCTTATGAATTATGACCAACGTGGAACAACATGATTTTATTTATTTGTTTGTTTTAAAAGGGATCCAGATGTGGTGCAGTGCTTTCAACGTGCACAGCTTTTTGCACCTTTTCCTTAATCTCCAAATTTTGTGAGGTACCTGTCCCACTCTACTCAGCACTGGTTAAGCTTCATTTTTAGAGTACTGTGCCCAGTCCTGGACACCACACTTCAACAAGGAAGTCAACGCACTGCAGCACATTTCAGAGGAGGCCAACAAGAATGACCAGGGGTTTGGAAAGCAGGCCCTGTTAGGGGAAAATGAAAGAACTGCACAGGTTTAACCTTGAGAAAAGAAGACTGAGGGGAAATCAGATAGCACAGGCATGCCCAAAATTTGGCCCTCCAGATATTTTGGACAACAACTCCCACAGTCTTTTGCCATTGGCAATCTAAGCTTAGAATTCTGGGAGTTGTGGTCCAAAACATCAGGAGGGTCAACGTTTGGACATGCCTGGGATAGCACTTTTCAAATACAGTGGTACCTCTACTTATGGACGGCTCTACTTATGAGCAATATGACTTAAGAGTGGAAAACCATTGGCATTTTAATTGCTGCCTTGCAAATTTTAGATGCAGTCTGCTCTACTTACAATTTTAATGTTTTCTAATTTATTATTATTATTATTATTATTATTATTATTATTATTATTATTATTATTATTATTATTATTATTATTATTATTATTATTATTGTTGTTGTTGTTGTTGTTGTTGTTGTTGTTGTTGTTGTTGTTGTTGTTGTTGTTGTTGAAGTTTTAGATATGGCTGTTCTACTTATGAGTTATTTGGCTTATGAGCATGCATTCAGAATGGATTAAACTCATAAGTAGAGGTACCACTGGACTTGAAAGGCTGTCATACAGAAGAGGGACGGGATCCGTTCTTGGTCATCCCCTAGTGCAGGGCACATAACCATGAGGTCAAGGTACAGGAAGCCAGATTTGGGCTAAATACGAGGAAAAACCTCTTAACAATTAGAGCAGTAGGGCAGTGGAACCAATGACCTCAGGAGGTGGCGAGTGCTCCAATACTGGAAACAGTCAAGAGAAAACTGAACAACCCTTCGTCAGACCTACTTTCATTTGCATTCCTGCATTGAGTAGGGGGTTGGACTTGATGGCCTTATACGTCCTTTAGGACTCAATTATGGTATGATCATATGATTCTATGATACTTCATCTAGTTTACTGGTGATACATCTTCTCTCCCCATGTTGTCAATGCTGTTGCTTTGAAGTTCACCCATGACATTTTAATATGTCCATTTTAATGGCTACATCCTGTTACACTGGCTCTATTCTGAGGCGCTCAAAATGAATGAAACACAGAGGCCCTGAAGCAAGTACAGTGGTACCCCGACATACGAGGCACCCAACATATGAAAATACTGACTTACGAGCGCTCTTCAGCACCCCCCCCCGGCTGCTTATGAGCAAGATCGGGATTCCCTGTCTTGTGAGCAGTGGGTGTGTGTGTGGGTGTGTGTGTCAGGATTTGAATTGCCTTCCAGTCACAGAAGCAAATGCTGCCTTGGTGACTGCCTCGGTGACTGGAAGGCAATTCAAAAGTGGTGCAGTGCTCCCCCCCCACGGGGGCTCCAGAGAAGCAGCGCACCACTGGGGGAGAAGCTGCACGCACAAATTTTAAAGTGGTTTCCCATAGGAATGCATTGAAATCTGTTCCCTCTGGAAAAGATTGATTGAATTTCAATGCATTCCTATGGGAAACCGCTCACTGACTTATGAGATAACCGACTTACAAGCGTTGGCGCGGAACGGATTAATTTCATAAATTGGGGTGCCACTGTATACTAGTCCCACACCTTCCATCACTACTTTTATCACGTTAATGAGCCAGCCTGAAAAGAAGGCTATTCGACCCAGGTTGACTCTCCATGTGAGCCAGGAGGTTTATGGACAAATCATGGGGCGGGGGGAAGATGGGATACACTCCACTCAATATTTGCGGCGACCACATGCATTAAGCACAGCAGGATATGGGTCTTTTCTGACCATATGCCGTTTGTCCCATGAAGGTTGGTACAAAGAAGAGACTCAGGGAAACCAGGCAACAAATGGATCTTGAAAATAGCATGGTAGCTAATTGTGTTTATGGCTATGGACATTCACAGTCTCACTCCTCACATCAGTGCAACACACATACTATATGAAAAAAAAAGCCCAAAGAAGGCTTGTGCCTGTCAACTCTATTTCCAAAGGTCATGCTCAAGTGTTCCAGGAAGCACTGTCAAGTCTCTTCTGAGATATGGTGATGACCCTAATCGTTTGATACCTAAACGACTGGGTGGATAACTCAGTGCTCTTGATATCTGGTTGCAGAGCCAAATTTTGGGAGATTGGGATTGGGATAGATACCCCACTTTGTCTTCCCGGAGAAGACCTAATTGGGTGGCTTAGTTAATTGGTAGCTTCCCAGAGACCTTTGGGTAGTAGGCGGCATACAAGCCAAATAAGTAAGTAAGTAAGTAAGTAAGTACCATATATACTCGAGTATAAGTCGACCCGAGTATAAATCGAGGCCCCTAATTTAACCCCCCAAAACTGGGGAAACCTATTGACTCGAGTATAAGTCTAGGATGGGAAATGCAGCAGGGCCTGGCAGCTCCTCCTTTGTGAGCTGGGGGAGCAGTGTGTGATGTTTAAAATGACTTTTAGCCACTGAGGCAAATGCTTGGGTCAGTGGCTAAAAGTCATTTTAAACATTGCGTACCACTCCCCTGTGATGCAGAGGAGGGTCATGAGAAGTGGCATGCAATGTTTAATACTGACCCAAGCACTTACCTCAGTGGCTAAAAGTATTGACCCGAATATAAGTCGAGGGCCCCCTTTTTCAGCCCAAAATTAGTATATACAGTAAGTAAGTAAGTAAGTAAGTAAGTAAGCAAGCAAGCAAGTACATACATACATACATACATACATACATACATACATACATACATACATACATACATACATACATACATACATACATACATACAATCAGCCTTCTTTCGGGACACACCAGAGGACAAGCTGGACAGTCCTAGCCACCCCCACCCCCCAAATAAGGAAATTGCAAACCATAGCTGAGTATTCTCTACCTAAGAAAGGACTGCCAAATGACAAAACTGACTTAACAACATACAATTATTATTAATAGGGCTTGAGAATTTATTACTGGAGAGGTATGGGGAGTAATGTACTACTGACATTCCATGGTGAAGCAGGAATTTTGAGCCTGTGTCTCCTGAGCCCTGGTCTGATGGTGTATTCACTACACCATACCTAGCTCTTACAATCTGATATTTATCCATGAGGAAGGACTCCAGAAATCAAGCTATGGGAAAGTCTTTCTGGAATAAAATGTTGAAGTCCTCCTGCAGGAGTCAGATTTCTTGATGCTTAGAAATGTCAACAGTCCGGAGAATGAAAAAGTAATGCAGTGAGAAAATTCATGGCTCCCTGGATGAAACATCATGGAATTTATTCGGAGTCATTTTTCTGGTCAAGAGGGGACTTTATTCATTGGAAAAGAGGGCAGTGATTAGCACATTGCTATCTTTGCCGTAGCCCTTCATGAAATAAATGGGAGAAATAAATATATAATTCCATGTATAAAAGAATATGTTCGGTAAGAGTGGCACCTTTTAAACTCAATGGGATGCTGTCTTCTTGGCTCTGCTGCCGCTCCACACACCGCTAAATTGTTAAATATCTATTCATGATGCTTGCATTGCATGGCTATCATGCAGTCACAGGCTGTTAAAATGTTGCTATCACAGGCTGTAGGAAGTTCCGTCTGGTCTTTAAAAATCAGTTCTGTAGAACCACATGAGTTCTGCAGAAAGGAACAGGCTAGAGACACAAATATACATTGAGATCCAAAAGTAAAATAAGGCTCCTGGGGCATGTAGAATGATTAAGGGTCAGAATTATGCACACAGACTTGACAATGTTATCATCATCATCTCTGTCACTGATCATCAGTCAAAATTTACATCTTGACTTGGCTGATCCTTGCACAGTAAATGAGAAAGCACTGCACATTTAAGCATTTTTATTTTGATTAAAGTTTTATGGGTCATATTCCACGTCTTCAAATAGAGGAATGCAAATCCATGATAAACTGTATGCCAAGTAGACCGGCCTATCATTGGAATGCTGCTCCCTGATCCCCAAACCTTTCCAAATTTGGGGATTTTACATGAAAGAGCCTGATTTAAGTGCAGAAACCTGCCATTGATTCCTCTAGGACAAATAATTTCATTTTAGAGGGGGGAAATGGTGTTTAATTATGAAACGAAACAAAACGTGTTCTACCATTTTGTTAGGTAACGAAGTAATTGTTTTGCCTAACGAAATGACAAAACAGTGTGTCATTTTTCATCTCATGCCCATCTCTACTCACCACCTACCAATATAATCAATTCCATTGTCATACTGCTGTAACAGATAAGACCCCCCCCACACACACACCTGATATTCAGCCTATATCTGGCTTCTTGCACCTTGAGTCCATTATGGTGTGCCTTGCACTTTGGTATGACTTTGGGCCTTTTTACACAACCCCTAAACTCCACCGCAAATGGCTCCCAGCTCCAGAGCTTAAAATTGTTTACCCACCAGCTCCGGAGTTTACTGAAAATTGAGTGCGACCACGCCCACCTAAGCGGGTCCCAGCGCACTTTTCTTGTACCTGCTCTCCAAGGGTGAAAAATCTTGATGCGGATGTGCCGGGCTCTCCTCGCTTCTTTTTGTTGTTGTTTTTTGTCTCCCGCCCCTTTAAGAGAAGGAACCAGGAAGTGACGGGGCTCCCGGCAGCTTCCACCGGCACCGGGAGGTAAGCCTTTATTCTTTTGTCCCTTTTTTCTCCCTCCCCTCACGCAGCCAGCAGCCAGGAAGTGCGGAGGGGTGGGGACACACGAAGAGCGACAAACCCCTAAGATCACTGGTCCAAATTTAACTGACCAACGGATCTTAGGGGTCGTGTAAAAGCACCCTGAGATGAGATCCTGCCCCCTTTCTATTTGACCACCTTTCAAGTATTTCAAAAGGCACTTCCTGGAGAAATAATCTCATATCTGCAAGAGCAAGTTGCCCATTCCTGAGCTGTGGGTAGAGTACACACAGCGACAACATGTGTCAAGGCTCTGGGCCGAGAAGAAGCTGTCTGACTCCATGTCCTACCCCACTTGCCGGACTCATGTTTTCCACCTTGATATAAATGAAGCTGAACTGTAAGTGGCCTGTGCTTCTTCAACTCAGACTGTTCTTCATCTTTGCTGTCTGCTTATCTTGACTTGGCTGTGTTTGGCATGACATGACCTTGATTTCCTGTTTCCTTTGAGTGATCTAGCTCACTCATTCTGCGTAAGTGTCCCTCGGTGTCACGCTCTTCCAAGAACCTCATGGAGTTCTTCTGCCAAGAAATAGGGCAGCATCCTTACTTCCTACTTCCAAACACTTTTAAAAATGCCATAGGCTGGTTTTGAAGGTAGACATGTGTGAACTTCACTGGTGTCAAAACTTTGATTTGAAATAAAACCTACCAGGTGTAGGAGCCACTCAAGTGGGAATAGGGAACAAGTTTCTGAAAGAAAATGGAATCTTAGCTGGTTACTTCATGCCTGTTTTGTCTCTGTTAATGTTGTGCTTAGGAGCAATACAAAAAAATGCTACTTCACATCCGTCACACAGCTTCTGAAATTTGTCTTGAACACACCTCTGGAATGGGTGCTAAGCGCAACAGTACTGTACGTGGTGCTGGGGTAGGGTTTTCCCTTGCCACTTTTTGTTCCCACTTTCTGTTCCGAGACCAGACACCATGTAGTAACGACTGTCACACAACAAAACATTCATTTCTCTCAGAAAACTGTTTCTGTTTTTTTAAAAAATGTTTACTTTTCAGAAACAAAATATCAAAAATGAATTTTAACCCCCCCCCCCCTAAAAAAAAAGAAGAAGAAGGAAAAAGGAAGCTAGACAAATTCAGTGTTGGTCACGGTAGAAGACCATGAGGTAGCACTTGTCACGAGACAAGTTATCATGTTCATGGGAACACTGAAACAGGGACAAAACTACATGATCATGACCAATACTGCCATGGTACAAAACTAGTTGTGGAACAAAGAAGGACGTGAAGTAACTGCCTTAGTCTGCATGAAGGGATCTCTTCCAGGGGTACAGAGAAAGGATGCTATGTTTGCATTTTTATAGGCACCCTTCCATCCTGCAAAACCATTTGCATCATCTCTATGAGTCTATGATTCTATGATTCCGTGTCTTTCCTAACCCAAAAGACTTCTCTCAGCTGTGGAGAGAGATCCTTTTACAATGGGATTAACTTTTACTATGCTGTTTGTACACTGCCTGGCTTAATGAGGCCGTGCTCACAGTAGGAGTTTGTAAGCACCACTACAGGGTAGTATAAATAATAGTAAAAAATCAGCTCTTCTCTTCCAAATACGTAATGGAGATGCTCAAGAGAGTCAATTAAACTTTTTTTGGTGGGGGAGGTGGGGGGAGGGAATGCAACTCTTGAGTGCATAATACCTTAGCTTTGATTCAACTTTTGAGTTGTGGAAACATTAGCTTTTAATGAATCCACCAGTAAGGGAGGCATGAAGAAAACATGGCCACTAGAAACATTTTTGCATGTGTCAAAAGAATGCCATCTCCCTGTAAGGCACTGAGGCCAGCAATATCAACCAGGATTAATGATCTTTTATAGCAGTTCACCCCTTCCATTATTTAATATTGCTATTATGGGTTGCCATGTCATTTCCTAATTATGGTGAACATAATAGATGGTCAAGGCATGGAAGATGTTCAAGAAATGGTTGGTTTGCCATTACCTCAGTGGAGTTTCATATTTAAGGAGGGATTTGAACCCATGTGCTCTTAACCCTAACCCAATCTGTACATATTTAATTCAGATGACCAAAACCCATCTTCTCCAAACAGCATTAGAAGGCAACATTAAAACTAACAATTGATTACATAGTGTCAATGCAATGAAACAGGGACAGATATAAATACAAAGTTATAAGCGGTTATAAACTTAAAGTCTATGTAGCCATCTATGGTACATTTATAAAAAAAGACACAGTAGGTAGTCCATCATTCAGGGACACCTTGCCTGAAGAGAAAGGTCTTTGCCTCTTACTCAACACCTTTTCTACACTAAAAGTGCACATGTTGGGCTGCTACCAGCTTGTTGATCAAGGCGAAACTTAGAAGAAATGTTTGCTCATCTTCCAAAACACTCCTAAACAAAGTTACAGTACTTGTAAACCAAGGTACTACAGTAAGTAATAACCCTAAGTGTTTTCTATGCCTCATAGAAAGGTATGGTTGGAAAATGTTTTCACCTTTTTCTGGAAGGCAGAGAAAGAAAGTGCAAACCAAATCAGGGTAAAGGATTTAAAAGCCTGAGTGTCAACATTCTGAAGCATCTTTTTTCTGCAAATTAGGCAAGGAATTTACAAAATTCATGCCACGTGGTTGGCAAGGCAGTGGAAAAAAAAAAAAAAATTACAAATGGAGAAAGGCCAGCCTTCCTGAAAAAGCCACCGTCGCCACCGCCGGGGACCGCCCTCCTCGGGGCCTCTCAGAGGCTTTGCAGGGCGAGTGGGACCGGTCAAGGCAAGCTGCTGGCCAGGCGTGGGCTGAGCCTTGGGAGGCAGTGGCTGTCCCGCACTCCCGGGTTCCTCCTTGCCAGTGCAGGCAAGGTGCCGGTGACCCCTGCTTGGGCTGTCTGCTCAAAGACGCTGCCAGCTAGAGGAAGAATTACCCTGAAAGTAAGAAAAACAAACAAAAAGCCCCACGTAACCCAGAGGTTTGGGTTCACTTCCGGGTTTGGCCCCACACGGGATTTTTTGGTTTGCCATGCATGCACTGGGGGGGGGGGCAGTGAGAGGGGGCTGCAATTCAGCCTCGCACACTCCCCTCTCCAGTGGTCTCCGCGGCGCTCCAGCGGTCCCCGTCCCCGGGACAGCTCCCCGCGGCTGCGGGAACACTCTCCCAGCCCGCATGCTGCCGGCTCCAGAGGTGACTTTCCCCGGGAAGGCTCCCCGCAGCTGTTCTGAAAACCGAAATAATGGAAACAAAGCGGGTCCCAGGGGCCCAAATAACGGTAATGGAATGAAGCGGGGGGCCGGGGGCCGAATAATGGAAATGACCGCCATTTTGGCGTTTCCAGCCCATCTCTACTATCTATCTATCTATCTATATCTATCTATCTATCTATCTATCTATCTATCTATCTATCTATCTATCTATCTATCTATCTATCTATCTGCCTGCCTGCCTGCCTGCCTGCCTGCCTGCCTGCCTGCCTGCCTGCCTGCCTGTACACAGAGAGACAGAAGAAAAGAGAAAGATATTTCCTTTTTTTTTTTGACATTTTCCTTTTCTGAGTGACTTTTTTTCTTGTACATTTTGTTACTTACAGATCTTAGCTTGAATATTGCCTTTTAATAATGGAAGATACCTCTTCACACTCATTGTTCTTAGCTTTAAACATTGTCTTTAATGCCATTAATAACAGCGTAGGCTCATTATCTTCAACTTCAAATATTGTCTGTCAGTGTTTTAAGCTGCCTATCTCTCTCTATATATATATATTGCAAAGGCAATTACTGTAACTAGTGTGGTGTTGACTAGAATTACCACAGCAGATGCTTTCTCATAAGGGCCCTGAGATAGTGGACTAAAAACGACCCAATAGGTATAATTTCATGATATAATAATTGTGTTGTTTTATAAAAAATGAAAGATTGCAAGATGGAGCAGATGGAGCCAAGAAAGGCCTGCTACTTGATGCATTTTTAGAAAGAAAAGCATAAGAAGCTGCCAATACATGGGCCTTTACAAAAGCAAAGTGGGTGATCTGTCCCTAAGAGATAGTTGATGTGAAGCCAAACTCAAGAATTGTTCATCTCTATTCCAACAGTTCCATGAAAAGTTTCATATAAAGGCCATTGCAGGAGATCAACACAAAGGTTACCAAGTGGTTCCAGTCGAGTTTGTGTTAGATCCATGAAGGCAGAGGTGAGCACAGCTTCAAAATCCAACTGGGGAAAAGTCTTCCTTTCCTTTGCTAAGTCACTGTGAGGGAGGGTTCTATGTTTTGATAATTTCGTCTTCAAAGAACAAGATGGCTATGTAATGAAACCCACCCTGCCACAAGGTGTGGTGATGGCATCTGGCCTGGATGCCTTCAAGAGGGAATTGGGCAGATTCCTGGAGGAGAAGTCCATCACCGGTTACATACCATGATGGAGATGTATCATCTCCAGGCTTAAAACTGGGGTACTTCAAGGGCCAGATGCAGGGGAGTGGTATCAGGAGACAGATATCTAGTCTTGTGCACTCCCGGACGCATCTGGTGGGGCCACTGTGAGATCCAGGAAGCTGGACTAGATGGGCCTTTGGCCTGATCCAGCATGGCTCTTCTTATGTCTTATGTTCTTATGTGCCCAAGGTGACAGAAATGTAAGAGTGGGTGATACCTTTTGTTTGGACCACTATGAAATCATACACATTGCAAGGTTCTATGAAGAAAATTCCACTTCGGATTTAGAACAACCCCCCCCCCCCCATGGAAACTGCAGAAATGTTGTAGACAGGTGTCCAGAAAGTGATGGCTGAGAGGTGGTCCCTGTCCTCAGTGACTTCAGAACTCCATCCACGAAGAGCCATAACATACATACAATCCTTTGTACTGTATTAAATGGAGCCAGTGCCATTGGAGGTGATGAGCACTCTAATGCTATGGGAAAGGACCTTACCAGCATTTCTGGGGAGAAATTACAGTGGACCCTTATATAACAAGCAGTTTGTTTAACAGAAAATCCACTTAAAGGAAAAAATATTTCAGAGATAGGGGAAAATCGCTTATCAGAATCGCCTATGGGGCGAATCCGTTCAACAGAAAAATGATCCCGATTAGGGATTAATCAGTTTTCAGTGCATTCCTATGGGAAATCTGTACACAGGAAATTTTGCTTAGCAGATTTTCATTATGAACAAATTAATTCCTTTATACATATATAATAAGTAACTATGTGCCTTCACGTCCGTCCTGACTTATGGTGACCCTTTTCAGAATTTCTGGATCACTAAGACCCAGAAGTGGTTTCCCATTTTCTTCTTCTTGGGGGATCCCGGGAGTGTGAAGATTTCTGAAGGCTACATAGGCTGGCTCTTAAGAACATAAGAAGAGCTTCCTGTATCTCACGGTGGCCCCACCAAATGCCTCTGGGAGCGCATGAGACTAGATATCTGTCTCCTGCTACCACTCCCCTGCATCTGGCCCTTGAAGTATATTGGTTTTAAGCCTGGAGGTTATGTATCTCCATCATGTTTTGTAACTTGTGATGGACTTTTCCTCCAGGAATCTGTCCAATCCCCTTTGGAAGGCATCTAGCCCAGCTGCCATCACCACATCCTGTGGCAAGGAGCTCCACAGACTTGTAATGCGCTGGGTGAAAAAATATTTTCTTTTGTCTGTTCTTACTCTCCCAGTCCTCAATTTGAGTGTATGTCAGATTGAGGGCTAGGAGGATCTTCTTTGATCCACAGTGGGGAATTGAACTCCCAAACCTCCGTCTCCTCAGCTAGAGACCTAACTCATTGAGCTATCCATCTGGATTGAAATTGTTAAGGCATAAAAAGCCTAAGGGGGTAGATTTTGGCAATGACGGGATGGACTTAGCAATATGGCATGGGGAAGCGTATACAGAATTGCACTCATTTTCCTTGGGATATCTATTTTGCTGCAGAAATCATTGTGTGCTACAAGTTGTCTGTATCACAAGACACAGATCAGCATTTATCTAGAAATATATAGACCAAAATGGTGTTCTACCTACTACTTCCTCCTTCCTTCCATTCTTTGCAAATAAGACTTAAGGGGAAAAAATATACATATATATAGAGAGAGAGAGAGCGGTGGGAGGATCTTCTTCCCAACTGTGATTGATTGCCAACAAACTGCCAGTGACAATTCCTGTTGGCGGGTGAGAGACATCGACTTGTTTATCTTTATATCATATCTGCTGCAAATTAAACGGAAAACGTAGAGTTTGTGCTCCCTAAAACGGTTACATTGCCGAGCGATGTGACTATAAAACAGCATGCTAACAAGAGTGGCATGATGAATGGAGTGCAATAAGCCACCATAATTTCAAGTTCTCCCACAAGGAAAATGCTGAGGTTCTCACCTGTTGAACTACATTTGGATAGATTGGAACAGCCTCTCAAAGAATCAGTTAAGCCACCCTGAAAGTCAACATATTTTTCCTTCTAGGAGAGATCATAAGCTTTCTCGCAGGATGCTGGAACACTAAGCTCAGCGTTGCTCACGCTTACTGTCAGCAGCATGGTTCTCCAAATGGAATTATTATTATTATTATTATTATTATTATTATTATTATTATTATTATTATTATTATTATTATTATTATTATTATTATTATTATTATTATTAACCACACAGCCATCTACGCTGGATTTTGTATTACCAATCACTAGTCGAACACTTCCCAAGCGTTTAGGACTATACGATGTATCGGCGAATTATGCGAGCAGATCTCAGTAAGGTGGCTTTCTGCAGCTGACTGATGGTGACTTTGTCAACTCCAATTTCTTCTAAATACTTGCTTAGCTCTTTAGGTACTGCACCCAGTGTGCTGATTACAACTGGGACCACCTGTACTGGTTTATGTCAGAGTTTCTGAAGTTATATTATTATTATTATTATTATTATTATTATTATTATTATTATTATTATTATTATTATTATTATTATTATTATTATTATTATTATTATTATTATTAATGTATTTATGTATTTTTTAAAAAATTATATACCACTTCATCTATCTAGCTGGCTACTCTGGGCAGTTTACAAGAGTAAACAAATATCAAAATATAAACCATAACTAACAAACCATACAATAAATAAACAATCCAATATAATAATGCCATTGCATACAACCAGGTTCATTAATAGTCCTTCAGTATCACTGTGGCATCTACAAGATGGGAATGCAAGTTGAACGGCCAAGGCTGGACTACTACTGTATATGTTATGGAAGGGGGGAATCAGGCATGTGAGAATCAGGCATGTGAATGCTTGCCTCCTTCCTGTGCAAGAAATGAAGCGATGTGTGGGTTTTTGTTTATTATAGCAAGCTTAAAAATTGCAGAGCTTGGAAAGAAGCTATGGATCATTGAGTCCGGCCCATCTCAAGGAGGCCCAGTGAGGAAATTAACTCCCAACCTCGGGTCGTTTTATACAGAAGCGCACTGCACAGATTAGAGAAAACGTAACCGAAACCAAACAAAGAAACAAACATGCATCAATCCAAGTCTCCCAATCAGGGCTGGCGCTAGGGGTTTTTTTGCACCCCAGGTGAGGGGCGGGGGATGGGGTGGCAGGGGGGCAGACAGTGACGGGCGGCGGGGGGATGGACGGCGGTGGCCAGCGGCAGGGGGGCGGCGGGCAGCAGCAGACTGGCCAGCGCCCCCTCTCCATTTTGGCGCCCTAGGCAACTGCCTAGTTCACCTTAATGGACGCGCCAGCCCTGCTCCCAATTTCTTGTCTCATTCTTCATTTGGATGCAACAATGGTTGCAGAGGCCAAGCATGTCTAATCAAGCTATCTGAGGCCTCTATCACACGCACACTAAATGTGCCTGTTGATTTGATGTGTACTTTCGCTGAGACTGGTCATGTGACATTTGATGCACACTTTCTGTCCCCACAGTAGCATTTTTGACACTCTATTCATGCACCCCTATAGGCCAAAAAGACATCAAATTGCTGTTTTCTCTGTCACTATTATAATTTTTTTATTAATACACTTTGATTAACCGGCATGCAAGGTTTCTAGTTTTACTGCTGGAGGACATGACAAACAATTTGTTTTTTTATCCTGTACCAGTAATCCACTTTTTATTTTAAAAAGCAAATAAATTTAAGAAAATATCAATAAATTGAGCAGAATAACAAAAAAATGTGCAGTAACAATGCCCCCACTTACTTTTGACGTGCACTAAAATTCTCCAAAAATGCAGATCAAAAAATGACTACCGGAAGGAAAATGTGGTGTGTTGTGCTTCAGGAGGCATGGCAGAGGCATGTATTTTTGAAGCGCATCACGGTGGGGACCAGTACTTCAGATGCAAATTTTAAAAATAAAAAAATTACTTTTTATGTGCAGTGTGATAGAGGCAAAAATGTGCCAGAAAAGCCTGTTTTAATAATAACCTTAGAACTGCAGAGCTGGCAGGGACCTGATGGATAATGGATTCCAGCCCCTGTCAAAAAGGCACAGTGTGGGAACCGAACACCCAACCTCTGGCTCTACAGCCAGAGACCTAAATCACTGCCCTATCCAGCAGTTGTTACTACCAGTGAGTAATTATGTGATCTGTCTTTTCAGGAGATGTAAACCTCTACATCTCCATGTTGCTCAGATGAAAATGTGATCATCAGATCCTGACAGTATGGAGTTAAGAGATCAATCAAAACCAGCCCTGCATCCAAAGAGGATGTCAGAACATAGTCAGGTGGTCCTTTGCCCCCGCCCTGCCCCAGTCAGAATAATAGGTGAGACAGAGAGCTGGGTTTCCAATGCGGGCCACACTTTATTGAAGTTTAAACATATTCACTTGACTCAAGAGGGGGCTGCTGTCATGTGGGCCATTGGCCCTGGGGTCACCAGCCGGATCACACCCAAGGCATTATCCAGTGTAGGCAAGCCCCCCAGGTCCCCGGGGGGTTCTGTTCAGAGTCAGCTGTCGACTGTTTCTCAACCTCTTCCTGAAAAGCAAACAAAATAGCTTGCAGGTCTATTTTCTCCTTCCTTTTAAGACAGCCAAGGTCGGTCTTTAAAAGGAATGGGGAAAGAGACCCGCAAGATTGGGTTTTGCTTTGCTATATTAGAGAAGCATCCAGCTGCCTCCCCTGCACATCTGCCTGCCTCTCAGCTGATGGGTGCATGCCTAGGCAGGTCCAGCCAGCTGACTGGTCAGGCTCTTGGAAGAATAGCCATTTGGTGTCTCTAAAGATGGCATCTGTGGCAGCAAGACAAGGTAGGGAGGTGACGGGGACAGTGGGAAAGGGGTAAGGGCAGTAGTAGAGAGCAGGAAGTTTACTGATTGCCCCACAATTCATTGCTTCAGTAAAGTTCAGGTTTTCTAAGTCTGCGAAGTTTCTCAGTCATTCAGGTGAGGTTATCTGGAAGTTGAGACATGGCAAATGGTCTTTTCTTGAGAGATCGTCCAGTTGTCATGACTCAGTTTCCAGATTCAGGTTCTCTAGTCTGAATGAACCAGAACTGATTGAAACTGGTGATTTTAGATGAACTTCCTGATTTGTTTCTAGCTGTCAGAATCAACTTATAGTGACACTAAAGTGGCGTAGTGTATGAAGTGGTGGACTAGGACTCGGGAACAGGGTTCAAATCCCCACTCTGCCATGGAAATTGAATTGGAGTGTGAAACTGGTAAAACAACTCCTTATAAATATCCCACTTAGGCTGCTCTCTGACCTGGGGAAGATCCTGATCTTCTGAAGGTCCAGATTTTCTTTTTCTTCCCGTCACGTGACTGAATATGTGGGTAGCAGTTCCCACGTACAAAGGTGGTTTTTTAAAGCGCAGTTCAGCCCCATGCCCAGCAGGTGGTGCTAGGATCTTAAAAGGACCGGTTGGCTGGCACTAGGGCTTGGGGAAGTTAAAACAAACAGCTGCAGATCCAGCTTTCTGTCACTAGAAGGGTGGGGGGAAAATGAGACAAAATATTCCCTAATCCCTACCTCTCTGGTAAGTCTTGGAAACCTCGCTTAAGGGGGCATTACCGCGTTTTCTTTTCTTTTCTTTTTCAAACAGCCCGGTGGCCATGGGGATATGGTTTTTTGGACATGGTTTATCTACACATTTAATCTGCATTTAAAGGGACGTGGGATAGGGGACTTACCTTGAAAGCCCCATTAGGGTCGCTATATGTGGGTTCCGACTTGACAGCACGTAACAACAACAAACAGGGTTTTCGATGTACTGTAAGTGATATAGTTACCAGTTCTACTCACTCAGTGAGCTTCCTTGGCTCAGTGGGGAATCAAACCTCCAAAGTCCTAGTCCATCACTTTTTCTACTGCATCAAACATGTTGCATGGGGGGGGAGGTGGAACAGTACTGATGCAAAAATGCATGACTATGGCTTAGCTTGTTGGAGCATCCCTTGGCAAGAATGCTAGGAGGTTTCATGCCACATCCGTTCTCTAGGTTAGATCCAAGAGGAACTAATAAATAAATCCTTTCCACGGACACACCATGGCTTTGTCAGGGTCTGTCTTTCCACAAATACAATATGCAGTTGCACCAATTCCTGTGATTTGTCTTTCGAACTGATCACTGCAATAGAATGCAGGGGACACCAACATGGCCCAAGAAGAAAAAGTTGAAAGAGTGGTTTCTGCCTTAGGCCCTGTGTTTTCCACAAAGTCCTTTAAGTCCTCCATCGCCTCCCTTCTTTTTCAATTAGTTTAGTACAACTTTTAAGCCAGTTTAGAACGTCTCCTGATAAAAGTCAATGACAAAGCACACCGCTGAAACAACTGACAGGCCAACAATTACGGCCCTGCCGCCTTTGTTTAAGCTGCAGTTTACTTATGAGCAATTGAGTCTCATTATTTCTGCCAAATTATATTCTACGGCAGCCATCAAGAAAAGAAACAAACAAACCTTTTTGTTGCCTTTCTCCTACAAACCCATGACACCTACGAAGGCACACGCAGAAGCTTGTGAGCTTGAGTGCCAGCCAAGAATCTTTGTGTTTATGTCTAATTTGACTGCAGGGGGTACTCTTTTCTAGGAAATCGTAGGCATTTTGCACAAACAGAGAGACCTAGCTAAAGCACGAGCTACAGAAGGGACTGACAAAGGGCTGGTGGTGTGTTTCTCTGTATGAGTAAATGAAGGCGGCTAAACAGAACACAAGCTGCTTCAGTTAAACCACTGGTTTGTCGAACCTGATAGGGAGCAGCTTTTCAAGGTCTCCACTGGGTTTCGCATGTGTTTGTCTGTGGAGGACTTGAAACAGTCTTCAGAGGTCCTGTTCCTCCACCACTCGTTCCTTTCCCCTGATGCCAAATGGTAGACAAACCTGGGAAGTGACAAAAAAAGGTGGGTCACAAAATCTCCAGGCTTAAAACCAGGGTACTTCAAGGGCCAGATGCAGGGGAGTGGTATCAGGAGACAGATACCTAGTCTCGTGCACTCCCAGAGGCACTTGGTGGGGCCACAGTGAGATACAGGAAGCTGGACTATATGGGCCTTTGGCCTGATCCAGCATGGCACTTCTTATGCTCTTATGTTCTTATGCTGTTATGACATCCTGGGCTGAAATCTACTCTCAAGATTTGTGTAACTTCAGAGCCATGTGAATTGCTTTGGAGTAGAGATGGGCATGAACCCCAACTGGTGTTTTTTTTTAGTTGAGCAGGTATTCGATGAGAAGGGATGCAAGAGGTGGGATGCAAGGAGCCTCATGGTGCAGTGGTTAAATGCCTGTAACTGTGCTCACGACCAGCGGTTCAGTCCCAGGTAGCAGGCTCATGGTTGACTCAGCCTTCCATCCTTCCGAGGTCCATAAAATGAGTACCCAACCTGATTGGGGGGGGGGCAATGTCTAGCCTGCATATTTACACTGTAAACCACCCAGAGAGTACTTGAAGTGCTATGGGGTGGTATATAAGCAGAACACTTTGCTTTGCTTTACTTGGATGATTCCCAGTCTTGCCTCCTCTGGCAGGTGCCCACTCAGAAGGAGTGCCCCCACTTCATTGCCCCACATCCCCAGAGCACTGCCTTTGGGTGGGTGCCCATAGAAGAGGTGGGCCTGGGAAGTGCCAAACACCTGTTTGGCTGAAAAATGAAGTAGCATGAAGAACATTCTGGCTTAAGAACTTAAGCCAATAGTCCGCAGTGAGCACAGTTGCTCTGTTTAGAATAGCTTCAGATAGAAACCAGTTCAGACTGCTGATCGCCAATATTCTATGAGGACATGAAATGAACTATTTGTTTGCTGGTTCACGCCCATCTCTACTCCAACCCAGTCCTCATCCAAGAGGTGGGCTGTAAATTGACTTATATGGTGTAAGGACTAGAAGACCTTTCTCATGCTGAGATGTTCCGCTAGTGTAAGCCAAGAAGATCTTGGGTCCATGGATGCTCTTGGAATACAACTCCCAGAAATCCTGGCCAGCACAGGTAGTGGTGAAGGCTTCTGGGAGTTTTAGGCCAAGTTGGGCAGCTCTATGTGAAAACATACTACACTCTCATCACACACGTATAGATAATAACCAGTATCTGGTGGTATACAGAAAAGTAATGTTGATATCAGGGCACATATTAGAATTCATGCCTTAGTATTCATGGAGGGCTTGAACCATGATAATCGCTTCATGTTGAAACAGAACATCTCCACGATCTCATCAGTTCTGAAATCCCACATAGCTGGGCTGTTCAGTTTTGTTTACAATGTTTTGTTTCAGGAAGAGGCTTGGGTTGTGAGCCTCCCTTCCACTCTTTGGAAGTGTCATATTTAACATCTGCTTAGACAGCCAGAAGAGATTTCAGTGCGATGCCCTGTCTGCCAAAATGCCTAACGGCACCACGGTACATTGCTCTATCTACATTTTAATGGGGAAACAGAGAATCATGTTTGATGTTTCCATTAGTTTAAGAAACTGGCAGGAACTTCTTGTAAACAAGGCACAGGCCGGCACCTACTTTGGCTTCTCCTTCTCTGTCTTCTTAACAGGTAATTCACTGATATAGCTGGGGTTGGGTTAAAAGCAGTCTGGATAAAATAAGAACTGGCCAAAACTTGTACTATAAATTCAGACCAAACCCATAATTAGAGGCCAGGTTTTGTTTCTTTCTTTGTTTTTAAGAGTACATTGAAAAATTGGAGAACACCTTGCCCCAGGAAGGAAGGTGGGGTGGGGTGTGGGGTGGTGGAGGCATTACCATCTATTGCAGGATGGGGGAAAATATGGCAATGGGGCTCCAAGAACAGCAGTTTACCTAAATCTATATGGAATCTAGACCTATGTGCAATTCTTTTGCTCAGTTGTGTCCAGCAATGCTTATTCCTAAAATAAGTCATGTAGCACTAAGGAACATATGGCAGGCTGGAATGGGCAGATCTGTCAAATTCAGGAGTGGTTTTATATTATTAGTATATATGGTGGATGAGAGGAATGTGTTATTTGTTGGAGGTTTTGCAAACTTGCACACTGGCTTTAGCAAGTTTGACTGGGAAGATCCTTTCAAGGCTAGAGTGACGGCCAATCTATCCAGGACTAACCAAAAATTCTCTCTGGCCTCTGAATAAAATAAAATAAAAGCCTTACCTCAAGTTAAATAATTATGGCACATATGGCCATGGCATTACAGGATGGGAAAACAATGCAGAACTTAATTTAAAATGGAAGAATGAGGAGCCATGGAAAGCAAATGAGTCAAGTGGATAGAGGGTTGCTCTTCACTCTCACACACAAAAGACCAGAACTAGGGGACATCCACTCAAATAGGGGGCTGGGAGAGTAAGAACAGACAAAATATTTTTTTTCACCCAGCACATTGTTAGTCTGTGGAACTCCCTGCCACATGAGGTAGTGATGGCATCTGGCCTAGATGTCTTCAAAAGGAGATTGGACAGATTCCTGGAGGAAAAGTTACAAACCATGATGGAGATGTGTAATCTCCAGACTTAAAACTGGGGTACTTCAAGGGCGAGATGCAGGGGAGTGGTATCAGGAGACAGATATTGAGTCTTGTGTGCTCCCAGATGCATCTGGTGGGGCCACTGTGAGATACAGGAAGCTGGACTAGATGGGCCTTTGGCCTGATCCAGCATGGCTCTTCTGATGTTCTTATGTTCTTATGAAGGTTGGAGACATCTTTGAACTAATAGATAAAAGGGAACTGCAGGCCATAAATTCCATTCTACTGAAATGATTTTGTCCTTGTATAGTTTAGCTTTATATGGATTTACCTCAAGTAGCACACAGCCACAATATATTCAGTCAGAGTCTCTGGGGTTGAGAAAGAATTTAAATGTTTCTCTTTTACTTACAAACTCTTCATATCAGAATACAAACAAAAACATTTTCACTTGTGTACAGACTAGCTTCATTATTTGCTTCACTAACTGATTGGTTGCCTAAACATGCAGAACACTGATATTACTAACCAGAGTCAGAATTATAACACTGACAAACTGAAACAGAATCTTGACTGAGATTTTAAAAAAAATGTGAGGAAAGGAATCTGAGGTAAAGAAGGCACAACTGACTTTTGTAAATGATTGACATTTAAACTAAGGCCCCTCCCATCAAAGCTTCCTGGAGGCATAATATGCAGGTTGGTATTCTGACAGCTTCAAGATCCTTAGCCGGATATACCTTTGGTCCTCTACTTTCCTAGCAGAGAAAGACATTAGAGGATGTAAGACTCTTGGCAACCTGAACTTGGGATATGGAGACCTTTCAGTTAGTGTTTTTTTGCCTTTTCCCCACTTGCTTTTTCGTTCTGTCAGTGTGATAAATATCTTATGCTCATTCTCTGCCTTTTTACACTTTTTGCCTAATATGGGAATTTATGCAGGGACTTTTGGACATGCTCCAGATCCAGTAGGCATAGGACAGTGTTGGTGAACCTATGGCATGGGTGCCAAAGGTGGCACTCAGAGCCCTTTCTGTGGGCACCTGACATTGCCCCTTCACAGCCACCTGTATTCAGGTTATATTGCTATATGGGCACCTTGTGAAAAATTACTGGATTTTGAATCGCAATTTGGGTACTCTGTCTCTAAAAGGTTCGCCATCACTGGCATAGGATCTGGAGAAACACTGTGGACAAATTAGAGTATTAGACTCAAAATGGAGAGACCAAAGAGAAGATCATCACTTGTCCATGAAGCTCATAGCAGGACCTTCTAGACTTCACTCAAACCTACTTTGTGGGGGATAAGGTTCATGTACAATGCCTTAACTTTCTCAGAAGAAAGGTGCAATATACTGGTAATGAAAAGCAAGAAGCAAAGTATGCTGCTTATACTCCTCCCCGTGGTGCTTAAAGCACTCTCTAGGCAACTCCTTTTACTGACCTCCACAAGATGGAAGCCTGAGTCAACATCAAGCTGACTGTAAGATTTGTTGGTATCAAATGCCAACTGTGATCAGAGTTTTGGCTGCCATACTACAGTTTAACCACTGCACCACGGGGATCTTAAAAGGACACCAACTGCAGGAATGGTTTGTATATAGAACAGGAAAAGACTCACTGTGACTCTTCCAAGGAATTGACAGCACAGCCCTCAAACCACATGAGCCAAATTGCTGCATGAAAATGTACCATATGCCCAACAGTCAATGAATATTTGGTATAAAACTATTTCCTTCAACATTTCATTCTGTTGCCATATGACTGGAGAAGTGGACTCAATCCATGAAGCTTACACTAAAATATAGTCTTTAAATTGCACATGGCTTTAAAATTTTGATTTGTTTGTTTCTTTGGATTTTGCCTGATAATCTTGCACAGATTAACACAGCTACATCTTCCAAAACTACATTTGCAGCTCTTGTTAGAATAAGGAAACAATTAGAAGTTGTGAAAGGCTTTCTTATCTCTAGATGCAGTGATATTTCCTCTCTCTGTTGATTAAAAAAAAGGAAATACAAAGGATGGGTTGAAGCAGAACTATCCTTCAAATGAGAAGGACCATGTGCAAAATCAAGGTATCTAAGGCTCAACTCAAGGAAAGAAATATTAAGACACTGAGAAGTCATTTGCAAGGAAAGCCTCTCTGCCCAAAGGCAGTATCCAAGGATGGTGTTCATCAGAACTTACTCCCTGCTGACTCAAAGAGAAGAATTTCAAACACAAGAGGTTGAAGAACAAAAGGCAGGCAACTCAAAGCATCTAATGAAAACATTGGCATGAAAGCGCCTACTTTCTACCTAGAGGTACCTCAAGAGCTGGGGAGAGGGGGAGAAATACATATACATAACAGAGCTTATGCTCCATTTTTAGCACTCGAAGAAAAAGATGGGGGGTCAATTACCTGAAGGGATGAAGACAGAAAAGAAAGGAAGGGGGAGACAGAAAAGAAAGAGAAAGAATCTTCACTAGGCCTCCTTCCTACATTTCTGTTTTTGCACAGGTATGATAAGAACTTTCTTCTCCTCCACCTCTCTTAAGTCGATATCTTCTGAAGAAAGGACCATACTCTACATTTTTAAAAAAATGAAAACTCTCTTTGAAGCCTGAATCCACATCCTTCTTATCTGTCCTATCCTCTCTTCCTTTCTTACTGGTGTGACTGTGGAGCCATCGGCTTCCTTCCGTTCCTTTGTCACAGTGTCCTGTCGGAAGATCACACAGCCCTGAAGGCTGATCTGGCACCAAAGGACAGTGAGGGGGGAATAACAGGAGCATCCAACTGCCTGACTTTCCAACAGGAAGGCATCTGTTAAGGATCACAGGATGCTAAGCTTTCGTGTGACATGCTTGCCTATTTCTTTGATTGATTGAGGCATGCGTCTACATGGCATTCATTAGAAGCTCCTTTATCCCAGTAAGAGAGAAATGACCTCTCCACCCCACCACTGTCTACTTAAGAGTACTGGGTTTTCTAGTATCTTTTCCTGAGGTCCCTCCCAGTCCCACTTCTTGGGATCCTGTGACTGGAAAGTACCGTGCCAGGAACTTCATACATTCTATGAGCACTTTCCAGAAGCACAGCTGTGTTAGCCCAAACAGACATAGTTTGCCTGCACTACAGTGCTGTGTAGAGATGGGCACGACTTAGCGGTATTCCCGTTTCCGTTTCCGTTACTCGGTTCCGTTACTCTACAGAAACGGTAACGGGAATTACTCCGCCAGACTTCGAGCGCGAACCGACGAATGAACAATTTTGGTCTGATTTGTCGTGCTTGTTCCTTGCATCGCGCAATCGCGCGATGCCACGCGGCACAGAAAAAAAGTTTTTAAAAGTTAAAAAAACCCGGTTCCCGGCCGAAAAGCAGGCGGAAAAATGCCTGCCGTGCCTCAGGGCACCTACCAGAGGGGTTGTTTCTGGAGGTCCCCGGCCTCCCCCCCCCATCCCCCGTCCTAGTGGGCTGCTCTGTGGGATTCGCCACAGGCTCGCAGCCAGGAAAAAGCCCAGTCTCGCCGCTGGCCGCCGCAATTAAAGAGCAAGCAAGCGGCACGGACGGCACAGGAAAAAACTTTTAAACTCTCCCCCCACCCATTCCCGGGCCAAAAAAGCAGGCGGAAAAATGCCTGGCTGCTTGACTAAGGGCGCAGGGCACCTACCGGAGGAGTGGTTTCTGGAGGGGGGGTCCCGCCTCCCCCCGTCCTGGGCAGCCGGACTCGCCATGCCATGCGGTGCGGGCGGGGGATCCAAAATGGGGCGGCGAACGCAATATTATTTTTGAAATCGTGGTCCAAAAACACACAAGCACAACAGAAACACGCGAAAATTTATAAACTGCCAGATTTTTCACAGTAGCAGTGGGTTTTTTCTTGCAACAAAATGTCTCTCCTCTCCTCCTCTGTCCTCCAATGATTTTATTTTATTTTTATTTTTTTTACACCTGTGCAATGATGGGCTGGCTGAGTGGCCAGCCATGTGGGAGTGGACGACCATGCAAATTTTTGGAGCCATCCCACCTATCGCATGGCCACTTGGCCATGGAGACTTCTGGGATGTGCCAAAAAGCCCCCTAAAACCTGCCCTAGCCCCCTAACCCTAACCCTAACCCTTGACTCCAGTCCTTACCCATACGTCACAGACTGTCTTCTTAGTGGGTCAGAGAGGCACCCAGAGGTGCAACCCACTAGCCCACCGTAACCTTACCCGTCACTAGCCTAACCCTAGCCCTTGCACTAACCCACCTTAACCCTAAGCCAGATCTACTTGCATTGCACTACACGCAAGTACAATTCCCTTCTGTGTGAGACATGGTGGTGCGAGAGCCTTAGTTAGGCATCACCTATGGCTCTGGGTTCACTGCCATCACTAGTCTCACTGTCTGCAACTGGTATGCATATCCATATGGCTATTGCATACCATTTTGCAGCAGCAGCAGCAGGTGAGGAGGGGAGACCCCCATGTTGAGGGGTCTCTTGGAGCCTGCTTCCCTTTCCTAGTGGGTGAGGATAGGAGGCACCCACGGGTGCCTCCAGGAGCCCGCTTTCCCTTTATAGTGGGCCAGAGAAGGCACCCACCCCAGAGAGGTGCCTCCAGGAGCCCGCAACCCCCCCCAAAAAACCAGTACTAACGAAAACAAAAAAATGAAAAAACAAACAGACTAATTTTTGTGAATTTTCGCGAAAAACGGAAACGACCCGAAACGGAACCGGCCCGACTAACGACAACTCAAAAAATTTTTTTTTCAAGTCATGCCCATCTCTAGTGCTGTGATGTCACTTGAATCCTGGCCATGCAGTTTGACAAAGAACTTAGACTTCTTTGCCAGACAGCTTATTTAAGTGCCCCTTCAACACTGGGGTTCTCCAGTTGAGAAACTCAATGAACTACAAATCCCAGGGTGCCTTTGAATGTGGAGGCATGGTGCTTAAAAGTGGTACCCACCTGCTTTAACTGTGAAGTATTACTAAGTATTAGAGATGGGGATGAAATTTGGCTGGTTTGTCACAATTCATCAATGCTTATTCATCATAATGGAGTCCCCCAATGAATATGAATTGAGAAATGTTAGCAATGTTTGATTTGTTAATATAGCATGCTCTAAAATATTCCCCCAAGGGGCATTGTGGGGCACCAGAATTGGAAGGAAGCACCCCCTCATTCTCCTCTACATCTCCTCCAGTTTTGGTGGAGATTGAAGCTTTGATGTCTGGGTTTTGCACCCCCAAATATCACCACAAGCAATGCTCTCCCTAGAAATGCTGAACCTGCAGGAAAGCTTCCTCTGAATCTCACCTACAATTTGTCCAAATTTGGTAAATATTGGGTTTCCACAACCCAGTTTCTAAAGGGCATTCTCCTAGGGGCCCCCACTTTGTGGGCACATAACTTAGATATCTGAAATCCAGTCTTCACCAAACCTAGACGTGTGGTGTCTGTAGGTGCCTCAGGACACAGTACTGGGTGTCCCCCTTTGGGGGTACATAGCTCAGACTTCTGAACCCCAATCTCACCCAAATATATAGATCTTATAGAGAAGAGCCAGGGGAATTGTCCCTGATAAGTTGGGGTCTCTAGATACCAGGAGGGCTTTTTATAGCATTTTAAAGGGCAGATGAATCCATTTGTCAATTTGTCACTGGGAATTCATCGATTCATCAGCCCTCATAAATCACGATTCATCACAATTCATCATTTTTTTTATAAAAGAAATTGTTCCCATCTCTACTAGGTATGCTTTCAGACCAAATACATGCACTCACACATGTCTGGAGAGAGACCTCTAAGAGAAATTTGATCCATGGCAATTGTGCATCTTGAAAGAAATTCGGCTGGGAAAATCACATCGAAACAGAGCTCTTCACTAGGGAAATTTCATTCAACACAAAATAAATAAAATATGGCATAAATTCAAAAATCTAGTATGCAATAATATGAGGAGAAAATAAAATAAATAAAATATAGCATAAATTAAAAAATACAGTATACAATAATATGGGGAGAAAAGAGTCAAGGTTGATGAATCACAAAAATGAGTTCACATTTTTCTGACAAATCAACAAAGCGATCAATAAATTCATTTTTTTAAATTTAAAACTCTATAAAATGTCCTCCAAGTCACTTAGAGATACCACTTTTTCAGGGAAGCTTTCCCTGTCTCTCTTCTACAAGTCCTGCAGTTTTGGTGAAATTTGAGCTCCGGGTGTTTGAGCTAAGGACCTACAAAAATCTTCCACCAGGAAAGTACTCTTTAGTTTAGGTTAATCCAATCTTTATCAAACTTGGAATAATTGTAGAAAAGAGTCAGAGGAACCTTGCCAGCAAATTTGGGGCTTCCACGTGCCTTGGGGAACATTGTATAGCCCAATGAATTGATAAATCAAAAATAACTAAAATTCATCAATTCATATTGGTTGCATGGTGTCAATTCATAGAGTGATAGAATCATAGATTTGGAAGAGGCTTCAAGGGCTATCCTGTCCAACCCCATGCCATGCAGAAGCACCCATATTCAAATGATTATAAATTGGTAAATTTTGGATTTTTGGAATAAATTTGGTAATTTTTTAATTCATGGCCATATTTAGGGGGGATGTACTCAAGAAGCCAACTTGGTTTTTAGAATAAATTTGGCAATTTTGGAATAAGTTTGGCATTTTTTAAATTCATTGCAGGCAAAAATAACAGAGGAATTACATCAGAAAGATCTGGATGCCCCTGATAACCAAAATAGTGTAGTTGCTGACCTGGAGCCAGACATCCTGGAAAGTGAGGTCAAGTGGGCCTTAGAAAGAATTGCAAACAACAAGGCCAGTGGCGGTGATGACATTCTAATTGAACTATTCAAAATCTTAAAAGAAGATGTTGTAAAGGTGCTACACGCAATATGGCAGCAAATTTGGAAAACTAAACAGTGGCCAGAGGACTGGAAAAGTTTGGTCTACATCCGAATTCCAAAGAAGGGCAATGGCAAAGAATGCCCCAACTATCGCACAATTGCACTCATTTCACATGCTAGCAAGGTTATGCTCAAAATTCTACAAGGGAGGCTTCAGCAGTATGTGGAAAGAGAACTTCCAGAAGTGCAAGCTGGATTTCGAAGGGGCAGAGGAACTAGAGATCAAATTGCCAACATGTGCTGGATTATGGAGAAAGCTAGAGAGTTCCAGAAAAACATCTACTTCTGCTTCATTGACTATGCCAAAGCCTGTGACTGTGTGGACCACAACAAACTTATGCCTGCAGTTTAGGTTGGCTATGGAAGACCAATGATCATATCCCATGTCTTTAAAAAAACATTTTTGTTGCCACTCTATGAACAAATGACTTCCAAAAAGTTAGAATTCTTAACAGCCCTGTTCAGATCTTGCAAACTCAGCCCTGTGGTTCTCTTTTACGGAATCAATCAACCTCACATTTGGTTTTCCTCTTTCCTGGTTCCTTGCATTTCACCAAACATTGGTGGTTATTTCACGTGCATTTTCTCTCTGTAGTTGTTGCATTTAGGAGAGGTACAAAAAAAGTTACTTCACGTCTGTCTCGCAACAACTGAAATTTGTCTCAACCACGTCCCCAGAAAGTGTGCTAAGTGAGACAAATCTGTACCTACCGCTGAGGTTGGGTTTTCTCTTGTCCCTCTTCTGTTCCTCTTCTTGTCCTGGTTAAGAGGACGTGCAGTAACAACTGTACTGGTACAAATAGTATTTTTTTCTTGTGTCCATCTATTGGTTAGTGGGTGCAGCAACATATGTCATTAATTTCCCTATGGGAAAAACCATGCAACTCAAATGTATAAGAAAGAAAACATTATCAATGCTGCCACATTGGCATATGAAAACTAGAATATCAGTAAATCGAAATATCGAAAAAGAAACTTTTTATACCCCCCCTAAAAAAGGGAAAAGGAAGGTAGACAAATTCAGTGTTTGTCACGGTATAAGACCGTGAAGTAACACTTGTCATGAGACAAGTTATCACGACCATGGGAACACCGAAACAGGGACAAAACCATGTGATCGTGACCAACGCTGTCACAGTACAAAACTAGTCATGGAACAAAGAAGGACGTGAAGTAACCACCATTATTGCCTTTTATAGTGTGGGTGGTCTTCTCAGGATATGCCCAAAGTAGAATAATCTCAGTTTGGTCAGTATAGCTTTTAATTTATTTATTTATTTATTTATTTATTAATAAGGTTGCAGGCTTGATTTAATAACATAATTTGAAATGATCTCTCTCTCTCTCTCTCTCTCTCTCTCTCTCTCTCTCTCTCTCTCTCTCTCTCTCTCTCTCTCTCTCTCATTATCAGTTCTCCTGAAAAAACAAATGAACAGAAAAATCAATTCATGGTGCATTGGGTGAAGATGCAGTCTTTCTCTGGCCCTTCCACTTCCAATATTTCAGAAGATTGTCAGAGGATTATTTGATCAGGGGAATAGGGAAAGAGTTAATTAACATTCTCAAATTTGTAACCAGGGAAAAGTTGAAAAATGAATGGGAAAAGACCTCCTCCCCTCCCCAAAAGGAACCCCAGCGTGAGAGAGCATTGCACCCACAACTTGAAAGGGAGCTGAGGTCAACACAACTCTCAATATGGTGCTTGAGTTTGTTAGACATTAACTCTCAACAACAAGGTAACCCCTCTGCTTTGATTTGCTAAGAAAGATGGGCAGTTGGTAGACAAGCACGGTGGAAATTCCCTTTGGCGAAAACATGATCAAAGGATTCTAGATAAAAGCAAGGGGGGAGTTGTTGAAAAAATGAAGAAGGAGGGAGAGAACATTGCATTTGGTCAGTCAAATCTTTGGGAAGGTTACAAACCCACCTAAACACTGTTGTTCTCTGGGCAGCTGGATCTCATGCAAAAGCTCAGATTTCTGAGATCTGACCATTGTGTCTCAAAAAAGGAGGCCAGGAATGTGTGTGTGTGTGTGTGTGTGTGTGTGTGTGTGTGTGTGTGTGTGTGTCTGTCTGTCTGTCTGTCTGTCTGTCTGTCTGTCTGTCTGTCTGTCTGTCTGTGATCCAGATTGGAAGCAACATTTGTGGAGGGAGGTTCCATTTCATAGAATCATAGAATTGTAGAGTTGGAAGAGACCTCAAGGGCCATCCAGTCCAACCCCCTGCCATGCAGGTACCCCATCACAATATTTCCAACAAGTGGCCATCCAGCCTCTGCTTAAAAACCTCTAAAGAAGGAGACTCCACCACCCTTTGTGGCAGCATATTCCACTGCCGAACAGCTCTAACTGTCAGGAAGTTCCTCCTAATGTTCAGATTGAATCTCTTTTCCTGTAGTTTGAAACCATTGCCCCGAGTCCTAGTCTCTGAAGCCATGGAAAACAAACCTGTTCCCTCTTCAATATGACATACTTTCAAATATTTAAACATGGCTATCATATGCCCCCCTCAGCCTTCTTTTTGAAAGGCTAACCATTCCCCGTTCCCACCTGTACACCTGTAGGTTTTATTTCAAAATTCTCCCTATTCAGGAAGAGGAGGAGGAGGAGGAGGTGGAAGAAGAAGAAGAAGAAGAAGAAGAAGAAGAAGAAGAAGAAGAAGAAGAAGAAGAAGAAGAAGAAGAAGAAGAAGAAGAAGAAGAAGAAGAAGACGACGACGACAAATTTCACTGTCCAGAAAGGTAGTATATGAAATTGAGTTGAAAGAACTACCTCCTAACCATGCTTACTAGTCCTAAATGCAGACTGGATATGTGCATATTAAGCAACAGGTTTAAAAAAGCTCAAAACAAAGCAAGGCCTTAAACATCTTGCTGCAAACTTAACATTGTGTGTATTTTAACTGTGGCAGATTTTTTTTTGCGCACCATTTTGCTTCTTCCCAGATATTGATGATTTTATTCCTCCCTAATGAAACTGGCATTTTGCCACTACCTTCGTCTCCTGTAAGAAACCTATTCCTATGCATTATGTGCAGCTTAAAGGCTTACCCAAGAAACCAAAGGAAATTGAATCTCTGATCCGACAATACAATTTTCTTAAGAAAAGCATTCAAGAGAGAGAGAGAGAGAGAGAGAGAGAGAGAGAGAGAGAGAGAGAGAGAGAGAGAGAGAGAGAGAGAGAGAGAGAGAGAGAGAGAGAGAGAGGAGTTCCACAATGTGTACCATGGAAATACTAGAATAACCCCTGTTGAAGTCAATGTTAGTCACTTTAGTCACCTTTAATTTAGGTCTGGGCAACACGGTATAGAAATCGACTGATAAGCCAGAGGATATCCAAAGGAAGGCCATTCAATATAGAACCGAACTCTTTGGAGGAAAGTTGGAGGAAGTGGGAGGTGTTTAGCTGGAGAAAAGAAGATGGCAAGATGTAGGATATTTTATTTTTGAGTATTTTTACCCCACCTTTCTCCTTGGAAAAGGACCCAAGGCAGCTTACAGTAATGTATACAGTCCAGTACAATTAAGACATGTTCAGGTATTGAGAACATAGAATTGAGGGACATCTTACAGCATTGGAGATGGGCACGACCAGAAAAATGACGTTTCGATTTTTCGTTTGTCGGAATGGATCCATTTCATTTCGTTTTTGTTTGACGTGAATTTTTTCAAAAAAAAAATCGGTTTGACGTTTCGTTCGTCGTTTGTCGTTTCTACCGCGATTTAGCGCGATTTGACTTCCCAAAGCATGGGGGCATCCCACAATGACCCAGAGCAGGTGGAAAACACTTTAAACTGGGTGATGAATAAGATATTTAATAAATATATCATAGCATAAGACTGCATCCTATGCAATAAAGCAAACAAAGTGGGCAGAATGCAATATTCTTTTTTTCTCTTGGTCAGCGCTGACTGAACTGGCCACCCTAATTGGTCTGGCTGCCTTGTTATACTTTTATTTTGTTTTGTTTTGAAGCCTTTATCCATCCCATTTCCCCTCCACCTCTCAGAGGCAGCAGAAGACACCGTATTCCGTTCCTCCCCCAAATCTGGTTGAGGGTCTACTGTACTCCTCTCAATGTCCCCTCCCCATGACACTTCTTGTAAAGCCAAGCAAATGTCACCCTGGTCAACTAGTGGTCAGAGATTCAGTCTGGTAGTGGCATGAGAGTCCCCCCCCACTCATCTTGTTGAGTGCCCCTCAACCTCTTGGGGTATCATCACGAGCTCGAGTATCCAAAGGAGCTGACTGGCAGAAAGGATCAAATTCAGGACAGAGCAGAGGGAGCGCCCGGTGGGAACACCCTGGAAACGCCATACCAGCACGGCCCAGCCGAGCCGCCTGCCCAGCCTTTGCCTGGGAAGGTTTGGCCTTTGCCTCAGATTCTTGGCCCCAGCACGACGACCGAGTAGCCCGGTTCGCTCATGGAGCAGACCTTCTCCCTCCTTGACCAGGTGGCACAGTTCCAGGCCCATCTCCAGGGCAGAGACCCTCCGCTGCCCACCACCCCATCCGGCTTCCCTGCCGTGTCGCTGGAAATGGCCTCGGTGTTGTCTCAGGCAGCCACGGGTGGAGGCTTCCCTCCCACTCAGCTCGATCCGGAGGACATGTGGGCCCACCTTCAGCTGCTCTTGTCTGCTTTCAGCAAAGCCACGAAGCCAGAATGGCGGGGAACAACGGGGAGGGATTATTTCTGGCCTGGTACTTTTATCTCTCAACGAAGCTTTCAGGGAGGAGACCAGTTCCACCAACCCAGTGGAGACAGAGTCCACGCACGCAGCAACGCCACAAAGCCAGAACGGCGGGGAACAACGGGGAGGGATTCTTTCAGCCACCTACGTTAGAGGCCAGTTTTTCAAAAACAGGAGACCAGTTCCACCAACCCAGTGGAGACAGAGCCCACACACGCACGCAGCAAAGCCACAAAGCCAGAACAGCGGGGAACAATGGGGAGGGATTCTTTCAGCCACCTACTTTGGAGGCCAGTATTTCAAAAACAGGAGGAGACCAGTTCCACCAACCCAGTGGAGACAGAGTCCACGTACGCGGCAAAGCCACGAAGCCAGAACGGTGGGGAACAACGGGGAGGGATACTTTCAGCCGCCTACTTTGGAGGCCAGTTTTTCCAAAACAGGAGACCAGTTGATCATGTTACGTCCTGCGTCAGTGACCATGAATCCACGATTAACCTGCCCCTCGGTTGCCAATCCCCACTCTTGCAGTGCTGTCTTGAGGACTTCAGAAATGTGGATGCCTTTGGCACTGTCCTCCATGCTTTGTGCCTGGAGAAGCACCACCCTGTACCCTCTTGGGGTGATCCCTTGTGGCTCCCACTGCAGCTGTTCTTGGGATGCCCTAGTGTCAAGGACCTCCTTGGGTTGCCACCAATGAGCCATCAGAGAGAGGTATCCGTGGTGCCCACTGGTCCAGAGGTCGGAAGTGAAGTGGATCTTCCTTCCTCTGGCCGCTTGCAGTTGGGCCTAGACCATGACCCTGACGGGCTCAAAAAGGGAGGGAATCGCCCACCTGCTGAAGGTACGCTGGGGTGGAGGCTTGTACCATGGAGCCACGTGCTTCATCAGGTGCCTGAAGCCCGATGACTCCACAAAGGAGAGGGGCAACCTGTTCATGGCCACCATTTCACCAACTACACGAGTGGTGGTCTCCTGTGCCTTGGCCCTATTACGTTGGCTGACAAAACTCCCACATAGTGGCACCACTTCCTACAGAGTGGCCTGCCTCTTCCCACTCTCAGTGGAGCTGTCTCTGGAGTCCTCCTTCCCCATTCCTGCTTCCCCCCTCTTTCTCCCTGAGGAACCAGGGCCTGACACTGTCCCAGGCAGAGTCCCAGGGTGCCTTCACATGAGGTGGCTCTGCAAGGCACTTGAGGAGAGGTGTTTGGGGTCATTCCCCCTGAGCACGACCACCCCAAATTTCTTGCATACCACAAGCCTCGAGTCTGCCGGGCTGTTCTCAAAATGCTCCCAGAGAGACCGGTGAGGTTTTTGGAAAGTACTGCCCCCTCTGGTACTGCCTGCCACTGCTGTGCTGCTGGTGCTATGGCTTGTGCCCTGCTGGGGCAATTGACTACTGCTGTCACTGGTGGCACTCTGGTCCTGGGTGGAAAGAGGGCTGCTCCTTCCATCACTGCCTGAACCCCGCCTTTCATCTGTTCCTGCCAACAGGTCCTCAGAATCCGGCAGATGCAGATGAACAGAGCTTTCCGATTCTGAGTACTCGTCTTCCTCCCGATACAAGGGGGGGTGAGAGTGTGAGACCTTGGTGATGGGGATCGCATGCAGTCATCCATGCTTCCCTCAGTGACAGAAGATGGTCCGGTGGTGCTGGTTGTGCAGGTGCTGCTTGGAGAGGGAGTGGCAGCAATATCACTATCTGCACTACTTCCTGTGCCTTCCTTCAGAATTGTGCCCCTATTTATTTTAGTGGGGTCCCCTGCCCTTCCCTCTGGCTCTGCCAACCCTCCTCATTTTTTTATTTCTCAAAGTTATAGAAATATATTTTCTTATTATATTTGTGTTAAGTAAACAAACTATTCTAATAAACTTATCGTTTTGACCCACAAGCTTACACTCACACTGTGTTCTTTTGTACAAGCTTTAAATGTTGCCCTGCTGGCCCTTGATATAATTTTCTAAATTCTGATTTCAACTTGATCCACTGAAATGGAGGAAAACTTAGGAAGCAAATGGTAGTATTAGAAAATAAATGAAACTAAAAATAAGCCTGAAGTGGAAAGAGAGTAGGGCTACTCTGAGATGCCTCCCCAAAAAGATATTGGTGTGTAAATAAAATATAGTTCAGTAGTTATCAAGGCAACAACTAAGAATGGTGTGGCGCAGCTAAATGAATGAATGAAATGAAATATAAAAGTGTCTCTTCTTGCTCTCAGGTCAGGCTGTAAAACTTAGGAAGGAAATGGTACGGTAGTATTTGAAAATAAATGAAATGAAACTATTAAATCCAGAGCAGAAGTCCAGAATAAAACTCTTCTTCCCTTCTTCAGCAATCAGTCAGCAAAACTGCAGTTCATGCAGGCCAGGCACAATCAGAGAATAAAATTAAAGTAGTTTTCTAAATTCTAATTCAACTTGATCCACTGAAATGGAATGTGCCTGCCTGTGTCTGCAAGTGCACACACAACACAAGTGTATGTATGTAAGCAAGCAAACAATGAGCTGGAGTAATGAATCAATAATATTGTAAAAGATTTATATTGTCCCCTTTTGGAGGAGGTTCAGTTTCTTGCACCCCCCCCCCCGCAAATTGTAGGTAGGTGTGTGCAAGCAAATTAGGCTCTCCCAGCCTGTAATTGAACTGGTGGTGTGTCACTGGAATTTGTACAGTTGGACAGGTGGCTTCAGCCACACCCAAAAATCAGCCTGAAGTGAAAAGACAATAGTGGTACTATGCCTCCCAAGAAAGATATTATTGGGGTGTAAGTACAGTATAGTTTAGTATTAGTAGTTGTAGTCAGGGAATAAAATGAAAATAATTTTCTAAATTCTCCTGATCCACTTAAATGTAATGTGTCTTCTGTGTGCTAAAGTGCACACACAACACAAGTGTATGTATGTAAACAAACAAACAATGAGCTGGAGTAATGAATAAATATAATATTGTAAGGTTGATATCATCATCATCAGCAGCTGGACAGGTGGCTTCAGCCACACCCAAAAATAAGCCTGAAGTGAAAAGAGAGTAGTGGTACTATGCCTCCCAAGGGGTGTAAATCAATACAATATAGTTTAGTAGTTGTAGTCAGGGAATAAAATGAAAATAATTTTCTAAATTCTTCTGATCCACTTAAATGGAATGTGTCTGTGTGTTCAAGTGCACACACAACACAAGTTTAAAAACAAACAATGAAGTAAGTAATTAGTAAACTAAATAATATTGTAAAATATTCTCCACTTGGATAGAGGTTCTGTTCTTGGCTTGCACCCCAAATGAGTGTGGTGCAAGCAAATTGAAGTAGGGAAAAATAGAAAATAAATGGTAGTATATAATATATTTTAAAATAAATCCACACCTCCCACTCCCAGTCGAACCTCCCCCTTTATCCAATATCAGAAAAATCCTTCCTCTCCCCACAAACAGCCAGACAAGAGAACAAAGAAAAAACTCTAACTGCTTCCCTTCGCCAGACAAAGCTGCAGGGAATCAAAGAAATTATTTTCTAATAAAATCAATTCCCTCCCTGCCTGCCTAAGTTAAAAGCCTAAAGCCTCCCTCCACCCAGACCTCGATTGGATAGCCAGCAGCAGCCACAGTCCTCCCTCAAACACATCCAAGACCCGACTGCCATTTCTGGAAGGTGCCTCGGCTTTTTATGCCCTCCGAGACATCCAGAAGTGTCAGTCAAAACCTGGCCATGCCATTGGTGGAATGGTTCAAAAAAATTGCATGGTCCCATCCCATGCCCAGCCCAAATGGGCAGGTCTAAAAAAATTAAAAATAAAATAAAATAAAATAAAATCAATACGACGTGTTATTGCTATTAAAAAACCACTGCTGCTACTATTAAAATTCAGGCATTTAAAATAAATAAATTTCACATGTTTCTGTTGTGATTTGGTGTGTTTTTTGACCATGATTTCAATAGAAAAATTGTGGTCGCCATTTTGGATTCCCCACCACCACCGCATGGCATGGCAAGACGACGAGGTTGACCCCCCCCCCCCGCGCCTGGTGCAAGCAGCCCAGGACAGGAGAAGAGGGGGGGGAAGGCTGGGGACCCCCAGAAACCACCCGTCTGGTAGGTGGCAAAGCCTCAGGCAGGCATATTTTCGCCTGCTTTTTTGGCCAGGAGTCATTTTTTTGTTTTTTTTTTGTTTTTTTTTAAACTTTTTCTGTGCTTCGCATCGCGCGATCACCGCAATGTCACAAACGGAAACGAAAAACCGACCAAATTTTTCTTTTTTTGGTTTGAGTTCGAGTTGTAACGGCTTAATTACCGTTACCGTTTCCGTTACTTCTGGAAACAAAAAACCGAAAACGGAAACGAAGATTTCGCCGCTCCATGCCCATGTCTATACAGCATTAATAGACAACATTACATTAAAGCCACAAGAAAACTCGCACAAATTAAAAAGAGAGTAAAATTCCTTGTAAAAGTTATGAGTGATGGAAACTAACATTGAAAACATAGTGTCAGTGTAAACACAAGGTTATAAGTAGTTATAAAAACAAAGTATTTGTAATCCTATTGATTCAGGGAAAGCTTGCCTGAAGAGAAAGATCTTTGCCTGCTTCTGGAATGACGACAGAGATTAGGCAGTCCAGGCCTCTAGTGGGAGGGAGTTCCAGAGTCTTGGTACCACAGCTGAAAAGGCTCTATCATGGGTTCCCACAAGATGTACCTGTGGAGGTGGCAAGATGGCGAGAAGGGCCTCTCCTGATGACCTTGACACCCGAGTTGGTTCACACTTTGGGATTCAATCTTTGAGGAAGCTATGACACAGGCTGTACAGTGCTTTGTAGGTCAACGTCAGCACCTTGAATAGTACCTGAGAGCTGATTGGCAGCCAGTGGAGGTGCTTTAATAGGTGTGTAATCTGATATCTGTACCCCACCCCAGTCAGTGGTCTGGCCAGTACATTTTAGACCCATTTAAATTTCCTGAAGCTTTTCATCGGAACCCCCTCATAGAGTGCATTACTGTAGTCTAGCTGGGATGTCACAAGGGCATGTGTCACCGTAGCCAGAGCTGGTTTCTCAAGAAACGGGCATAACTTGCGTACTAGCTGAAGAACAGTATTCTAGATGAAGCCAAACCAGTGCCATTTTAGCCAGTGTGGCTCTCTGTTCTGCAGGTGAGCATGTGGTCAGGCATATAACTGAGATGTGAATGGTCCTTCAGCAACAAACTGCAGCTGTAAGTTATGCAAAGAGTGTCAATATTATTCTGGCTATTGGGAAGAACCTCCGACAGCTGTTTGGCAGTGGGTGTTGTTGTGGAAGGTAGTGGACACTCCTTAGTTAAATGTTCTGAAGAGTTGAATAACTACTTCCCTAGGAAGCTGTGGCTGTAGGGCAGAGCTGCCCAAAGTCCGGCCCGGGGGCCAAATCCAGCCCGTCAGGCCATTCTGAGTGGCCCGCAGCTGGCTGGCCCGCCCCTCCCTCTGCCTCCTTTGCCCCATGTTTTTTTTTAAATCTTCTGCCAACACTGATACCGCTGGGAAGCTTGGGCAGATGGGCGGATGGGCAGTCTGCCGCCACCGGCACCGCAAGGGAAAGTGTGGGGGTGGGCAGGCCAGCGGGCCTCTGCCACCACCAAGGAGCTTTGGGGTGCGCTGGCAGGCAAGCTGTCGCCACCGCTGGGGAGCTTGGGGGGTGCAAAGTCGTATAGATCACCTCTTCCATGGGGCGACCTGTGGCCACGGCTCTCTGTGCTTCCTTTGGTCCCCACCTTTCTTCCTTCCTCCCTCCCTCGCTTGGGCCCCACCTCCCTCCCTCCATCCCTTGTTCCCCACCTTCCTTCCTTCCTCTCTTGTTTTCCACCTCCCTCCCTCCCTCCCTTGGTCTCCGCCTTCCTTCCTGTGGGTGGGGTTGCAAGGGGTCAGTGGGTGGGGCTTATGGATCAGTGGGTGGGGCTTGCAGTGGGGTGGCAGAGTCAGGGAGCAACCGGCCCCTGACACATTCTTAGCCACCAAATCTGGCCCTCCTTACAAAAAGTTTGGACACCCCTGCTGTAGGGGGATGGAGTCAGAAGCCCTTGTGGGCTCTTCCATCTCTACAAATTGTGTGATTCTATGAGGTTCTATTGGGTGTTCTGTTGATTTGGCTGGATCCACTCAAGTGAGGTTAACACAGGATTCAGCTGATTTGTACAACATGGGGAGCAACTTGGGTTTCATGGCACAGCTCATGTTTTTGCACACATAATTCCTCAGATTCAGACTTTTCCCACCCCGCCAGTAGTAATGAGGTGAGACACCAGAGATGTGTTATAACATGGGCCACGCTTTATTAAACCGATTAGCATAATTTTAATACATCAAAGGGGGCACAAGTAGGGTGTAAGCATGTGACTGATGTCTTCCTGGAAGCAGGCAAAGACCTCAAGTCCCTGTTCTCAATACCTGAACATTCCTTAATTGTATTGGACTGTATATTGTCCCTCGTTACTGTACACTGCCTTGGGTCCTTTTCCAAGGAGAAAAGAGGGGTAAAAATACTTTAAATAATAAATAAATAAATACTGTATATACTCACATATAAGCCGTGTTTTTAGACCTAATTTTGGGTTTAGAAAAGGGCCTTCGGCCTATACACGGGTCAATAAAAATTGGGGGATGGAAAAGGCAGCACTAGTAATGAACAGCAATAAAGAGACTTTACTGGTTTACCTCAACAAGCCAGCCTCAGAGGCTGAATTATTTAGGGTTGCCATAGAGATAGAAAAACAAGGTTGCCAACTTGCTTTGCATGTGAAAAGGGCAAAATCAAATTAACCAAGATACAGCTAAAAGCAGGTATTTCCCGATATGGCTTCTAGACTAGTGTACATTGAGTTTAGGATGAGCAATTTTCCTCTGCCTTTCAAGCAGTTGATCCAAGTGTATAAAAGTATTCTGGCTGATACTGCTTGATAAAATTTATCTAAATTAGCTAAAAAAATTGGCATAGTATCAAAATACTAGTGCTCATGGAATCATGGGAGGTCTCCCATATGCCGATAGGCAGGAATGGTAGCTCTTGCAGCCTATTGAACCAGCTCACAGTCAACGCGTGAAGGAAGACTGATGTTTTGGACTACGACTCCCACAGACCTTTGCCACTGGCAATACAGGCTTGGGATTCTGGGAGCTGTGGTCAAAACATCACGACATGCCTGAAGGAAGACCCTTGTGTGCTCCGCCCTCCTGCAGTTTTGGTATTTTGAGAGAGGGCGAAGAGCGTCCCTCTATCCACTTTACTCATGCCCTGCATTATTTTGTACGTCTCAATCATATCCACCCCCCTCAGCAGGAGCGGCGGCGGCAGCCTTGCTTCATAAGGGAGGTCCCCCAGGCCAGTAATCATTTTAGTCCCTCCCTTTTGCACCTTATTCTAGTTCCACTATGTCTAAGTAAAGACTTGATCTGAGACTCACTTGTTCATATTTCTGTCAGTCTATGGTACCCACAAAGCTCCCCTCCAGCAGTACATTTCAAACGAACCAATTTCACCACCACCCCAAATCAGGTTTCTTAGTGGCTAGTTTGCTGTTTTTCTTTGAAATAAATATTCAAAAATGTTTAACCTACTGATGCCTCAATTAATGTAATTTTCTTGGTATCTATTTTCATTTTTGAAATTTACTGTAGCAGCTGCATTTCCCACCTTCGGCTTATACTCGGGTCAATACATTTTTCCAGTTTTGGGGGGTAAAATTACAGGTCTCGGTTTATATGTGGGTCGACTTATACACGAGTATATACGGTAAATAAATAAATAAATAAACAATACTTGAATACCCCTGAAATGTAAACAACCCACCTCCAGGCTATCACTGCACTGAGGGACCCTTGCCTTCTCCTCCCGCCCAGCCATGAGTCCTCCTGGCCTTCAATGATAGGAGGTGGGCTGGTTGACACCCCTATTAAGTGCTGCTCCTTGTCACCTATTAATGATTTCTGAGACTACCCACCAGTGTGGCTGATCTTTAACATAACCATTCCTACCCACAAATGTACCCGTTCAATAATGGGTTGGGCTCAGGTCAAAAATCCAGCCCTGAAGTCACAAGAAAATCTCATTCTTAAAACAAGGGTGGATGGGTGAAAGACAAAGTGAAGAAGAGGCTGAAGAATAGGGTGAGACACCATTTACAGATAAGTGATTGCCCTGGTCCCTCAGGGTGGGGGGGCAACAGACTTCCAGGTCTCAATGGCAACCTTGGAAGGAATGTTATCACTTCCAGATAGGACTGGGCGGGGGACCCATCTATTCCATGGGTTGGCCATTGGTACTTAGTGTACTTAAGTGAGTTAGACAGACTAAAATCTGAATGAAGTTGTTTGGATGATTAGTGAAGTGTTTTGATCTCTCAAGAAAAGAAGTCTAGTTGCCATGACTCAACTTCCAGATAAACTCACCTGGATGACGGAGAATCTTCACGGAGAGAAGTCTGAATATGTGGGTGGAATCATTTTGATTTGTTATGCCAGTGGAAGGCAAAGGGTATGACATTCACTCCCTTCTACTCAACAGTTATTGAGTTCCTACTGGGATTCCCAAGCCAGCAAGTGTAGATGATTCCCAAGAATCACAACAGTGACCCATGCATTGTCAGCTAGAAGACCATGAATATTATGCTGTTGAAGTGAAGCAATTCACACCTCCACCAGCAAGACCACAGCTAATGAACCATACTTAATGGGTTTGGGGAAAGGTTGCATAGATAGTACTTTCATGAACCCTAGTCCATTGTCCACCTAATGAGCCTATTTCAGACCATTGCCCACCATGAATCTATTCAGGCCATTGTCCAATTTATGGGCCTATTCAGACCAGGGTAGTGTGAAATCAAGGTGAACTAGAAATTGGAGGCCTTGCCACTAACTTCCCTAATACTGACAAAGCTGCTTGGAAAAGTAGCAAAACATTTCAGTCTCTCAAGAAAAGAAGTCCAGTTGCTATGACTCAACTTCCAGATAACCTCACCTGGATGACTGAGAATCTTCACAGATGTTATGCTGTTTGTCTTCTACATGTCGACTGTATGAGACAGCTTGCTCTGTGCCTAGTGTTTCGTCCTTCCCTTCTTAAAATCTGAGAATTAATGTCCATGCTGTTAGACCTTCGGCCAGAGAGGCACACCTCTAAAAAAATGGAGTTCATTAGAAACTTAGATTAATTCAGTTAAATGGGCCAGCCAAGGGAACATCCAACCTTTAAATAAATACACAATAAAAATAGCACACTGTTACTATAGGGTTACTGGACTGTGGCGTTAAATGAACTGAATAAAATTTTATGGCTTCTTAACATGCTGAGGTTTTGCAGGGTCGTCCATCTTGCAACCTAACAACGTTTCCCAGCCTGCTTTCAGTGAAACTAATAGCGTGGAGGAAAATTCTCTGAAAAATTGGAAAACTGCATTAGTGTTATATTATGTCAGTGGAACGAATAAAGATCATATTTTGGCATTAACCGCTAATGGCAAAAACAGGAGAAGGTGGGGTGGATTTCAAAGAGGGAGGGCTGTGCATTTTCAATGCTGAAATTTATGTTTCTTTAAAAAGAGAGAGGGGGGAGACAGGGAGAGGGCTGTAATTATGATATTTGAATGTCATTATCATTAAGCTGATGAATTATTTAGCAAGAAGGTGAACACGGCACAGAGGTGCTTGGTGTACTGAAGCATACTTTGCGATGTTCCATAAGTCTGTGACGACTCACTGGCTGTACTATTAATCACGCTGATATCATAGATTTCCTCTGTTATTATCTTTCCGTGCAAGGTCAAAGTTTCTGTAGCAACTCTGTTGCTTGTGGGGCGGGAGTGGGGGAGTGGGAGTAGGGAAGCAGTGTGGTTTTGGGGCAACCACAATGCCACAGAAGAATGAATCATACAGCAGACCCACGATAACCCAACGTTAGAATGGATTACATATTATCTCCCAATCAGGGACGCCAACCGTAGTCACCTTACCAAAAGGATACCGACCAAGGGCTGCATCTTAAATGAGTGTTGTGGAAGAGAATTAAAAATGGTGCCTGGACAGGCAAGCAGTGGAAATAAAATTAGATGTTCAAGGAAGGTATGTACGTTCCAGGAAGACCAGGTGCTCTTGCCTCTGCTGCTCGTGCCTCATCCATCCTCGATTCATTGTAGACTAGGACCCCGGTCTCACGACAATTTTGCTGCTCTTTTTGCTGTAAAAGACTGTGCATCAAAAGATTGTGCCTTCACTCCGAAGAACAGTATTTTGGTATCCCGGCCGACCACATCCCCAGAAGCGCACTTTAACGGCAGCATTTTGTACCACCGCAAGGGGTTGTGTTAAAATACTTCTGTTATGGATGCACACTCAAATGAGGTCTGACCCCAGAAAAATAACAACAATTATATTTGTACCCCCTTTCCTGCCACTTCCTGTAGTTCTGCCTTGGTAATCGTTTATGCTACTGAATTAGTGGCACACCGGCATGCTGGTACAATTTTTACTGGCTTTCTGCCTGCAATTACAATTGATTTTAAGAAGAAAAACTGCTACCTGGCTGCAATGCAGGTATTTGCCACAAGGGGGAAACAGGGAAAAGAGGTGCAGTAGGTAAGTCGGGACAGATGAAGAGAAGTAAAATACTCCCCTGTCATCAGGGTGCTAACTGCACATCAAATGTCATGTGACCACCCAAAAAATTGTACACATCAATTTAAGATGCGCAGATAATGGTAGTGAGACTGGGGCCTAGGGTAGGGGAATGTGTTGGCTTCCAAATATTGATGGGACAGATATAGACTTCAACGGATAATTGGAACTGCGGATGAAGATATATACAGATTCCACACATCCTGGACAAAATCTGTTTCCCAGGATGATGTTTTCAAATGTATCTATAAAAGGTGTCTCACCCTATTCTCCCTGTCTTCAAATGTAACTTCATTTTGAGAAGCTCCTGTGGCTAGCCTGTATGACATATGCCAGTGGTGGTGAACTTTCAGCATTCCAGATGTTTTGGACCACAACTCCCGGAATCCCAAGACCGTACTGCCAATGTCAAAGGACTTTGTTTGGGCTGCCCCCATTTACAAAATTGCCTTATAGAATATTGTTTTGTTCTGCCAGCACAGGATCAGTACTGCATTCATATGCGGCAATAATTTCTTTGTATTCTCAAAGGCTTTCAGAGCCAAGATCTGATAGTTGTTGTGAGTTTTTTGGGCTGTTTAGCCATGTTCTGGAAGTTTTTCGAATGAGCCTTGTGGCGCAGTGGTTAAATGCCTGTACTGCAGGTAAAACTGTGCTCACGACCTGGGTTCAATCCCCGGTAGCAGGCGCAAGGTTCACTCAGCTTTCCATCCTTCTGAGGTCGGTAAAATGAGTACCCAGCTTGCTGGGGGGGGCCACTGTGTAGCCTGCACACTGTAATCAAAATTGTAAACCGCCCAGAGACTACTTGTAGTGGTATGGGGCGGTATATAAGCAGAACACTTTCTTCCTGGTGTTTTTCCAGACTCTGTGGCTGGCATCTTCAGAGGGCAAAGAGCTCGGGGAACTAGGAGTTCTCTCTGCATTCTGGGGTAGAGGAAGTGAGACTGGGTTTTTTAAGTTGTGGTAAAGAAGAAACTTGTCATATGCAGAAGAATAGTTGTTCGTCACTGTATTGTGATGAAGGGATTAAGAAGTTCCAGTGCAATCAGGGGTGGCAACAATCCTTCTGTATAGTTGACAGGTGTTGTTAGCTGTTTTGTTGTGTGAACTGTTGCTTGTGACTGGGTTGGAATTATTGAGCTTTGACCTTTTGCACTCTGTAGTCAGGCTTTGTTGATTTTTAGACTTTCTTCCTTTTTTGTTGAAACTGTGCTTATGTTTGTGGGTTTTAATGACTTCCCTGTGTAGTCTGACATAGCGATTGGTAGTGTTGTCCAGTACCTCTGTGTCCTGGAAGAGGATTTCATGTCCAGTGTGTTTCAGGGTGTGTTCAGCTACTGCTAATTTTTCAGGTTGTTTTTGTCTATGGTGTCTTTCATGTTCTTTGATTCTGGTCTGGATGCTGTGCTTTGTGGTCCCAATATATATCTGGCCACAACTACAAGGTATTCAGTATACTCCTGCAGTGACGAGGGGGTTCCTTTTGTGCTTTGCTGACCGTAGCATCTGTTGTATTTTTGTGGTGGGTCTAAATAATGTTTGTAGGTTGTGTTTTTCAACCCTTTGTCCATGAGGTCTGTGACTCCCTTTATGTATGGCAGAAATACCTTGTTTCTTGTTCTTCAGTTTGGTGTTGTTTTTTGTTTCTTTGATGGCTCTTTTGATTTCGTAGGGCCCACTTCAGGTGGCTGAGTTCAGTTTGTTTGATGGCTCTTTTGACCTCTTAGGGCCCAATTCAGGTGGTTGAGGAATTCAGCTTCACAGTTTTGGTTTGCCTCCTTTTTGTCAGGGGTGGTGGTTGGAATATTTATGTTGGTACCGATGTGTGTGGCTGTGTTTTCTGTAGACCTTGTGTCCTAATTGGAGGTCCAGTTTGCGTATGACCATGACATGTAAGAATGGGAGTTTCCCCTCTATTTCTTTTTCCATGGTGAATATTATAGTTGCGTGGATATTGTTCAAGTAGTTTAGACATTCTTCCACTTTATCCTCACCATGGCTCCCAATTACGAATGTTTCATCCACGTATCAGAACCAGACTGTGGGTGCAAATGGTGCTGCATCCAGAGCTTGTTTCTCAAAATGATACATATAAAAGTTTGCAATTACTGGGCTGAGGGGGTTCCCCATGGCAGCTCCATCTGTCTGTTCATAGAAGTCATTCTTCCACTGGAAGTGGCTGGTCTTTAGGCAATGTTGGAATAGGGCCTTAATGTCTTCTGGGAAGATCTGTTGGATGAGTGCAAAAGTGTCCTTTATTGGTACTTTGGTGAAGAGGGATACTATATCAAAGCCGATCAGTCTTTCTCTGGGGTTGAGTTTTAGGGTGCTAATCTTGTCTATGAAATGTCCTGAGTCCTTATTTTGAGATGTGTTCTGTCCAATGTGAGCTTGCAGGAAGGTGGCTATGTGTTTTGCTATTTCATATGTTGGGGAGCCAATGGTTCCTGAGTGGGGTTGTGTCTGTGGATTTTTGAGACTCCATATAATCTTGGTGGAAGAGTTTCCATCTTGCTAATTCATGGAATGACATTGGGGCGGAGGGAGGAACTCCTAACCAGCATGTTTGCTTGTTTTGTGATTTTGTTGGTGGGATCTTGCTTTATTTTCTCTAGGTGGTGGGGTCTAGAATTTGTCTGAATTTTCCTTGTATTCTTCTGTTTGCATGATTACTGTGGCATTTGCCTTTGTCTGCTGGTAGGATGATAATGTCAGGATCTGTGTTCAGGGACTTGATGGTGTTTCTCTCTCTTTTCATTATGTAGCTATTTAGGTTTTTTGCTTTTCGTAGGATCCTTGTCATTTCCGCCTTCCTCAAGACAAAAAGGACCTTTGTTTCCTCTCAAGCTACCCGTATCTATGACCACCTGGAACATGCCCTCCTACAGGAACTAATTTATACCAACCACACACAAAAATGGACACCATAGAGACAGAACTACTATTCTTACACACTACTATCAGTCAAAATATGAGAAGCCAGGATTGGGACAAAATTGATACCCTCTCAAACAGGAAAATGGAAAAAGAAATGGAAGCCCATACAGCCAGACAAAAATGGAAATTTGACAAATGCCATACAAATCAATCAAAACCCACAGTATACACTTCACAAATTATCATCAACCTAACTGAATGCCAACTCTCCCAGGAAGAAACCTCAGCCTTATCCAAAGGAGGAAACTTTGCAGTCACACCCAATAAAATTCCAGTGGAAGACATCATTGCAAATATGGAATCAGCCATATACCATCTTCTGGAAGAAGAAGCAGAGGAAATAAGAAGTGAAATGACAAGGATCCTATGAAAAGCAAAACTCCCAAATAACAACATAATAAGAAAAGAGAGAAATGCCATCGAGTTCCTGAACGCGGATCCTGAGATCATCATCCTGCCACCAGACAAAGGCTGTAGTCAAACAATGAATTCTTTTCTCAAAACTGGATAATGATAACGTGTACTTACTGATGAGTCAAACAATAGTCGTGCACTAGAAAAAGAAAATCACTCTCATACTGTGAAGTAAGAAAAGTAAAGTAAACTTATATGAGGAGAAAGAAAGACAGAGAGCACACGAGGGAGGGAGGGAGAGAAAGGCTGAATTTTCAAGGAAGCTGAGCCATCATGTCATGCCACCAGCTGTGACTTGAATTCATTTGCCTTTCAAAATCCAATCCCCAGGGAAACTACCAAGTAGGGAGCAAGAAAGAGACAGTTGTAAATGTCCCAAGGCCCTGATTCTTTTTGAGGTCTTATTCAATATCATTAAAACAAAAGAAAACACAGACCTGACATACCGGATCTGGCGTTGTGGGACACAGCCCGGCCGGAGCATTGTTGCCAAGATGGCGCCCGGCCCAGCGTGCCCAAATGTCGCGCCGGGCGTACGAGCCAATCCCGGGCACCCGGCGGGCTTTGCGTTCGCGGGCATCCGGGCCGTTGGCCGGCCCGCGCAGGCGCAAAGCCGCTGCCAGCCCCTGCCCTTTAAAAGGGGCTGTCCGCCCGGAAGCCCGCCATTCGGCACCGGCTTCCACGCTGCCACCCACCCACCACACCCTGGATGTTGTACAGTTGGTTGGTTATGGAACTTAAAAGGTGCTTGTTGTATCTTGTCACAGCATGGGCGGTTTGGCGGCATTGGGACTGGATCCAGGTGGAGGTGGCCATCGGACGGAGCCTGCCTGGCTCAGAAGCAACAGGTGGCTACGGTGGACCCAAGAGGGAGCCGCGAGTGTCCTGGCTCGGAGGGATAGCAGACGGCCTCTCGGCTCAGCTCGGCGAAGGAAAACTCGAAGGAGTCTGCACCCACGGGGGTTTCCAGGAGCTGAGAATCAAGGGTACCGCCACCTGTGGGGGGCACCACCAGGAGTATCGGGGGACAGGCGGGTTCCCCGATAGTGTTGGATCCGACCCAATGCCTTGCCAGAGTACTGCAGATTGTCACCTAGTCAATAAAGCTGTGGCCTTCACAATTTGCGCACAAATACAGTTGTCTCTGTGTCGTCAATGGTTTGGGGCAAACACAAGGCTTGGCGCTGGACCACAAATCCTCAGAACTCTAGAGAGAAGAGTGCATACAGTGACACAAAGAGGGCCAATACTGGAAGTTCTGGAGATTGGGTTACATTATCAGCAAGGAAAAGTCTAGAGAAGATGCAAGACCTCCCACTCTTCCAGGTAAACAAAGTCTGTGGGGCAAGCAGGAAGAGCCATTTTTCACCCAGAGGATCACTGGTCTGTGGAACTCCCTGCCAGAAGAAGTGGTGACAGCTGTCAGCCTTGACAGCTTTAAGAAAGGATTGGACAAGTTCATGGAGAACGAGGGAGTCAATGGCTATCATTATGGATGCCTAAGGACATTTCTCAGGGAATCATAAGCAGGTGAAGATATCTGCTTGGGAATTTTCAAATGGCGAACCACTGTGTGAGACAGAATGCTGGACTGGATGTGCTATTGCCTGTTCCAGCAAGGCTGTTCTTATGTTCTTGTTTGTTTCACACTATGCATCTGGCCTTTCTGGAAAGATCTAATAGGCCATTTGAGATGTTTTGGACCACAATCCTTTGTCAGTGGCAATCTAGGCTCGGAATTCTGGGAGTTATGGTCCAAAATATCTGGAGTGCTGAAGGTTCGCCACCACTACAATAGGTTCTAGGGATGGGCACAAAATGGAAAAATAGAGTTTTGTCTGTTTCATTTTGTTTTTATCTACTAGTGGTTTGTTTTGTTTCATTTTTAAACATTTTTGTAAAAAAATTATAACAAAATGAAACAATAATAAAATTATTTTTTACTCTATAAAATGGCTTCCCTGGGTCCTAGAGACACCAGATTTCATTGGTTGCTTTTTTACAAGGAAGCCATTTTACAGAGCAATGAAATATTCCATTTTCAAAGGGAAAAAGAAGTGTTCCATTTCATTTCATAACAAAAGCTGCCTCCTGTTTTGTTGTTTCATAACATTTCAAAAGCTTTGTTGTTCAGTCGTTCAGTCATGTCTGACTCTTCGTGACCCCATGGACCAGAGCTCGCCAGGCTCTCCTATCTTTCACTGCCTCCCAGAGATTGGTCAAATCCATGTTGGTTGCATCAATGATACCATTCAACCCTCTCATTCTCTATCATCCCCTTTTCCTTTTGCCATTAATCTTTCCCAACATCAGGGACTTTTCCAAGGACCCCTCTCTCCTCATGAGGTGGCCAAAGTACTGGAGCCTCAGCTTCAAAATCTGTCCTTCCAGTGAACATTTGGAGTTGATTTCTTTCAGGATGGATAGGTTTGATCTCCTTGCAGTCCAGGGGACTCTCAAGACTCTCCTCCCGCACCCCAGCTAAAAAGCATCAGTTATGCAGCGATCAGCCTTCTTTAGCGTCCAATTCTCATCTCCATGCATCACTGCTGGAAAAACCATAGATATAACTATCCAGGCCTTTGTTGGCAAAGTGATTCTTGGATTTTTAAGATGCTACCTACGTTTGCCATTGCTTTCCTCCCAAGAAGCAGGCATCTTCTAATTTCATAGCTGCAGTCACCATCTGCAGTGATCAAGGAGCCCAAGAAAGTAAACTCTGACATTGCCTCTATTTAGTCACCCTCTGTTTGCCAGGAGGTGATGGAACTGGTGACCACGATCTTAGTGGTTTTTTTGTTGTTGTTTTTTTCATTTTTGAACTTCTCTCTCTTCTTTCACCCTCACTGAGAGGTTATTTAATTCCTTCTCATCTGCAAATCTGAGGTTGTTGATATTTCTTCCAGCAATCTTAATTCCGGCTTGTGATTCATCCAGTCTTGCCTTTGACATGATGTACTCTGCATATATGTTAAATAGGCAAGGTGACAGTATACAGCCTTGTCGTACTCCTTTCCCAATTCTAAACCAGTCAGTTGCTCCATATCCAGTTCTGACTGTTGCTGCTTGTCCCACATATAGATTTCTTAGGAGACAGATAAATTGCTCAGACACTGACACTCCTTTAAGGGCTTGCCATAGTTTGTTGTGGTCTACACAGTCAAAAAGCTTACGAAACAACAGTGTGTCATTTTTTTTCTAAGGTGCCCATCTCTCTGCCCAGAGACCATCTGGTAGTGGGGTGGCTAAAAAAATCTTATAAATAAATAAATAAATAAATAAATAAATAAATAAATAAATAAATAAAAGGCTTTTGTCATTTCACAACGATAAGTTGAACTTCGTTAGAAAATTACTCTCTTTGCATCATCATCTTGCTCTTGGTGTCTCAAAAATGCCACAACTTGGAAGTAGTAGTGAAATTATAAAAGGTTTATTAAAGACAGATAGAATTACAACAGTACAGAAGAATATACACAGAACACAGATAGATGTTAGTAGAATTTAGTAGAAATCTCAAGCCCTGCTGTCCTAGACAGCAATCAATGTCTTCACCAGCATCTTAGCTTTCTGAAACCACGTCTCTTAATCACAAGAACCAGTTAAAATGGCTTACAGCTAAGAGTCATCTTGGTTCCTCCTCTTGTCACCTAGAATGACTCAACCTTTCACCTACTTTGCTGGCAGGTCAGATGCAGCTATCATATCAGCTGTGACATTGTGTCATTGTGACATTGATAACAGAGAGCTTATCAATTGTTATTTAACTTGACCTTCTTCTCTACCTTATCTATTGTTTATTTAACCTGACCTTCTCTACCTTATCATTGTTTATTTAACCTGACCGTCTTCTCAACCCTACCAGCTGTTCATCCAAACTGACCTTCTTCTCAATCTTATCAGTAATCTCTTCATTCCATGACCAATAGGCACTGTATCTAGCAGAAGAGGGGCTGTGAATCTCTGGTCTCCAGAAGTTTCAGAGGCCAGTTCCCTGGCTGACTGGCTGTGTTGGCTTGGACTGATCAGCCCTGATGCCCAACACATCTGGATGGTCAGAGGATCAGAACCACAACCTAAGGTTGCATTTTTAAGGTCAGCTATTTACATCTGGAGCATGCCTCTTGATCCAGTTCTGCTTCCTCCTTTAGCAGTTCTAAAAGGAAAATGTTTTGCCTTCCTCTCGAGATGCCCAAACCTTCTTTCTTCCTTGACTTATGGCCAAAATAATTCTCTGGGTTTTGTGTGTAAGGCTGCATGCTAAAATATGCAACACTTTTATGTGTTGGGCATGCAGCTGGGTTTATCTCCCAGGGGCTGAGCAACAAGGCGGTTTCCCAGGCCATAACTCCATAGGTTCTGGGTTGGGATTTTGAGCCTCAACAGCTTTTCTTGGTGTAACAAGATTGGTCAACAATTGTCTTCTCTCTTTTGCCTGCCAACCCAACTTCTGACAATAGTCATCTGCATGATGTGCGTTCCGTTGGAGCCCTAGTTCATCTTCAATGAGACGTCCAAAACTCCTGGTCTTGAAAATCACAATGGAAGAATGGGCTGGTTTGTAGTTTGTTTCAGGGAGCCTGTTTGGGCAAAACAATGCAAACTGCCAAACCCTTCCCCCCTTCCCATCCCACTGCCCCCATTGGCCTCCCTTCCTTGTCTTAAAGCTGCTACTACCACCTCCGCCACTACCGCTGCTATCCTGAAAGGCAGCAGGCCCCGTGTTTTGCACAGAAGCTAGGAAACTCAGTTTGACGACCTGACAAGGTTGGAAGGATGAGTCAATCCTGAGCTGGTTACTAGAGATGGGCACAAAACAATTCTTTTCATTCCATTATTCATTATTCATTTTGTTAGGTAACAAAACGAATAACGAGCCCCAGAGTAATTTAACAATGAAACGAACAAACCAGAAAAATTGGTTCAATGAGGATCATTTTGTTCTTCCCTGCTGGTGATGACAGCCCAGCTGCCATCGCCCGTGGGGAGGACTGTCTAGAGAGAAGGCCCTGTTCCCATCTTCACGTATGGAGGCGGGACCGGGGCTCTCTTTAAAGGGATCTTCCCCGAGGGGGGTGACAGCACACCCGGTACTGTCATCCACTGTGGGGAAGAAGACCCCATTCCCGAAACAACGAAAAACAAAATGATTTAAAAAAATCTGTTTCTTTAAAACGAAATCAAAGGGAGCTGGGCCGCGAAATGGATCGGAAACAAAACCCAATTTTTCCGTTTCGTGCCCATCTCTACTGGTTACCAAAGTCCACTGAGATCAGACTCAGGTCATGAGCAGGAATTCATGGCTGCAGTACTGCAGAGGAACCACGATGCCATAACACACAGTATCAAGAATACAGTGGAATGGCCAGGCGATGCAATGGAATGAAGAAAGAATGGGTTAGGCATCCTTTCGGTCAATTGTTTTGATGCCATGCCATTGGAAGATTATTGTTTTAGCACAACAGATGCAGTCTGCACAAAAAAAAAATGGTGTGCTCATGCTGAAAACAAAATAGATTGAGTAATGAGCGTGAGGACACCTAGGGTGTTCAAAGCTTGAATGAGAATTGAAATTTTTGCCCTCTTCTTTAGCGCTGAGGACACACAGTTCCTCCCTACCACTTTTAGGTTATGCTCCCTAAGTAGTGGTGTTTGTGGTTGTTGTTTTTGTTCTTTTTCTCCTCCCCCCACTACCCATCTGAGAGGGGGCATATTGTTTTAATATTGATTTTATTTCGCTCCCCGCCCCCTGCCCCCGAAATCAAGCAGGATGAGGTGTTTGCCATCTAACATGTTCTGTTAATGGCTATTTTAAATGTGTTTCATTTAAATTGGATTATAATTGTATGAACTGTATTTTGATCAGATTTTATTTATAGCTGTATCATTTTAGTATTGTACTTTACGATTATTTTGTAAACCACCCCGAGTAGTGCAGTTTGCACTAAGGGGGGGTATAGAAACTAACTAACTAACTAACTAACTAACTAAATAAATAAATAAATAAATAAATAAATAAATAAATAAATAAATCTCCATAAAATCGGAGAACCTGAAAAGACCTAATTCCTCTGGGATGAACAAGCATGAAATAGCACATATATATTATTAATTTATTTATCTAAAACTGTTTTACCCTGTCTTTCTCCTTAGAAAGGACTCAAGGGGGGTTATATTATTTAAAGATAATATTTAAAGCTAAAAATGGGAGGTCTACCGATTCTCAAAAGAAGCAAACAGGTCCACATTAAAGTAAGTAAAGAACGCAACACCCAACATGCATTCAAAGCATTAAGTTGCAAAACTCCATTAAAAAAATACTGCTCAGGGAGCCAGTCACTAAGTGGAAGTGGTTAGCTACCTGAAGCATTATCAAATTCTCTCTGTCACACTTTCTCTCTCCTTTCCCCACTTGTAGAGTTCTTGTTTACTGTTCCTCCTCTTGCTATTATTTTCTCCTGTCTCCAACTCCCAAGTTGAGAACATAAACACAACACGTGATCCAATCAGGTGGCAAAGCCACAATCAAGTTAGACTCTATTGTCTTACAATTCTCAATTTTGAAAAGCACCTAGCTCTGCGTGACAATACTTGGCACTCTATCAAGAAAACATGAAGTGCACTGATGCATAAAAGATTACACCCAATTTTAGGGGATGCACAGAAGTTAGTGCAGAATCCAGGGATTTCAGGGAAGAAGAATGCATTCATCCATATGCATCACTTCCCCCACCTCCCGCCACGACCCTGCATGTCTCCATTGCACCTGTTGTTATATGGTATCATACTAACAAGAACTGAAAATAACAACACATTTCAAGCATCCCATAGAAAAAGCTGTCCTCTGACGCCTTGACACAGGTGTGTGTGTGTGTGTGTGTGTGTGTGTGTGTGTGTGTGTGTGTGTGTGTGTGTGTGTGTGTGTGTGTGTGTGTGTGTGTGTGTGTGTGTGTGTGTGCGTGCGTATGTGCGTGCATGTGTGTGATTGAAGATGATTGAAACGTACAAAATAATGCAGGGCATGAGTAAAGTGGACAGAGGGATGCTCTTCTCCCTCTCACAGAATACCAGAACTAGGGGACATCCACTCAAATTGAGGGCTGAGAGAGTAAGAACAGACAGAAGAAAATTTTTTTTTCACCCAGTGCGTTGTTAGTCTGTGTAACTCCCTGCCACAGGATGTGGTGATGGCATCTGACCTGGATGCCTTCAAAAGGGGATTGGACAGATTCCTGGAGGAAAAGTACATCACAGGTTACAAACCATGATGGAGATGTGTAATCTCCAGGCTTAAAACCAGGGTACTTCAAGGGCCAGATGCAGGGGAGTGGTATCAGGAGACAGATATCTAGTCTCATGTGCTCCCAGACGCATCTGGTGGGGCCACTGTGAGATACAGGAAGCTGGACTAGATGGGCCTTTGGCCTGATCCAGCATGGCTGTTCTTATGTTCTTATGTTCTTATGTGTGCAGGCTTATAAATTTTTTTCATTAGTGGTTCCTGTATATTATATTAATATATAAAGATAGGGGAGGTAAATATAGCATGATAGCACAAAGCCATGAAGAGGGGGTAAATATAGCATGGAACCAAAATAAATTTGATGGTTTGTTTTTGCTAATACTCTTATTTAACCTGTGATCAGACTCTTCTTTAAACATAGAACACTTCACAAGTCCAACACATTCTTACACATTTTTTGAAGGATATGATGGACATCACCAGAAAAGGAGACAGGTGGGTGAGTGACTGGGGGAATCGAAACCTACCCTTTGCCTATTGAAAAGTGTTGCCTTTAAGAAGGGATGCCTGACTACCCTTCTGGATTGCATGGTGGAGGTCATATTGGCTGCCAATATAGATAAGGGGTTTGCGATAACTACGCCTGGATGGTTTCCATGAGGACCTTTTAAAAGCTGATGACAACACTTTTCTGGGTCACTGGCTCTTACAAAAATCCAAGGAGGTGTCATTCTTTTTGAGCAGAAAATGGTCTCCGACCACAGACTACAATTTCTTCTTTTTTGTATGTGCATTTGTTGGTCTATTTCTTTAATATAAATTGTTAAAATCCATGATAACATGGCTGCTCTTGTTGGGATGAGAGGAACCGGTTGGCTGTCCTTTAGAAATTGCTTGATTTGGGACCATTCTCTCTCTCTCTCTCTCTCTCTCTCTCTCTCTCTCTCTCTCTCTCTCTCTCTCTCTCTCTCTCTCTCTCTCTCTCTCTCTCTCTGTCTCTGTCTCTGTCTCTCTCTCTCTCTCTCTCTCTCTCACACACACACACACACATGCTCTCTCTCTCTCTCTCTCTCTCTCTCTTCAGGTAAGCACTTTTTTGTATTCAAGCTTGAAATGTGTTAAACACACCTTTGCTGAGAGAAAATATATTACATCCCACCTACAACCCCATTGACTAAATGGCTTACTGTCTTAAAAATTCAGCCAAGCAGAAAGGGAAAGTGCTTTGGCGACTACTTCTGAAATCAAAGCAAAAGGCCGATTTTTGGAAAATCCTTATGAATCTGAAGTTCTCTCTAACTCTTCATTTGGAGGGCAAGGGACATTCATTCAATCATTAGGAGGTACATGTATTAGGCAGAGAAGGTAGGTGGTTTGAGATACGGGTCATGGAAACCATTCATGGGTGTGTTGAAAACTCCTCAACAGAGGTGGGGGACTCAGGGACAACCTGTCTGCTACTTATCATGTGCCCTTTCATTGATTCCCCCAGACAACTCTGAAGCACTTCACACCTCCAGCAGGAAGGCCAAGACTAATGATGTAGACTTAATGGGTGTTGGGAAGAGTTCCATAGGTGGGACTTTCATGAACCTCAAACCATTGTCTAACGAGTCTATTCAGACTAAGGGGATTTGAAAGCAAGGTGAACTATAAGTTGAAGATCTTGCTACCAGCTTTCCTCAGACTGAAGAACCTGCTTGGATGAACAGTGAAACGTTTCAATTTCTCTCTCTCTCTCTCTCTCTCTCTCTCTCTCTCTCTCTCTCTCTCTCTCTCACTCACACACACACACACACACACACACACACACACACACACACACACACACACACACACACACACACACACACACACAAAGAAGTTCAGTTACCATGACTCAACTTTCGGATAACCTCCCTTGAATGACTGAGAATCTTCATAGACTTATATGAATGTCATTTTTTCTCTTTGCTAGACTGTTATGGGTGATCATGATCATCTCCTCCAAGTTAGTCTTCCCCTGCTCCAGAAGCATAGGTTCGCGCTGACTGGACCAGGAGGTGAACTCTGGTGCGAGGAGCCCCATTAGTTGATCCATCAACTCCTTCTGTCCAAGGCCAGCAGGAGGTCGTAAACTCTGGTATCGAGTTGAAAGAGGCCTATATGGCTACTGAGTCCAACTTTCTGCTCAAGGCAGGATTCCACATCAAAGCAGATCTGACCAATGGTTCTCCAGTTCTCTCTTGAATACCTCAATCGTTGGAGTGCTCAACACGTTCTGAAGTCATTGGTTCCATTGCCATACTTCACGAACTATTAAGAGGTTTTTCCCTGATATTCAGTCTAAACCTGGCTTCCTGGAGCTTTAGTCCATTATTATGTGTCCTGCATCTGGGATGACTGAGAACACAAATGTGTGATTTATATGAACCCCCAACCCCCAGGCATGCAAAAGAACATAAGAACATCTGAAGAGCCACGCTGGATCAAGCCAAAGGCCAATCTAGTCCAGCTTCCTGTATCTCACAGTGGCCCCACCAGATGCCTCTGGGAGCGCATGAGACTAGATATCTGTCTCCTGATACCACTCCCCTGCATATGGCCCTTGAAGTATCCTAGTTTTAAGCCTGGAGATTACACATCTCCATCATGGTTTGTAACCTGTGATGGACTTTTCCTTCAGGAATCTGTCCAATCCCCTTTTTAAGGCATCCAGGCCAGATGCCATCACCACATCCTGTGGCAGGGAGTTCCACAGACGAACAACACACTGGGTAAAAAAAAACTTTATTTTGTCTGTTCTCACTCTCCCAGCCCTCAATTTGAGTGTATGTCCCCTAGTTCTGGTATTTTGTGAGAGGGGAGAAGAGTGTCCCTCTATCCACTTGACTCATGCCCTGCATAATTTTGTACGTCTCAATGATATCTCCTCTCAGGCACTCCTTTTCCAGACTAAAGAGCCCCAAATGTTTTAGCCTTTACTCATAAGGGAGGTTTCACATGGTGTATTACTAGATGCATGCAGAATGTTATCAAGCTAGAAAGATCTGTTTCTTCATTTGCTTCCATCTCCCAATGTATGTCACGATTGAATTATGAATATACATATTGTAACTCTTCACCTCATGTGGTAAAAATACCAACATTGGTTTATGAATAAATTGCAAGCAGCCTTATCAATGCATTTTTAGTACTGTTTCTGTGTTCCTTTCATCATGAGCTTTGATGGAGGCAGAATTCTGAAGCAAGCCTTCAAACACTGAAAGCTATTTGAATCTCTCCTGGTCATCCAGGTAGATCTGGGAATCATACACAGATCAGGATGTAGGCTGTGATATGTGTCTGTGAGCAATTTAGGGAAAAGAAAGAATGAATTTAAAACTTCTAGTTCTAAAGGAAAATATGGTTTGTGGGGGGTGAATTTCCATCAAGTTCTGTTAGCTTAATACAAAACAGCCTTGTCTCTCATGTTCCCTATGAATTTTACAATACAACAGAGGCAGGAGATGGGGAGAAGGAGAAAGAAGACCATCTCCAATCATATCTCCATATAATATAAAGCAACTGGTCCAGATTTAGCAGCCACATGGAAAACATACCTTTAAGTACGTCACCTTCATCTGAGGAGCAGGTTTCTCACTATGGTTCAAAAGTAGAGGTGGACACTTTGAGTTTCTGTCAGGATCAGGTCTGTGCCTGAACTTTCCAGATCTTGTGTGTACCTGAACCTGTGGAAGAAAGCTGCTCTACAACTTACAGGATCTGCCCTTTCTCTGCAATAGTTACTGAGCTCCTCAGGAGTATCACCTGTGGAGCCTGGGGGCTGGGATATAGAGTAGGAGCCATGCTCCTGGATCCTGTTCATACCTGCTGCCCTGGTATTGCTCCACCTGTCTCTTGATCTGTCTGACTATGGTTTGTCTCTAACCTCTTTCACTTGGTCATCACTCATTTGGACTCAAGTTTACCAGTGTGGTAGACTGCACCCTTGGTGGCTGGACTGTTGTAACTTGCTCCTGCAGCCCGACCCTGGACTGGGTCCTGGTGCCTCTGCCTGAGCCCTGAAAGCTTTGTACAAAACATGAAGCACATCCTCCCCCGCAGGTGCAGAAGACCCTAGTCTCCCACCCTGGGGTGGCTGACATACACTGCTAGGGTCCTTCTGCAGTAGCAGTACAGTATTCCCTCATTTATTGTGGGAGTTTGGTGCCTGGTCCACCTGCGATAAATGAAAATCTGCAAAATGTAGACACCTGAGTAAACTGACCTTGGGCTGCTCCTGCAGCTGCATTTCCAAAGAGAGGTTTTAACCCACCCCTCCAGCAGAATTAGCTTCCAGGAGCTCAAGGTCTGTCTGCTGAGGTGTCAGGAGGGTGTTAAAAGCTTCTCTTTGGAAACAGCAGCCGAGCAGCCCAAGGTCAGTTTGATGAGGTGTTTGGGGTTGGCTAAAAACCTCTCTTTGCAAATGCAGCCACCAGGAGCAGCCCTAGCTCTGTTTGCTAAGGTGCCAGGAGGGGGTTAAAAACCTCTCTTTGGAAGCCTGCTTCTCTCGAGAAAAAAACCGTGATATACTGAGACCATAATATATGAACCACATGGGGGGGGACTACTGTACTTCAATCTGGGCAAGAGCCTAGCTGGCCCTTCCTCATCTTCCCCAGCAGCAAACCACAGATCAACTGTGCAGGGAGACTTCCCATCTCCTCTCCTCATTGCCTGAGGAGGCAAGGAAGGTCCTCCTGGTATCCTGCTCGCATTTCACCACCACTGCTGCAGAAGGACACTGGAAGTGCAAGGAGCCCAGTAAGTAATCTGGTCAGCCTGGAGAACGGGGATTAGGCATCCACTATATGAAGTGTGGTGGCTCAGTGGACTAAGGCTCCAAAAACTGTTGGCTGCAAAGTCAGAAGCTTGGCGGTTTGAATCTCGGGTGCCACACAGCAGAGCGAGCTCCCACTGATAACCCCAGCTCCTGCCAACCTAGCAGTTCAAAAGCATGTAAATGCAAGTAGATAAATAGGCACCATTGTAAAAAGCAGGAAGGTAAACAGACTTGCACAACACTGGATCTTTCAGCTTGAATATGGAGATGAACACCTCCCCTAGAGTCGGACACAATTAGCATCCATGTGCGGGGGGGGGGGGGGGGGGGGGCTTTACCATTATATGAAGCCAAAAGCACCTACCACTATTCAACAGCCTGAAGAGTTAAGGTTTAAACAGGGCAGTATATCTTCTAATTTACCAAGAGGGAATGATGCTGGATGAAGGAAAGAAGAAGAGTGACTGATTCTACTGTTGCTCAATACCACATTGATCAAGGGAACCCTATTTTGGGACCAACATCTTCTGCAGGCATGCCAAAGAACATAGCACTGTATTCAAGATCTTAAAACCCTCACTAAGAATGAGCTATTTCCCTTGCCTTGCCTTGGCTATTGTCCCACAAGACAATGTAAACTGGAAAATATCTGAAATTAATCTGAGAAGTGGCAAATGGAAATCGCTGGTGTCCTAGTTTTAATGCTTCGGTTTCCTTTTGCTTGCAGGTTAAGGAAAGATTTGGTGGAAGGTGCAAAGAATGAAAAGCTGAAAAGAAAACTAGATATGGACATCTAAAGATAGATTCTATGTACCTTAATTTGATCAGTATGATTTCTACTTTTATAAAATAATAAATTCCACTTTAACCTCCAATTAAGAATTTGTGAGTCTCTCTGCAAAGGAATTCTCTCTTGTCCACCCATCCTGGAAATAAAGAGGTGAGACACATTTGTGGGATTAAAATTGGGCCACAATTTATTGATATGATTTCACTCAATTCAATTGTTAAACGTCCCTTAAACAAGGGGGCCTGAACGTAGTGCAAGCGGATCAGTTAATGATTCCTAATATTATTAGAAGGGTGCTGCCAAGCTGTTCAGCACCCTCCCAAAACCTGTGGTCTGGGCATCTCTCATTCCTCATCTTTGAATTATTTATACCTAACACCTAATGTTCCTGATTTACTAATCTATTTCCTAATTCATATTGAGGGCTACCAGCTCAATAAGGTTATATTATTCAATAACATTCACCTGACTTAAATTTACCACTTGCACTACACACCAATTGTGACCAGTTATAAGCCTCCCCTTAGCCTTAAAGAGAATTGGATGGGCGAAAACACACTGCCACTCTGGACCAATCTGAGTAGAAGCCAAAAATTCCCATCCGGCCCATACACGACCAGCTAATCTCATTCTTTTATTGGGGGGGGGGAGAGATGGCTGGATTGAAAAAGAGACTTCTCACCATGTGGCAAGGCCTTATCTAACCTACTGCCCCTGCAAGCAGCGCCATAGGCTACACACACGTGACTCTAACCGGGTGGGTTGACAAAGAGGCCCCTCCCAGCACTATGGCTGATAGAAGCCACCAATCCTCTCTCCCTTGCATGACTGACTTATTAATTATCCACCTCTAAACTACTACCTAGATGGGGAAGCTCTTGTGACCTTGGTGCATGCATTGATGGTCTCCAGGATCGACTATTATAGTGCTCTCTACATGGGCCCTCCCTTGAAGGTGATCTGGAGACTGATGCAGGTTCAGAATATGGCTGTCAAGCTGGTGTAGAATGTGAGCAATTTGATCCCATCTTGCTGGTCCAGGCTCAGCTGGTCTGGTTACTGGTTGCTTCCCCAGTCAAGCTCAAGCTGATGATGCTCAGTTATGTCACCCTTCACTGTTTTTGTTCCAGACTCTGGAACTCCCTCCCACAAGAGACCACACTGGCCCCATCTTTGCTGTCCTTCTGCAAGCAAACACCTTTCTCTTGACCTAGGCTTTTTCTTAATGACTGGCTGGTTCAGCGAGGTTTTCATATGGATTTTGAGCCTTGCTGCTTTGTATTTTTGGTACTGATTTTATACTTTAGTCTTTTTAAAATATTTGTATACTTACTATTTTTGGGTTTTAAGTATTGCCTTTTAATGATGTGTAGGCCAACATGGGTCATTTTTCAGGAGGAAGTTTGGGTGAAAATGTTTTAAATAAATAACATAGAATGGTGTCTTTTTCATGTAGTTTTGCTGGCTATCAAGTCAATTATGACCCTTGTCAAGGTTCCCCAGCTACTCCAAAGTGGTTGGCCCTTCCCTTCTTTTAGGGCAGTGGTTCTCAAACTATAGGTCCCCAGATGTTCCTGGACTGCAAGTCCCAAAAGCCTCCACCACTCGTTGTCCTGGACGGGATTTTGGGGAGTTGTAGTTCAGGAACATCTGGAGACCCACAGGTTGAGAACCACTGTTCTAGGGTTTCCTGGGATAGTGCAGCTTTCCCAAGGCCACACAGTCTGGCTCTCCTCATCAGAGTCACATGGGGGAATCCAATTCCCAACCTCTATCTCCACAGCCAGATACATAAACCTTCTGAGATGCCCAGTCAGCTCATACATACAACCATACATTCTTACTAACCAACCTCATTCTAGTGGTGCAGTGGAGCATCTCTTATATGATTGCCTTCAGCAGCTCCAGTCTATTGTCTGCTCTTTGCTTCTATTTGTGTGTCATTTGCAATTCAAAGGTTGGTAACCTCTGAGAACCCTTCAGATCTGATGTGTTTGAGAAAGCCTCCTCTTGGATCCCACACTAAGAAACCTCTCCCCCATCCCAATGGAGCAGCTTTTCCGAAAGACACTCAGCTGGGTTGTCTTCTTCCCAATCCCTCCAGAGTTGTACTCCTACATCAAGGGGTGCTTTGTGGAATACTTGCTTCCTGCATTTCAGTGGACTACACAGTATAATCTGTAGAAGGTGATCCCATTCTACGGGCAGTCCCACAAATAGGGGTCAGTATCACCCAGGGCAAACATGGATTCTGTGACCCTTCCCAGCAGGAGTGTGTGGAGTACTACAAAATACAAACACTTTTTTTTTATTTTGAACCACACACCCAGCATGGCACCTGGGACACATTCCCTGCTTCTCCCTCACCCAGTTCCAGCCCCACCTAGGAGAGCAGTAGAAGACAAAAGGAGCTTGAACATGAAGGCTCAGATGCCTTCAAAGTGCTATAATTTGTGATGATGTTGTTGCTAAACTGCACACTTTAATGTGTCTAGTAAGAAAACACCTGAAGCAGTTTTCGTCCTCTGTTGGCATTTGCAATTTGCGAATATTTGAAAGTGGTCCTCAGGATGAAAAATCTCTAACTTCTTTCTTTTCTTTTCTTTTCTTTCTTTCTTTTGTTTTTTTTGAATGTGCTTCTGAAACATCCTTCAAGTAAACACATGCTGAAATTTCAGGTTCCAGCGAGAATTATTTGTGAAGATTCATTTTTGCAAACTAAGGTAGGGGTGAGACAGAGCAAATTTATGAAACTTGAATGAAGTAACACGGTACCGTGGCTTCTTCCAGTGGCCACCTGGTGCACACAAGAATCATATTAAAATAAAATCAGTACAGGGCTCAGCAATCCGACTTGGGGGAATAAAAAAAGCCATTCAGAGTGCCAGCCAATAAGGGAATACATGCCTGGAGAGAAAGGTGTTTGCCTGCTTACGGAGGGACTGCAAAGATGGGGCCAACTTGATCTCCAGTGGAAGGGAGTTCCAGAGTCTGGCAGCAGCCATGAGAATGCCCTCTCCTGTGTCCCCACCAAGCATGCCTGGGAGGGTGGTGAGGCCAAGAGAAAGGCTTCCCCTGATGATCTTAATTCTTGGGCTGGCTCATAGAAGGAGATGCAGTCTTTGAAATAGGTTGGGCCTGACCCAGTTAGGCATTTATAGGTTAAAACCATCACTTTGAATTGTGCCCGGATAGGGAATGAACATAAGAACATAAGGACATAAGAAGAACCATGCTGGATCAGGCCAAAGGCCCATGTAGTCCAGCTTCCTGTATCTCACAGTGGCCCCACCAGATGCGTTTGGAAGCACATGAGACTAGATATCTGTCTCCTGATACCACTCCCCTGCATCTGGTCCTTGAAGTACCCAGGTTTTAAGCCTGGAGATGACACATCTCCATCATGGTTTGTAACCTGTGATGGACTTTTCCTCCAGGAATCTGTCCAATCCCCCTTTGAAGGCATCCAGGCCAGATGTCATCACCACCTCCTGTGGCAGGGACTTCCACAGACTAACAATGTGCTGGGTGAAGAAAAAAACATTTTCTTTAGTCTATTCTTACTCTCCCAACTAGAAATGGGCGCAAATTTTAAAAAATGGCATTTCATTTGTCGTTTGTCGTTTAGGGGGTCCGTTTCGGTTCGTTTCTGTTTTTTGCGAATTTTTGCAAAATAATCATTTTTGTTTTTGTTCGTTTCGTTACAGTTTCATTACCATTTATTTCAATTTTTTGTGATTTTTTAAAGCTTTTAAAGCACTTCAATGTATTGCCGTAACGAAAACGAAACGGACGTCAAAATTTTTGGTGTTTCTGTTCGTTTCGTTTCATTTTAGAGATAAAATTCATTTGTCGTTTCGTTGCGTAACGAAATGAAAAAACAAAAACGGAAACGAAAAATTGTTCGTTTCGTGCCCATCTCTACTCTCAACCCTCAGTTTGAGTGGCAGCCAGTGAAGCTGCTCGAACATGGGAGTTCTCTATCCCCTGTAAACAGCCCCAGATAGAAATCTGGTTGTTGCAATTTGGACACTCTGAAGCACTTTCCATAGGCAGCCCCACATAGAACTCGTTACAGAGATCCCATAGTGATTTGGAAATCCAAAAGGAGTCCATATATCAGAGAAGAGAAATAAAATCAGCAGACTGGCTTCTGGCACGATGCATGCCCACATCATTATATTTCTGCAAATCTTGTGGAAGTTTCCTTCAGATATCAAGTCAAACTTTCCAAATGCATTCCCCCTGTATTTTTTTCCCTAGCGCACAGCAGTTCCTCATGTACTTGAATTGTCTCTCCCCTACAGCTATAACCTAATTGGCATGCAGAGTTCTGATTATGAATACAAGTGATTTGGAGAAAATTCTAATGTAATTTACATTAGTAACTCTGGTTACTGGTTAAAAGATTCTAAGAGGGTTATTATCGGTTTCTTTCTCACTGTTTGTGCAGCTGTACAATTGTGATAGATTTAAATCCTGCCTAAGGAACATAAACCAGAAATTACAGGCAATTTTGTGTACAAATGTAATATTATAAAAGCCCCAAAGGAAGAAGAAAAAGAGTAGAGGGAGACCACTCTGAATGTCTATGGACTTCAGTTTTCAAGAACTCTGAATTCTAGCTGAGACATATGAAGCATACACATGGGAGAATCAATTTCAAAAGAGTCAATTTCACATCTGCATTAAATAGACCTCTGGAGGTGGAGAGAGAGTGAGAGAAAACCCCTCACTGCCACTCGAACACATTTCCTGTCAAATTAACTCACCTTTACATGTATGTCATGTGATTTGGTTAAAAACCGTAAATAAAGATTCATTCATTCATACATGTATGTCATGTATTCAGCCATTTTCACAGTGACTCAAAACAGGTTAACTCTGATTTAAATAGGATTTTCTTGGTTTTTAAATGATACAACCCACTTCATATGTGGGATGTCTCCAGAATCATCTCTGAGGCTCGAGGCCTTGACAGCAGCCAATAGGTAAAATTTCTTCTTTTTAATCTGGCCCTGATTATTCCTAGTGAGTTTTGCTAATTTTTTTCCCAACTTTCAAATGGAACACAGGCATTTTGTATCACCTCTCCCCCACCCCCCACAGACTTCCTCAAGGCAAGCAGGGACTTGTAGTCTCAATATAATCAAAATTGAGGGTGGGAAGGAGGAGGGGGTGATCAAGGACTACACTGCTGTGTTTGTGTGTTAAACCATATGCAGGACTTTGAAGCTGCTTTAACACCAGCCTGCCTCCTGATAACATCGTGTGGTGTTTTCCATCTCACCAAAAAGATTCTCAGCACCTGATAGACAAAACCTTCTATCAAGACTGCATTTTTGGTACAATTCTTTGATAAAGATAGCAAGTTGTTATCGAAAGCTTAGCTTACATTTTTTTGTTTGAGTAGTGACCAATAAAGGTATCACCTAACCTACTTTTGAATTTGTTTTTCTGGTCACATGGCTCAACTCACTTTTTAACTCCAAATGTACTAGCATTAAAAACGGATCTGTTTTCAGCTTGCATTCTGCCTCTATAAATCTTACTTTTGTCTGTGTTGGGGTCATCTCAAAGGCCGCTATTGGACTTCAAACAGCAACTGCTTTTTGTTTTGAATCGCCTTCTGCCCTCCCCCGGTCATGTAGTCCCTAAAGAAATTCAGCATTCCGCATTTGGCGTTTTCTCATGAACCGGTTTCCCTGTCCGCACTTTGCTAAACCACTTTTTGTTCTGATTTTGTCTGTCATTTTCCCATCATTTGCTTCTATTTCGGAAATTTTTTTTAGGGTAACGTCATGCCGTTGTTCTTCCATTCTAAGTAATGTAGCCAATTTTCCACTTTTCCAACGGCAGGATAAGGCATACAGAGGGGGAAACCCAGGAAAAAAACGGCACATGGTGTCTGCAGTTTCAGCCAAATTGCTTCAAAAAGCGGTCTAGAAATCAGTTTTTAAAAACACCACCCCTGGTGGCCGTCACAAGAAAAACCAACACAGCGGCCGAAAAGGGGCGTGGCCAAGGGGGCTCCGCAGAAAAAGCTATTGGAAATGCGGTAGGTGATTCTTAAGGCAATTAGACTTTAAGCAAAAAGCGATTCAAAACCTAAGTGCAGTAGGGCTCTTTTGATTAAAAAGCCCATGTTTCAGTTCAATCCAAATAGATCCCCACTTGGACTGCTTACATTCTGAATTTGAATTCAAAGCAGTTCAGAAAGCTGGATCACCGTCTTCCCATTGATAGGTTTTGAAAACCAAAATATTTATACTCTTCAGGTTTGCTTTGATTTTTCATTGGTACGCTTGCCACTGACTAAAATGATAGAACCTTAAGATGGAATGTGCTGCCATGTCTCATTTGATCAAAAGATAGTTCATTGGATGATTAAATGAATTTAAATACGACAGCACGGTTCAAATATTTGTCAGACAGTCATAAAGGGGAGGGGAAGGAATTGCTCTCAGTCATTCCAGAATGCAGGACTCATAATAAAGGGCTTAAGTTTAGGGAACCCAGATTTAGGCTGAATATCAGGAAAAAAACTTCTTAAATGTTGGAGCAGTATGGCAATGGAAGCAAAGACTTCAGGAGGTGGTGAGCATACCAACATTGGAGAGATTTAAGAGAAAATTAGAAAAGCATCTCAAATATACTTTGATTTAAATTCCTGCACTGAGCACACAGTTGGCCTCAATGGCCTTAGAGACCCCAACCAACTTTATAGTTCTATAGTTTTATTACTTAGCATTTTACTGTTGGTTGCAAAGTCGTCGGCTCGGCGGTTCGAATCCTTGGTGCCACGCAGTGGATGGAGATCCCACTGTTAAACCCAGCACCTGCCAACCTAGCAGTTCGAAAGCATGATGTAAATGCAAGTAGATAGGTACCGTCGTAAAAAGTGGGAAGATAACCAGTGTTCTGTGCGCAGAAATGCATTCAGCCATGCTGCCCACGTGGCCACCGACTTGCTCAACACTGGTACTTTGGCTTAAAAAACAGATTATGAGTGCTGTCTCTAGAGTTGGACACAATTAGCATGCATGTGCAGGGGGAAACTTTACCTTTACCCTAGAATTAGATAATTAAAATAATATTAAAGCTAAACTCGGTGAGTATACAGACCTCTGTGGGGTGGTGCCTCCTGTGGCCCGCTATAAAGGGAAAGCGGGCTCCTGGAGGCACCCGTGGGTGCCTCCTATCCTCACCCACTAGGAAGGGGAAGCAGGCTCCAAGAGACCCCTCAACATGGGGGTCTCCCCTCCTCACCTGCTGCCGCCTGCTGCAAAATGCCATGCATAGCCATATGGATATGCATACCAGTTGCAGACAGTGAGACCAGTGAGTGAACCCAGAGCCATAGGGTGAAGTGATGCCTAAGGCTCTCGCACCGCCATGTCTCACAAAGAAGGGAATCGTACTTGCGTGTAGTGCAATGCAAGTAGATCTGGCTTAGGGTTAAGGTGGGTTAGTGCAAGGGCTAGGGTTAGGCTAGTGACGGGTAAGGTTACGGTGGGCTAGTGGGTTGCACCTCTGGGTGCCTCTCTGACCCACTAAGAAGACAGTCTGTGACGTATGGGTAAGGAGTCAAGGATTAGGGTTAGGGTTAGGGGGCTAGGGCAGGTTTTAGGGGGCTTTTTGGCACATCCCAGAAGTCTCCATGGCCAAGTGGCCATGCGATTGGTGGGATGGCTCCAAAAATTTGCACGGTCGTCCACTCCCACATGGCTGGCCACTCGGCCAGCCCATCATTGCACAGGTGTAAATAAAATAAAATAAAATAAAATCAATGGAGGACAGAGGAGGAGAGGAGAGACATTTTGTTGCAAGAAAAAACCCACTGCTACTATGAAAAATCTGGCAGTTTATAAATTTTCGCGTGTTTCTGTTGTGCTTGTGTGTTTTTGGACCACGATTTCAAAAACAATATTGCGTTCGCCGCCCCATTTTGGATCCCCCTCCCGCACCGCATGGCATGGTGAGTCGGCTGCCCCAGGACGGGGGGGAGGCGGGACCCCCCTCCAGAAACCACCCCTCCGGTAGGTGCCCTGCGCCCTTAGTCAAGCAGGCATTTTTCCGCCTGCTTTTATGGCCCGGGAATGGGTGGGGGGAGAGTTTTAAAGTTTTTTCCGGTGCCGTCCATGCCGCTTGCTTGCGCTTTAATTGCGGCGGCCGGCGGCGAGACTGGGCTTTTTCCTGGCTGCGAGCCTGCGGCGAGTCCCCACCAGAGCAGCCCAGGATGGGGGATGGGGGGGAGGCCGGGGACCTCCAGAAACAACCCCTCTGGTAAGTGCCCTGAGGCACGGCAGGCATTTTTCCGCCTGCTTTTTGGCCGGGAACCGGGTTTTTTTAACTTTTAAAAACTTTTTTTCTGTGCCGCGTGGCATCGCGCAATCGCACGATGCAAGGAACGAGCACAACAAATCAGACCAAAATTGTTCATTCGTCGGTTCGAGCTCAAAGTCTGGCGGAGTAATTCCTGTTACCGTTTCCGTAGAGTAACGGAACCGAGTAACGGAAACGGAAACAGGAATACCGCTAAGTCGTGCCCATCTCTAATACAGACACTTAAAAAAAGTGTTTCTGAACACTTTACATAGGTAGCCCCATGAAGAGCACATTACAGTAATCTGGCTGAGATTTGCAACTCCCAAATGAGTCCATATAGTGGACAAGAAAATTAAAATGGGTGGAGTTGCTCCCACTTGCACCATGCATGCCGATATTATACAATACTGCAACAAACTTTTGAGCATTGATGCTTTTGAGCTGTGGTGCTGGAGGAGAGTCTTGAGAGTCCCCTGGACTGCAGGAGATCAAACCTATCCATCCTGAAATAAATCAACCCCAAATGTTCACTGGAAGGACAGATTTTGAAGCTCAGGC